>JAWWLZ010000025.1:13425867-13573207 GCA_035041345.1 Poliocrania exsul
TAATCTGCTCCTTAAAATTTAATTTTTCATTGTGGAATGAAATAGGAAAAGACCTGGAATTCAAGTCCTGCTGCAATTATAATTATGTTTGGTAAAGTCGTGCTCGTGAAGACGTCATAAGAAAGCATGTGTGGCTGGTGGCTAAATGACTCTTCCTACAGATAATTAGTTTTTTCTAACTCCTTAAGACAGCCTAGAATAGGGAAAGCATCACAGTAAGATTGTAGTACAAATGTTGGAGGGCAGTCACAACAGCTGCCTTTTTGCACATAACACAGGTTGCTACATTAGAAGGGTAACCACCTCCAACTCTGGACAGAGCACATGCAGAGACACAGACTATTCAAGGATAATTCAGAGCAGGAGCCTGGTTTTGGTGATCTGAGTCATCCTTTGCAGGAGGCTCCTTTTCTCTAATGGATGAATAGTGATCCTGCAGAGAAGTGCATCCTGCCCAGGGTGAAACGTGATACCTAAAGCCAAGTGCAGGCTACAACACCTGTTCTAAGAGCCAGCACTTTACATTCATATCTGATTGGTGTGTGGTTTTATTTTAAATTGAATCTCTTCATTTTGCTTGTATATATAAAATTTTTCATACCATTATAATAAAAATTCTATTGTTACCATAATATTTTTCTACAAAAAAAAAACACAAACAAAAACCACAAACAAAAAAGCTCCAAACCTAATTCCAAAAATTTCAGTTCTTTTTCTTACAATAAGTTTCTTTTTCTTACTATACTTTCTTCTGCAAGGAGAAATAATTAAAATATATACAGTAGAGGAGCAGGGACTGAACTGACACTACCCTTGATGCACTGCCCTCTTTTCACACCATGGTCTTTCCATGGTCTCTTCCTTTCATCTTTCAATTTCTGAACCTCTGGAATGGCAAATATTAGTAAGGTAACTGGGAGAGGGACAAACCTGCCTGGAAGGGAGGGAGATACTCCAAGGTGGAGGAAAGGTCAGGGATGACAGGATAAGCAGTGATGGTGCCCTTGGGAAAGGGACAGAGGGAGGCAGGTCACCAGCTGCTGTAGGAGGTGGCTTTGTCATGAGGCCTCTGCAGCTTGTCCTCCTTAGGGATTTTGGATCATCTCCCACATTGTTACAGACAGGCACAGCAGGAGCAAAGCAGAGCTGTGCCCTTTCTTCTTCCCAGCTGCTGTATCTCCTGATGTATGAAGTCCATCTTACTGGCCAACTTGAAGACCACACACTTCTGTAAGCCCCTTATTTCATTCCTTAATGAAGGTCATTGCTTCACTACAAAATACCTCAATCATAAGGTGCAAAATCTGTATGTTGTAGGCTTAACTTCTTGTCTCTACAATGTTGTTGGCTTCAATTTTCCTTTCCTAGCATGGCCAGATCAATTCCAGGCAAAGCTAAGGCAATTCCATCTCAGACACGCAGGAGATGTGCCTTGTCCAGCTAAGCAAACTTAACCTTTATGCTGTTTACTCTTTACTATTTGACTGTAGCATCTGCTATTAAAGGAAATCAATACTACTGTTAAGCAGCCTAATGTCTGTATTTCCATACAGGAGAAGTATTCCGTTTCCTCCTCCACTGATGTTAAGTTTTGGACAGAATACAAACTAAACACAGACCTGAGGTTTCCCTACTAATGATCAGCCACTTAGGTAGTCCCAGACACATCCAAGCTTAAGGAAACCTGTTGAATGCAACATATTTAAATGGACTGAGAGTAGGTCAGGCAGCTGAAAGAGAGGAAACAGTCATTTTAAGGTTGTTCAGACTGAGGAACCCAAATACTTCTATTTCTTGGTCACTTGCATGGAAGTATTTCCCTTTTCCTGGCTTGCAGACATGTTCCTTTTAGCTGCTGGCCAGTGACACCACTGCGTGACTGGTTTCAGCAACAAAGAATCATAATAAACCTCCTGAGAGCATTCAGATGTCTCTGATTTTCAAAATCATGTTTCCCTATTTTCTTCAAACAGTTGTAAAGGTTGAAAAGTGTCAGAGGGAACAAAATGATTGTCAAGCAGCATGGAACCCTGAAGACACTTACAGGATAAGACTATGCTTGTGGAACAAGAAATATTAGAGAAAATATCTTCCCATTATCCTGAAGAATGGAAGATAGTTCTCTGTAATTTGAGGAGGATTTGAACACGGCATTAAAAGCAATTCAGCTTGTCTAAAAATAATGCTGTGTGTTTCTTGTTAAAAAATTAATTCTTGTTTCCTCACAGAAATGCTTCATTGTTGCACTTTGCTATAAAAGACCCCTGTTTCTAAGTAATAATTATTAATCTATATACTGTATTTTACAATCAACACTCTCTTAATTTTACTAAAATACACTTCTGTTATATCTGTGCTCATGACAACAGATGCTTTGTTGTAGAATATGTGGTCATGACAAACACATGGCATAGGAGAGATTTTAGTCATATAAGTATTTAAATGGCTGTTGAGATTCACTTTTAATTCCATGCTCAGAAGTTTTAACAGCCCGATTTAAAGGCAAAAAAAAAAAATAACCCATATGTCTATTTTCCATTTGTGCCCTTAGTGGCCATAGGAATACAATTAATGTTGTTTAAAGTCACAGTGATGACTGTAGGACTTACATTCCAATTATGACTAGAGTATTACCACATTGTTGTGTTAGCATATGTCACTCCAGCACATACTTAAATATTTCTAGGTGACAGTAGAAAAGATCTTTTCAATACCAATTGCTTTGCTCATGCAGATGAATCCTGCAGAGGATGGAGAGTTTCACTGTGAATAGTCTGAACTGAAACAAACAGAGGGTATTTTCAAATTGGCAACCAAAACACATGTACAAAGATGTGACAAAGTACTCTGAACTTCCATGGTGCTCAACTTCAATAGCCCTCACTGAGCACTCTGGTACTTGAGCATCGCTAAAAATTCAGCCATTTCCCTCCAGGCCTTTCAGTGTATTTTTGGCATGCAAACCTCCATTAATGAAGTTTGAGTATTTTGGATTAAGATGAGTTATTACTTTGGGATTACATTTCATATCTGTCAAATTTGATCTTTCCTATTTTTTAGAGAAAGAAAAAACATACCAGAAGTAGGGTACAGTAAATGGAAAATATTGTGCACTCTGCACTCAAATATGTTACTCACATAATGTTGGTTGCAAACGTTCAAACCCTAATGGTCTGGAACTAACTTTAAGCATTCAGCTGAAGTGCAGATATCCACTTTGCTGTTTCCCAACTCCTATCATGTGCTTTCCAGGCTGCTGGCCACATTTCCAACCCACATTTCTCTCACTTATCACATTTTTTAAATGAATGAATGAAATGTTTATATCACAGTCAAGTTACGCTACTTGTTTTTTGTGGTTTTTTTCCAAATAAATGATGATAGAGAATGGAATATCCTTAATGTCATTTATAAAAATAACATACATGCCAATAATAACATTTCTGAGAGCTGGAGCAGTATACAAAAAAAAATCAGCTAGTGGTTGTCTCATATGAAAAGAGGCAGATAAACTCTCAGCCTCAGGCCTGTAATGTGACCCTGACCTCATGGTAGCAAAATATTGCTACCACATACAGCCTGGCTGACTGCAGCACAATTTGATGTCAGTACAAACATACTCAGACCAAAGCTTAGAATCAAGGTTTAAATGAGCAGTGTGGCCCTCACTGGTCCCATGTCTGCCAAATGCTTGCAGGTTCCAGACAGGGAACCCCAGAAGTGCTGATCCTCTTTCCCTCAGTCAGGGGCTGCTTTCTCCAACAAGTGATGCTTAGCTATGGGTACCTGACCAACTGCATAACACAAATTCTACAAACATTGAAAAACTTTGAGTGTACAGCCTTTAGAATGACAAAAGGTACTTTGTGTAATGAGGAATTGGACAGTGGTTCTGACCTTTTCAGCTGCACGCCCATAAGCGGATGTAGGATAATGAAGAGCTTCAGACCTCTGGGTTAAAATGGACTGCAAATTTTTTTCAAAGAAACCAAGCCCAAAAATCCAATAATCTTTAAATATGAGTCAATGCTCATACCCTTGAAAAAATCTGAGCTGAATGTGACATGAGGGGGTGTCGTAGGCAGAGTGGGTACCTGATTCTGAGCTCACAGTGAACAGAGACACAGCAATTGGCACAAAGCAAATTTTATCAGGGGTCTCTTAAAGGTTGGATTTTGCTTTTTGACAGTGACACCTGGTTAACAAGACAATAGAGAGGTCAGAGAAGTTATCCAGACTGCACAATGCAGTTCTACCACAGAATGTTAGCAAAAATGGGCTCTTAGCAGAGTTTTTTAGCTCTGCTTAAGCAGCTGTGGTTTGTATTGAGAGGCATCTCAGATTATGTTTTTAAAATACTATATGATTTCTAAACTAGGTTCTAAATATAACTTAAAGATTAAAAAGCCAGTTGATATACTGTAGTTTAGGGAGGCTCACAAATATCATATGACATTGTGAAAGTAATTTTTGAATTACATGAATTGGTAACTACTCTTTTCCACAGCTTTAGGTCTAATCTAATCTGCAATTTGACCCTAGCAAAGATCTACACAACAGAAACTGAAGTATAAAAAGCAGAAATGATCAGGAGATTCACATTACAAGTGTAATAAATCCTAGAACTAAACTGCTCACCTGAGTGCCCACAGTGTGTTGTTCATTTATTTCTGTAAACATAAACTTCAGCAAGGATTGAGAAGGCCACATCTGAAAGAATTAAGTACACTACAGGCCATCTTCTCCATATCCAGCTAAAATTTGATTATTATTTTAGGTAATATACAAATGTTCCTTGCATGGCTCTCAAATATTAATATTCATGCTGTTTTTCTAAGTTAGGGTCTTTTATTAAATACCTATTAAGTCCTCTCAAATCCTTTATAAAGAGAAGTGCTACATGTACAGATGTCTACATTATGTTTGCATTGTTTTTCATCAGACCATAACATCACATGAATACATTATAAACTAAAATTAATGTATTAGCAATTCTTCACAAGTGTGCCTGGCTCTGAAAATTCATTGCATTGTTTCAGAAATTTAATATTTCTTCCTATTCTAAGCCATTGTTAATAAATATATATTAACGCTTAGTTCTATACACTTTGACATTCGTAAAACTTTTTAAATCTCCTATCACTACAAAGTGTCCTCTAATGCATCAGTTACTATCTATCATTTGGTTAATATTTATTAATGCTTGTATAAAGTGTAAAATTAAGTTAAATTTAAGACTATACTTAATATAGAGTGGCACTCTATGTGTAAACAAATAAAATACTCCTGAATTCAACAAGCATACAAAAAAAATCCAAAAAAAGAATATTGAAAACAACAACAACAACAACAACAAAACAAGAAAACAAAAATATCTCATCCTTGAAAACTATTAAAAAGATTGTTAGACTAATGATTGGCAGGCACAGACCTACCTGATAACTTAGATATATCTTGCCCTACTATTTTATATACCTTTTTTCTTAAATGAAAATAGTAATTTACAGTGTTTCCTGAACTGGTCATTCAAAATATACATTATCAAAGGGTAGAGTTAAATTGCCCATACAGTGACTTTAAATTGCACCTGCATGACAAACATTATAATCACCATTGCCTTTGAAGTGAAGAGAAAGTTACTCAGCCTGCAAGAGGAGATGTGTGGGTAACACACAATATAAAATTTTAAGCTAAGTATAAAGACCTTTAATAAACAAGTCTAGCAGTTTAAATTGCATAATTTGATACTTTTTACAAGGAAAGAACAGGGGGAAAATATTTTTGGATCTTACAGAGCTTTGGGGTTTTGGCTACGATAAGTTTCTACAAATACTGCAGTTGCCTCAAATTTAAAGACTTTTGAACAGTCATAAGTGCTCTGCAAGTCTGGAAGATCTGATTTTCAAAGGAGAAGAGCAAGATGATTCTATATATTTAGATTGTGATTCTTGAGACTTCAACAATTAACCACTGAAGTAGCCAAAATACAGAGGTTCCCTTGAAGATGTTCCTTGACTTCCATGCACATCTAAGCGATCTCTCAGAAATTAAGGTCTGTTCAACATTGTGACGATCAGTGATGAGCAGTGACTCCAGTGCACCTGTGGCTCAACATGGGCATGGGTCAAAACTATGCCTGTGCCTGTTATCACACAGGTACTTGGCACCTTGACACCTTGACCTTGCTGAGAAAGCAAGAATGCAGAAACACACAGGCTAAACAAGTCATGGGAGAATACAGAGAACACTTTCAGGGTCATAAAAGATGGATAGAATAAAAGGAATACAACCCAAAATGTCTTTTAGAAGACCAACTATAGTTTACTGCCCTTAGAAGTCCAGGACTTACACAGGGACATTGTGATGTTCATAGACACAGCTCTGAATAAAATTGGTCCTTGGTGCTTTGGTTGTTTTATGTGGCAAGTTGATTTGTTTAGAAGCAAACTTACTACATCTGAAAAGGCAAATGATTATTTATTTCATGGCAAATTGAACGGTGTATTTATTTACACATTTTAAACATGATCAAATACAGCAGTTTGGCAAGCTTCTACTGAGAGAGAAATGCAGAAATATTTTAGTAAATGGTGGTATGTCTCAAGATTAAGTGGTTTTTAAAAACCATTACCGCTTTAATGTCTGTGGATTGCACTATTCCTGACACTAATGTACTCATGCCCTGAACAATCTGAATCTAATTTGTATTGTTATTTATCTGTTGCTGCCAAATCTGCACATTTAGTAGACAACTCTGAAATCTGCCATTATAAATCCACATAAAGGGTACGGTGTCACCCTGAACTACAGTCCCATTGCCATTTACCTCTTTTATTGACAATAAAGAGCACTCAATGCTCAGTCTATAGGAAAGTAAGAGAAGTCTTTGGTTTATTGATGATTTTCCTTGTTAAATAAATGTCTGCTTACTAACACCCAAATGGGCCAAATGCATATTATATGGACAGTGTTTATTCAAACAGGTACTTCCTATCCATTTTAACAGGTAATTAACATGTGATAGCCAACAAAGTAAACACATTCATCTTGCATAATTAAAACACACATAAATCTTTCCCAGGGTTAGGGTGACTGTAGCCACATACTTCCTTGCTTCCCTGGTGAGAACATGGCTTTCTCATAATTAGTTTTCTCTTTAATTTGTGTCTTAAGATTGTGTGCAAAGAATCAACTGGAAACAAAGCAGTTTCTTTGGGGTTTGGGTACTGACCTTGTGGGCCCATGAGTGCTGCAACTAAAAGAGGAGGGGGCTTTGCTCCCTGGGTCATTGGAAGCAAGACCAGATTTTTGATCTTCATCCAAGTCCAGGATGTCATCATACATGAACAAGAGAGGTTAAAAGGGCAGATTTTTGAGCATTTGACTGTGCAACTGCTGCCTGATCTGTACACCCCTGGTTTTTACAGTGAACACACATATTTGGCAACTATTCATCAACTGGTTCCTTGCACCTTTGAAATTTTAACATATATACTTAGAGTATAAGTAGTCAGTTGAGTAAGTTGCTGTGCCTACAGAAGATCTATACCCACATTCATAGCTGCCAGACTTAAAGCTGAAGTTCTTGGTTTTTTCCAAAATGAAGCTTAATGAAAAAAAAATTGAATTTTCATGCATAAATGAGATTTGCAAATAGACAAAAATTTGTGTTTGTTCTACTGACAAATGAGAGGATATACTAAAAGATCACCCAAGATTTTTCTGGTCAAATATATTAACAATCATCATTCTTTCTACTTTATAACAACTTTGACTTTTGAAGGATGCTTTCCTTAGATGCTTTTCAAGCAATTAAAATTTGCTATGATGAGATCACCAGAAGGCTAAAACTGGTAATGTAACCAGAAAGCACTGCTGAAGAACTTTGCTTGACACACTTACATTTAAAATTGGTTATCATGTTGGGGCAATACCTCATAAAACTACAGGCAGCACTGAGATGCTTATTTAGCCAAAGACTTCAAACTTAACATCTAATCAAAAACACATCTCCAAGGAGCACAACACCTTTGTTACCCATACTAAGTGCATTAGTGTAGTTCTGACTCCATAGAAAGAGTGTCAGTTGACACTAAAAAAGAAAAAATATTTCTCTTTAGTAATAATTATTTCTAACCTTGAAGCTGTCATAGAACATTCTATCAGATGAGTCTTCATGAATAATGAGGTTTAGTTTTTCTATTTTTTTTGTTTTGTTATTAAAGTGAATAACTTACTGGAAAATATGAAAGCATTTCAGATTTTTCAAAAATTCCAGTTTTTCTCTCTTGTTGACAGTGCTTAGAGAATGTGGGTTGACTTGTTTTTGATTGCTGTTTAAATAACAGATTAATTTAATAATCATTGGGATATTGAATAACAAAAAATTATGGGGTGGGACAGCCAAACCATGACCCTAATGACATTCTTATGTTAATTCTTATTTTCTTTCAGGCTCCTGCTTTCTTAATAAAACCTATATTTTTGAAAATCATTTTTAAGCATTGCAATTTATCCCGAAGTAGCATTTATTTTTCACTAGTAAGAGATAAGTTTACATATAGAGAGTGCACTTTATATGTCTGTATATATTTAGTGCTTGACTCAAAGCCTGCTTAAGTGTGTGGGTGCCCTTCCACTGACTATTTCCAGAGGTGGCTGAAAAGGTGAGCCTGCTAATAACAAAGTAATTAGCATGTAGTCCTTTCTACTGTGTGATTTATTTGAGGATACTTTGATTTAAACCCAAGCACCCATAATTAAATTTATGATTGGAAACATTTATAGGAAAAACTTTTCATTACTATAGTTGGTAACTGTTTGCTTTGGCAACTGAGGTGCAGAGAATTTCTATAAGATCAGTAACAGCACATCCAGGACAGAATAAAACTGAGCCTCTGACTCTCAGTATGTGACCTTGTTAGCAAAACTACGGTATTTGTGCACCAAAATGCCTTATCTTAGTAGCAGGATATGGTTTCAATTAATATCAGTCATCATTTTTACTTCTACTAAAAGACTGCTTTTAGTCTCCTTTTTCAGACCAGGGCTCTGTGGTAGTGCCTGACGTGGTAGGAACAAAAGCCTGTGCCTTGAATAACTTTTGACACAAACTTCCTTGAGGCAGTTCTTGCACAACTTTTGTTTGGAAACACGTTCACAATATACTGACTTTTCTCTTACCTTTTGAATAGGTTTTTAATATTCAAGGGGATGTATAATCAGCTAAATACTTACAAGTATCTTTTCCTATTTGTAATAAATATTTACAATTACAAATCACAGACTAATCTATAACATGATTTAAGGAGAAGAGAGAAAATAATCCCACTGACTCCAAGAGATCCAAATTGAGAGCCTGGTATGCAACAGATGCTGCACAGATTAACCACTGGACACAGTGTCAGTTCCAGACTTGCTGTATATGACTGAACCTGAATTCTGACTGATTGAGCCCATCAGTCTTAAATTACAAATACTAAGCAACACACTTGCTTGTAAAAATATTTATTGGTACTGAAGCCATGAAACAAAAAACTGGGTCAGAAGATGTAGGTCTACAAGAGACTTTGGGTCAAATTCCTTAGCTGTTCTGCGGGAAAGTGTCCTGGGTTATAACAAAAATATTTGGAATCCAATGCAATCTGCAATCTTAGATGCAATTTGTAGATTGTTAATGACAGTGGGTAAACGGTATAATGAACAACTTTCCCATGAGAATCTAACAGTTCTTCTGGATTATGTCTTTAAGTTTTGCCATTGCTTGTGGAGAAAAATAATGGGTGCCTTGAAATCAGTTTGTAACTTACAGGGTTTTCTTTTATTTTTTTTTCCACTGTGGAACACAAAATGTTTTTCTATGAAAAAGATCTTAGTGCATCATTTTTGAAATACTATAATTTTCACTAAACTCAGTTTCCAACTTGGTGCCTTCCAAGTATTGCAGAATTGTATTATTTTTGAAACTTATTTCCTTTGACCTGAAGTTACCTAAGAACAGAGACTAGAATCTGCACTCCTTTGAGAAAACCTAGTCCTGTTAAATTAATCTTCTTTTCATGGAATCACGTCTGTTTCCACTATTTAAACAGAATCATAGAATGGTTTGGATTTGAAGGGACCTTAAACACCATCTAGTTCCAACCCCCTTCCACTAGACCAGGATGCTCAAAACCCCTTCCAACCTGGCCTTGAACACCTCCAGGGATGCATGATAATTTGTTGCACAACTTCCCAGTAATCTTCTGTTAAATTATCACAAAGTAAGGCAGCTTAAATTCCACAATGCTGGCACAAAGCACTCACAGCAGTGTATCCTACATTGTATTTGATATGTCAAGTGGAAAAATCATGGCTTGATTTTGTTGAGTTTGCACTTTTCAGGCAGTGGGACCCATTGTTACACTTAAGGGTTCCCTAGCATCACTTTAAAAGGCACTCTCATACTTCTATCCCACAAAGCCATATAAAACCAATTATTCATACTAGACATTAACAATTTCCTTATACTTCAAAGTTGGTCAGTAGCAAATCAAGTGAATATTAGCACTTAAACTTTATCCCCAGTGTACTTACTCCTATTACCCGCTTTAAAGTAATGAAAATATGAAGGAGGAAAAAGAGGAGTAAGTCCAGAAGTGCACCTATTGACTTCAAAGTGACCAAGTTTTCACCTTTATTTGCTAATTGCATATTGATTTAGCCTGGAAAGGGAGAGTTATAACAATTTTTGTTTAACTTAAAAATTCTTCCTGACATTTATATTGATAGATAAGTTATTGTTGTAAATACTAATCTCCTTTATGATGATGACCTGTCAGCACAAAGGAAATCCAATTAAGAGACTTTTTACAGTACAAAAATTTGCATAAATAATGCCTATGCAATTCTTCAATTAAAAGATACCAGAACTACAGTCAAATTGTCACAGCACATAGGCACCAAATGCAAAGATATTTTCATTGTGAAGCAGGGAAGCTACACTGAAGTATTTCTCTTCTTTTAACTCCATGAGGGATGATTTTACAGTAACACGGACAGAACTTCAAGATTGCAGCACTGACATATGAGATTTGTTACTATTCACTCAGCTTCCCAGCACTGAACATGGATTTAATCCTCTTTCAGCCCAATAATTCTAAGAAGGAAACTCTGTTTGGCATTCCAACAGAACAACTAGATCTCACTGTACCACAAGGGAACTCCTAACGTGTCGGGCAGGGTTTCACTCCTGTACAGGAGACTGAACACCACTTACCTATTTGTATTTCACTCTTACAGATAATGCCCTTAGGATGTTGCCTGCATATAGGAAAAGTCTTAAAGCAGTCACTATTCGAAATTAACATAAACCCATACTGGTTTTAATTTTTTTGGTAGAAAATAATAGGCACCTCTTTAATTTAAGAGCATCAAACTTTAAAATGACCCCTGTAACAAGAGAAGTGACACCCTGACAGAGGTCATTGCATAATATAAAACATAACAGACTTGTACGTTGTTCAAAACAGCCTTGAATAATTCAGTTTTATTGCTTTGTCACAAACAGTTGTATAAAAAAAATTGAAAGGGCTTACTTGAAACAGTCATCGCAAGCAATATTCCCCGTGGTCTCCTTTATAGTGCGCTCGGAAACAAAGGCTGGATACTCAGTGTCACAGGGCTCCAGGGTTTGTTTCAACCTCTGCGCTATAGGCACAGGAAAAAATATCTTGATGTTAACATGGGCAGAACAGCACACAAAATTGTGAACAACATGAGATGCTGTATTACAGAGAGCACAGAGAACGGAAATGTTACTCAGCTTCTGCCACCCTGTGAGATTTCCTAGGCAGTGCATAACACTATTTTTTCAATTAAATTAAAAAAAAAGTTTATCCATGGAATGTAATTTTGCAAGGCATTACTATTAAGGTAGTTATTAATGGTTTAGACATTGCCAACCCATTTTACATTTATGCACAAGCTTTTGTTCTTTCCGTGTAGATTCAAGCTGGATTTGCTGTCATTTTCATCTCAGTGCTGTCCATCACTAACCTTTCATGGGACTTTACATTTATTTGATGCAAATTTTGGTGTATTTTACTGAAGTTCAAACACTTTCTTAGGATTAGGGCTTGGGAATCTTTGCAGTGTTTCAGCAGTTACAGTAAGTCCATGGGTGGGGGAGGCAGAAGAGTTACTTTACCCTACTCCAATGCTTGTTACCAGCTTTCCAAAATCGTATTGATTAAGACTCTGTAACACCTTTACTCTGAAGCCCTTGCAGTGCAGGGAACAAGAGAGTCACTGTTTGCATCTTAAGCATTGGGAAACTGAGGTACCAGGAAGCAGAGACACTGGTTCAAGGTCAAACTACAGGACAACAACAAGCTGGGAATGAAAGGCAGCTCTTCTGACTCTCACACTGAAGTATGTGAGACAATGTCTCTCCCTCATTCCCTTTCTTTTGCCTTCCCACCTCTTCATTGTTCCTCAACACAGAGATATACTTGCACATCAGCACAAATGTTAACCCTATCTTGAACTAATTGCTAAGTGAGAAAACAAGATGAGGTATGACAAAAATAGATTACACTGAACAGGCTCTTGGGCTGGACAGATCTTCCATTTGAGATAATCCGTTCCAGAGCAAGTGGTGCACCCACTGTGCAGTGCCAGGGAGCCACTACAACTGCATTTGCAATCACTCAGTAGGAAGTGCATTTCTGAATTGTTCATGGTTTTGTATACAATAAAAAAATTATTCCACCAAATGCACAGACCTCAAAGGAAGTACTAAAGTTAGTCAGAAAAGTTTTGTTATTTCCAATGTTTTCATCATGGTTGTGACATATTTAACAATTAATTATGTTTTTTAAAACTGTCTGACTAGCTCTATGGCACCTTCTCCCTTTCTATTCTGTTCTCCTTATCTGCTGTCAAGAATGACTGGAATTTATCACCTGTGTTTTGGGTCTACCCTCATTTTTATCAATATATGGCTTGTGTAACAAAGAGACTGCTGAAGATTCACAGGTCTCTGATTTCAAGCACCTCTCTGGAGTCCAGAAGATGATGGTATTGTCCAAGGTTTAGGGTTTCATCTCTCTCATTTACAAATGTGATTAAGATTACAAGATCTTGTGCAGAAGCATTTTTTAGAATGGGATTTGCTAAATGGGCAGGTGTGTGTGGACCCCCTGGGATTTTCATAATATGTGATATACAGTATTAATGTCACAATTTGAGTGGGAAATATTTCCCTCATAGAAGAACTGATCTTTTGTCTGAGCTTTGTTGAGCATTGCTAAGTTGAGAAAAAAAAAAACGAAGGTGCACACTCATTAATTTTTAATTTCATTTTACACAGTCATAAATATTACAACTCCTAGTGCTAATGTAACATATACAGAAGAATCCTGTATATATGTAACTTCTGTGTGTGTATATATGTATATGTATATGCATATGTATATATATATATATAACCTCTAACACCTAAGCATGTGATTTTCTCTCCTGCTCTCTTGTGAAGTATCTCTTGCTTTTGCTTTGCTAAAACATTTATGAGAACTTACTGGTTTCCAAATAACTGTCTCTTGCTACCTAACCAAGTATGAGGTGGGCAAGCAATACCATAAAAGCTCTGACAGTCCAATGAGCATGATGAGGGGGTATTTTCAATACTCTTACTCATCAAAGAAATGGAGCAAGTGATTTGTGTAATTAAAACTCCTCTGTCAGCTCTAACATGAACAGAAATTCCTCAGTCAAGCTTATCCATCAAAGTGCTGTAATGATAGTTTGGTTTTTAAGAAAAGCATGTTTGCAAGTTACTAATGCTTCGTCTGTAGTTATGCACTCTTAAATACAAATCAGACACTCATTTTCATGAGATGAAGAGGGATGCTGTGTTTGAAGGATGTTTTGCCTAACATACAACTGAAGTACCATTGGATGTTTCATGTCAGGATGTATTAAGGCATATTTGTATAGTGCACTTGAAAAAAAGCAGGCAGAAAAGTTATTTGTTTCCTACAGTGGTTCCTTTGTGCTGTTCTGTAAACACCGAGGATTAGGGTTGGTGTACCTGCAATTCCTCCTCACGTACAAGGAATGGTTTTGCACAGCCAGCCTGACTGTCCCTCACAGCTGTCACTGCCAGAGGCTTTTTCCTTCGTTGTGAGGGAAATCACTAGAAAGTTAGTCCTGGTTTTTTTGGAGACCTGTTGTAGGCACTGCTGGTCATGAAGCAGCCGCACAGGCACCCAGCGCCTGGCTGGTTCCCACGCAGCCCTGTCTGTGTGTGTGCATCCCATCCACCTCAGGCTCACTGCTTTTGGCCCAGGAGCTGCAGCTCCAGTGTGCCACTCACTGTGCAGCTCAGGCCAGGGGGGAAAGCAGAGAGGAACTTCATGCACTGAAATTTCCAGTAGGCTCTTTTCAAACCCTCCCCTCCAGTAGACACCCATCTCAGCCTCCATGTGCCACTACACAGCACTGACAACACGTATGGCAGGAGCCTGACATGGGATTAGCCAATTACTGCCCTACTTGCTGGTTGCTTCAGGATAGAAATTTTATACCAGAAGTATCTTATTATTCTAGGGAATACTGGATTATTCCAGGGCATCAGTATACTAAATTTTCCCCGTACCTAAACTTCAGACAGGATGCTGTTTTGCTTGGATATGAGGCAATGCAAATATCAACTGAAGCCTAAAGTAGCACTTTTATCCCCTGCTTTGCTAAAAATGTGCAAATACAAGGCTGAAGAAGTCAGTTTAAATCATTGTACTAGGACAATTTGCCTATGAAATCATCAATTGAAGGGCACTGCTCTTGTAAACTAGCCCTTTACTTCTGAGCAACTTCTGAAAATACCATAAAACCTGCTAAAATATAACAAAGAGGTTACACTGAAAGCTTGCCATTTTTATAGCAACTATTAAAATTCCACCACTGCAAACGAATTTTCCACATTTTAAAAATTATTTTAAGTAAATTGATTTTTAACTCACTTAAATATATATTTTGAATTGAACGATAAAACAAAATACAATTTTAGTAAGTCTTGTTCAACATAAAATCTATCTTAATCTTAAAATTATATTTGTATGAAATTATATTGAGATGAGTATATTCTTGTAGACTTTTTTTGAAATTGCCTTTCCCAGCTCAATAATCCCATCACATTTTACAGCAGATCTAGGGAAAAAAAAGAAAAGTCAAGTAAGCAGAAAAAGGCCAATGTAATTGCTTTATTCATAAAGATTGTTTTGGAATAAAGGGAAATGTTTTTAAAAAACATATTTAATCATCATTTACTATTTTAACCTTTCTATTATAGCAGTGCACTGTATTCCTAGAGTACACACAAGCACCTTGTGGTTGTTCGTAGAAGATCTTATTTCTTTTGTGTTTTAGGAAACGTTAACAAAAAAGAGAATGCTGACATGGGAGACAAACTATTATTATCAGATGTTTATTATGTAATCTAAACCAGTTTAAGCACATCTGAATTTCAAAAATTCAATTTAACCTGGAAATTTCTGCCATTATACCTGGAAAAAAAAAATTACACTTACCTTTTGCTGTTAGATCGGAGTGCCACCAGCTGCATAGATTAAATTCCACAAGGAACCTAGAGAAATTATTGGAGTTTTCATATTATCCCACAGAATGTTTTCAAAACACTAAACCAGCAGTTTCTGATAATGTTAATCTTATTTCAAATAAAAGCTAAAATAAAACTGAAATTCATGTTACTATAACTCTGGGAATAGCAATTACTGCTGTTCTCATATTTTCACTGGGTTGCATTTTATCTTTGAGAACTTATTCTGAAAATAACCCTATCAATAAATCATAGATTTACCCATTATTAATTTCAAAAATTGATCTTATTTGAACTGTCTCTTAAAATTCTCAATGCATGACAGAATATAGTGATTTTACTGTTTAATATTATTTCTTCATTATGTAGGTATTTTGACTCTAGTAAAATGCCACAGGACTATAAATGTCCAGGTTACAATACAGGACTACATATAAAATGCTTTCTTTCATTCATTCTCAAACTGAAATAATAAACCTATTTTATTTCTAAGAGCAGAAAAGATTTGCCACTGTTTAATCAATTCTAATTAAATTGTAAAGAGCACTCTTCCCCACTTAAATATACTATGATTGACTTGGAAGAATGGATGGAAAAGTGTCAGTCTATCAGTTATTTTAAGTGTAAAGACTATGAAACCAAGATCCAGTTCATCATATGTCTGTGAATCTACCACACTTAAACAGAGAAAGTTCCTTGAAATATTGAAGCTGTTACATGTAGTATCAGTCTCATTTTAACACAATACTTTCCCTTCTATTTGCTTAGAAAGCTGCATTAAGATCAGTCTCTGCCCTCTGTCAGCAGCCATTCAGTTCATTCCCCTTAACTCTTATTCTGAACTTTGATGAAAGCTCATACAATTTACAATTAAACAAAATTACTACAAGAAGAAAACTGTTCTATTTCAATAAAGATAAAATTCCCTTCAAACTGCAGCTCTGCTTTCTGATAAGAACAACAATAAATCATATAGGTGAACAACACAACACATTTTAAGGCTTCCTCTTCTCCATGTAATATGGCTCTGCTATTTCTTAGGCTACCCCTCTTAAAGGTAATGATCATTTTGAATTAACTGGAAATGTTAGAAGAATTAAGAAATATAAAACAATTCAGCAATATCCAGAGCACACCTTATCTGGCATGTACTGTTGAAGGTCCATCTTACAGAATTTTATGAAGTGATAATGCAGTGAGTCAGTGTAACCAAGTTTCCCTACTGACAACAGCCCACCCAGGCAGCATCACAAACAGCCAGTCATTTATCTAAAATTTAACAGGAACCACAAAAATAAATTTGGTTGTATATTGTGGTCTGCTAAACAAAGACATACAGATATAAGTGAAGAACATGAATAATGTAATAAAAGTGAAACTGTGCATTTTGATAGAATTTTCTTAGATTTTAACAATTTGAAATTGAAAAAAAATTGACAATTACTATATTAAAGTCATATAGTAAAACCAGCACAATGTATGCCAAAGGTACAAATGATAACTAAATATTCAAAAGTGCAAATATTCAGTAATTCATACAAATATTCATTAAGTTCTTAATAAAATCTACTTACAAGACAAGTTCAGTCATAATCCATTTTACTGCAGCAAAGAAGGCATTATAAGGCTGAAGAGAAGCAACTCGTTTAATAAAAAGTCAAAACATCCAGCATTTATATTTAACTGAATTCTTCATGTAAAAACAATGTTCTGAATATTCAAATGCATGAAGAGCATGAGAAAAAATCCTTTCTCTTACGAAGAAGAAATATTACATTTATTACTAAAATGTGTAGCCATGAAATTTCCTTTTTCTCATAGTTGATCAGATACACAGATTACTAGTGGGGAAAGGAAAGTTTTGCAAATGATTCTTAAATCTTTAACCTCTAGGGGTTCCTATTTCCCAGGCTATGGCTGAGGGAACAGCTCGAGTAGATAATATGAGCTTTTCTTAGGCTGAAATTCACAGGCTTTCGTCTCTATAGTGTAAATCTCTATTCATTATCTCAGCCTAATTAGGCTACAAATAGTTTCTCAATTCTGAATTCACCTAAGTGGTTATCTGTGTCTTACTGAAGGCCCAGTTGCAACCATTTTAAGCAGTTTTTTTCCTCATTCCTCTGTTTTCCTAATCATAAGAAATACAGCAAATCCTTTGAAAATTCTGTGTGTACAGTACTTTTAATACATTTTAAGCATTTCATTTTTGAAAAGAATATTAATGAGAATAATCTTTCATGACAGTAAGTCAGGCGCAACTGTCATTTTCCAGAAATTTGGAATCTTTCCTTGTCTCCCTCATTTGTGTTAGGGTGTCTTACCTGCATGAAGTTCTGCAGACTTTAGATATCAATAATTTTAGCACATACAAGAAGCCATACTAACAGAACTGCTCAGATGTCTAAAATTCTTCTTAGCCACCCTGAAGCAGCACTCACAGGAGTGGTGCTGTTTGGGTGAGCAGTCACAGGCCATTGAAAATTTTCAGGGGCTACAGAGAGTGTTTCTGTGCAGCGCTGAGAACTCACAGAGCAACAAACTCGTGCCAGTGAATGTCATAAAAGGCTGGAATCACAACCCAGCAATCATAATGCCTGAGACAGGAAAGATTTTCACCTGGTGAGCACTGTCTTAGAGATAAAAATAGAGCTACAAGACTTTCTTAGAGATGAAAACACAGTTTTAGCCCTGTGGACATCTTACTTGTTTTAATTCCAAATCAGAAAAGATGAAATTTCACACTCAAGTAATTATTTTGCTGTACACTTTTGTTTCCATAATGCCAAACAATTTAGTATAAAACAACATATCCATTATTAGTTATGAACAGTAGATATTTAGTTAGAGCTCACTTTTAAGAGGTAAATCCTTCAGCTCTACATGCTGGGTGCTTGCGCAAAACTTGCTGAAGCCCCAAGCCTTAGGATGGAAGGATTTTCCTAAGAGATGTAATATATTTTAAGATACTTCATGCAAATGTGTTTCACAGCATCACATTCTGTTACACTGATAATTTAGGTCTCATGGCACAGCGTAGTACTTAGTATTATGTCAAGATGGTATTTTTTAGGTTCAGACAAAAGGGAATAAAAAAACTGATAAAATCAAAATTTGAAGATATTTGGAAAAAGATTAATGTAAATATGTAAATGAAAACATCTCTAAATACACACAGTTCATAAACCATAGAAACTATATATAGATATTTGGAGGTTGTGAGAATTTATTTATTCAATAGTTTAATTACTAGTAGGCTTATTTTTTTCTAGCTAGATCTGTGTGCATTCCAAAGTACTACCAGATAACTTTTCCAGTCTAGTAAAATATACCAGTCTTTTGCTGCTGCTCTCTTTACCTAATATTTTTTTCATGCTATTACTGTCATCTATTTGTGAAAATAGTACCTTTTTAATATTCAAAACCTATACTCTATCTAATAGCACCTGATCAGTTCTGATAGATTATTATAGCAATCAGTGAGACAGATGCATGATTATAAAATACCCCTTGGGGTTATTACCTGGATATAGGATTTAGCAACAAGGAAGTGTTGCCCTTGCAAGACCCAGCTTGACTCTAATCAGGCCTTGCAGAGGGACAGGGTTTGTATTAAGATTGCAAGACAAGCGTTTAAATGTATTGAAATTCTACTTTAAAACACATGTTCAAATACTCGGGAAAAAAAGGTGCTAAAATCACTGACTTGCATGACTTGCCAATGAACAAATCGTTTCATATAAAGAAAGAAATTCTAATTTTTAATTTGAATTATGTGTTTACATATGTGAAAGGCACATATGATTCCAGACAAAGTACATTCTATTGCCAAATTCACAGATCCCTAAGAAGGCAGATTCATATGGTGCAAAGAACATCCTGACAGAACCTCGGAAATGGTGGCCCAGCATTAAAATGATTGTGCAAGTATTTGAACTCAAAAACACTTAAAAAAACCCTTGAAAGCATTGGGACAAACCCAAGAGCTATAAGCATTCCAAATCAAAATAATGGGCTTAGAATGGCCATGAGATATTTGCAACAATTTTCTTTGATGACTGCATGGAAAGGTGCTCAGAAAATGTACTGTACTTACGTCCAGCAAGCTATGGGCACTGTCGCTACTCTCTTTGTTTGTTCTACACATGGCCTGGTAGTCATAAAGTGTAATTCTACAGAGAAGAACAGAAAACTGCTTGACTAAAAGAAGAAAACACAGTGGAATAAAAATGATGGTATGGAACAGTCTGCTCACGAAGTAGACAAGAAAATAAAAATGTTAACGGCAGCAGGGAAAAGAGGGAATAGGATCATTAAAATACAGGTTACAAAAAGGAGCATAAAGATAAGAAATTCTGTGAAAACTTTGCAAAGGTTTTATCAGACTACAGAACAAAGCAAAAGCATAACTGGGAGAAACCAGGGGAGATACACATAGAGTGTAACACACAATGGTATAAACGAGGTGAGGAGGAGGAGGATAATACACATTCAACACAATGCTTGAACAATTGGTTCTGGACTAAGATCAGCACATTTAGCCCCAGAAAGTGAAAGAACCTATGCATTTGAGGGGTTTCACACAACAGAAAGACACTTCAGTTCCAGCATCTCAGTGCACAGCTAATTTGTAACATGGCATTGCTTCTGAAGCAGGGAGACGTGAACTCACGGTACAGATAATTGGAGCAGGATGGGTTTACCTTCACTTCTTTTCATAAAAGCAAAATATTCCATGTCACATAACTGCTGTAATCAACATATGCTAGAAGCCTCCTCAGATGCGTAGTAAACAGGGCAATTTATTTATGCTTACAATTTTACTCATCATTGAAACACTTCAGAGATCTAAATGTAAAATCCAGAACTCAGAGCTAGTATATAGAATTATTGTGATTGTTTTTCTAAATCTGTCTGTCCATAGAAAAATCAATTAACTATATTCATCCACATAAAAATGCATGTAAAGAATCTTTAGCTGATAATTTGCAACAAGTGTAAATATGTAGAAGTCACTAGTCTTATTTGAACATATCCATTTGACTTTAGCATTATCAGAGGGACAAAGGAACACAGTTGGACAGAGATGGTTAATAGATGTATGAGATGGGACTTCAATGTTTTGCCATGTGTGCCTTGCTTCTAAGTGAAGAGGAAAGGAGAGCACACAAATTCAGCTATGGAAAGGATGTCCCAGAAGCTGCCAAAACCAGGTCATGAAATGCATTCAGCATCACCATGGGGCATTCTGCACTGCATGCCATGAAACATTTGAACCTGTACCAATAAAATGTTGTATTCCATTGTGGTAGAAACTGAATTTTTTTTTCTGATCTGATTTTGTGACAGCAACCATCACTTAAAGTTTCTTTATTTTGACTATATATTCTTTTTGGCTTACAGGCAAAATATCTAATATATTGGGTCTTGCAGCTTCAACTAGACATTTAGTACATGGTCATAATGCTTGCATTTTTAAATTTGTCTTATATTGAGAATAGAAATGCCTAGGAAGCCATTGTTTTGTGGACTGGCAGAGAGAGGCACATGGTAGACAAACGCATAACTAGAGACCTAAACATGGGTGTAAGTTGAACACTGACCATCTTTGGCAGAATCACGCCCACAGCCAGATCCGCGCACACAGATCTGCCAAGACAAACAGAGCAGTACATGGTGTAAGCTGTGCTGCCTCTGTGGCATGCAGTAATACACCACTCTCCCTAGCTTTTTTTCAATCCTTATTTTTTCCCCCTTTATCCATGGTCGGAATCTGGTCCCTGTAAAGTTGTCTCTACAGCTCAGCCTTTCCAGCCTTGCTTGGCTTGACTCTATTTTATTCCTCTAGATCCAAGGACTGTATTGCGTGTCCACTTGCACCACCTAGGGACAGTGGCAAGTGATAAGTGCACAGACAAGGGCAGTTTACAGATGTTAATGTGCTCTCTGCAGAGTAGTCAAGAAACTCTATATGGATGAAACAGTCTCATCTTTCTTCACTGAATATCGAGTGTTTCAAATAGAAGACATTGTTCTGTCTATATTCATTGTAAATGTTTTTTCAATACATTAATTAAGTTTGGTGACTCTTTGTTTCATGTTTAAAAGTATAATCAATGTCTCAGTGTCTCATACACCAGAACTGCTTAGTCAATCTGTGGGCTTCATTATTCTGCTAAGCAATGTTAATCAAATACTATTCTAATGTGCCATGTGAAACATCTATTATAATTTGAACCTAATTTTAAATATTGATAAAAGCCTTCTCCCCATCAGTATTTGCACTTGTATTACATTTCATATGTAATTATTACATTCTAATAGATGTAGTAGTTTCTTTAAATGATCAAAGACAAAAAGCTATTAAAAGACTGAAATACATACTCACACAAATAATCAGAAATATAATTTATACTGCACCCTAACATGTTAGATTACATGTTTGGCAGATTGTCTTATTTTGTTGGAGGAATTATACAACAACCTCAGATTGTATTATGATCAATAGAAACAAAACCAAAAAAAGTATGTTATTAAAATCCCCTTCATTTAACAGGGAAAGAAATACTAAACTTTAGAGTGATGAAGGGGAGAGCTGTAATAAACAATCTCAAAAATACTGTGGAACACTATAGAATTGCAATTTAGGAAGGCTCGATTATCATATGTGGATGATAGTATAAGGAGTTTAGTTTGAGTAAATATATTTGAAGGTGTTACCAGTGTGAAGATTCTGGTTCAGGAACAAATGAGAAAACAAATAATGTATCCAGGGTTTAAAAAAAAAAAAAAAGAAAAGGGGAAAATCCTTAGAGAGGTAGAGAGGTACATGGCAGACAGATTTCTGAACAAAAAGCCTGGAAGGAGTTTTGGTTTTAGAACAATATATTCCCATCTCAGTCATCTTCAAAGTGGGGAGACTCAACAGCTACCTCAAAGTTTCTGAACATGATTCAAACAACCATAATACAGGATGCGCAAAATATATCACTGAAAGCATTACTGTGAAACAATATTGAAAGAACTGATTGTTTTGTGCTAGAAACAAATGGGAATTTTGTAACACAGTTCAAAGATCGATGGATGACGCCCATAACCACATTGAAATCTGAACACTGCAACATACTGAACCAATTCTCAATTCTCTGTCACTATGAATGGTATTAAAGTTCAGTACATTTGTGTTATAAAGGATTCATAAATTCAAATCCAGTTGTTTTAGTTTTATTCTTATAAATGTAATAGGAAAGTAAGAGCTTTCCAGAACCATTCCTTATAAAAGCTACTGCAGCATTTGTAGTCAAAGCAGTGGCCTAAGACACTGTAGTGCTTCTGTGCTCAGGTGTCATTTCCAGAATGTTATTTTATTGCCAATGTCTTTCTGAGATTTTAGAAAATAGGCTTTTTTTCCCCTCACTCAGACAGACTTAACTTAGTGTTGCAGAAAGACAGGCTTCCAGATCACCCTTTCTGAAGTGATTGTATTTCACATTTAAATAACTATTTGCAGCTAAGTGTGTGCTGTTCACAGCCAGTGAACATAACATCCCAATTTAAGACCATTCGGATGCCCGAGCCCATGCTATGCATTACGGCACCTCACAGAGGAGCTTTGCTCTTCCTTCAGATGATACACCTGAGCCTTCCTGACATCACCATGCTGACAACTTCCATGCCTGAAGTCCACAGAGCAATTGTTTTCAACCTCAGTTGTAGGACAAGGACTACGAACAATCATCTTGAACTGATGGAAAATAACTTACCAAAAACTAAATGTGCATCACCATTTTATGTAACTTCAGGGGCCAAATACATTCTCGTGAAAACACTTTTATTTTCAATTTCCTGCTATAATAAATTCCACTCTCGTACTCTGCAATGTACTTGCAACTGAGCACGAATCTGGCTCAAGAAAATTAAACTTCCAAGACCTACCAGCAGCACAGGATATATGAACAGATGGACTCTGTTGCTTTCAGCCAGGTTTTCAGCATACCTATGGATTTCTGCTTGGTAGTGTAAAATACTGTCACCGACAATTGTGAGAGCTGAAAGATCTCCAATGCATAAAATTTAAAATGCTTTGTCACCAGTTGAAGATTTGGTGGTTTTCATATACTGTGTAAGAGTCATAAGCTTCTTACTATGGAAATAGACATCAAGTCCATAGAATAAAAAATAAACACTCCAAAGAACCAAGCAAAGTAAGCTAATAATATAGAAGCCCTAATTACTGACACTATGCTTTACTCAGTAGTCCATGTAAAAATGGTGGTGACCACACCTCACTTGTAGTGGAAAGAGTTCATTAACTCATATGTAAGATACGCAGCCTGTCTGGCATTCTTGCAAGGAGTGAAAGGAGGGACAGTGTTGAATGGTGTGAAGAGCAAACTAAATTTTTCAGCTTAGACAGGGTCCTGGGGGGAGGGAGCAGGACACTGTAAGAACTCCCAGACTGTTGCTGCTCTGGCTCTCCCACCTCCATGACAGGCAGATTATTAATGTCCAGAAGCTGTCAGGCTAATGCCTTTCAGCACCAAGAAAATCAATGGAAAGAATAAAAATAAATGACAACATTTTGACAAAACAAACTTGTCATCACATATCTTTGCTTTTATTGCTCAGCTATTCCCAACTGCCAAGGTGCTTGAAGAATAAAACATATAAAAACTACAATTCAACCTGTATTCCAGAATATGGAATGAGAACTCATTTATGTAGCACACATGCCTGTGTTTCTTCTTAAGTGTATAAAATGATTTTGCATTAAAGGGAATATTTACAGAGACATAAACTCTAACAACCCCCAAAACTCAATTTTAAGACATTAATTTTAGATGTCATATGAACAAAATCTGAGCAGAACACATACGCCACAGCAATGTGGGAGTTTCAGAATGCAGGTACCAGATGTACATCCAGTAAATGTAAAAAATAATGAAAATCAGAACAGAGCTCTTGTTGGTAATGACAAGAGGGAAGTGACAGATATTATTTGCTTCTTTTGTACCTTCTCATAAACCTGTACTAGACAGGCTGTTGTGTTGCTGCCCTCCTGGCAGTTCTTTCATTAATGAAAACAGAATGTCATTCTTCAAAGAATTACAATTACATATTATTAATTTAGAAATTGGAGATTAAGAGTGCAAGACACATACGTGCTCTGCAGTGCACATGGCAGTGAATACAGAAGATAATTATTGGAAATAGTTGGCTCATTTTCCCACCTTGAATGTCTTCTGTCTGCCTATACAAAAAAATGCTTATTCACCTACCTGACTATTTGTGTGGTATTTATGCCATAAATGCAGGGCATATTTTGAGCTTACTTTACCTTTTACTAAAGAAATTATGAATAAAGATAGGGAAATTTTTTACAACTTCAAAACACGTGGCAGAACTGCAACATCACAGTTGAATCTGTCCAATACCAAATCAAATAACTCCAGTTTGGATTATTCCTGCAGTCTATCCCTGATCTTCTCCAACATACACACCTACATGCAGAAACACTGCCCAGTTAATAGAAGGCCAAATCGATGACTGTAAAAACCCACATGAAAATAAACTCAAATTTTAAATACACCTTCTCCAAAAATTCAAGGATACCTTAATAAAATGAATGCTTAAATAAGAAAGAGTGGCCTAAAGAAACAGAAAAAAATTCCTTCATTTGGAAGCTGTGCTGCCTTAGTGGAAACTATTGTCTGTTGGTGAGCAACTAGTTACTAATTACTCCTTGCAAGTAGCTTTGTAAAGAGTTCTGAATATTTTTTTTTTATACTCTCATAACCTGGAGGCATAACTATTGCTTATAAAGTGAATGAAGACAGAGATGAACGTCTGCCTTTGTGTGCAAGCGTGTGGGAGCACAGGAGGAGGGTTGGACTGCACTGCACCCGAGGGCACACACGGGATGTGTGTTCCTCACTGAGTGTGCGAGCCAAGAGAAGGGAACTGAGCAAGGAAAACTGAGAAACAAGAGATGCTCTGAAAGCAACAAGAACTTAACAGAGTGAGCCTTAGCATCTGGGAAAGCTGGATTTCAGAGGTGTGCCACTTCAGTCATACATCCTGACAACATGATTAAATACTAAAGCATAGATTCTTCAGAGGCCAGGAGGATGCCTGGTGGAAAGGGAGCTGTAAGAGGAAATGATGCTGCTTCCATATTTGTCTTATAGAATTGCTTAGTTTTCCTCCTAGTGGAAAGGGTGAAAGTGTTTTGAAGTCAAGAGATGTTTAATTTTCTCTTACAGATTTATTATGTTTACTTCTTTGGGGATCTCATTGCTTTGGTAGCCCTTAATTTTCCTGATGTGATTTTTAAAAAATTTTCAGGCTTAGAGCTGTTGAATCTATTTCTTTTCCCTGTTTTTATATAAACAAGGTGCTAAGGAAACTATAAAGAAACTTTTCTAAGCTATGTGAAGCAGATACTTTTCCATAAGCACATCCTAATTTATTTAATAATAAATTTAAATCATATTTAAATTATTTAATTGTGTGCAATACTTAAGGTATAAGATAAACATAATTTTGCTAAATGAAATCATAGAGCATGTCACGTTGCTGTGGAGGCACTGATATAATTTTTCTCCCTAATTATAAAACCCATAAACTAAGAAAATATACATACATACACACATATGTACACATCATTTAAAAGAAGCACTGAGTTTAAAGAAATTGAGGAGGGAAGGAGGTATTTAAGTTAACTTTAAAAAATAAATAGCGAACACAAAAATTGAATTTCATCCTGCTGCAGGTTGAAAAGAAATACAGTCAGCAGCAAACAACCCCCTTTTGTTTCACACTTCCAGCTCAGTTCTAAAAAGAACTTCTATATCACTCCAAATGAGTGCTAGTTGGGAGAATGGACAAAGGCTTGTTTCATTCCTTTTGTGGATGGAGAGCCTGAGAGCTGACAAGAATCAGTGGGATGGGAGCACATCTCAGCACTGCCACTTGCACTACTGGTGCCAAAGCAAGAGAGCACTCCCATCCCCACAGTTAGCAAACTCTTCTGCAGTGAAGGTCAGGCACCACAGAGCCTTCTACTTCTAAACTAACAAAAAAAGGGAGAAAGAGCAGATCAAAAAGGGCAGCATCGTATAATTCACCAGCTGGAGAGCATGTGCCATGTAAGAAGCAAATTGGAAGAAAAGATGGCTCTGGGTATTTCCAGAATGAAATGCTGATGAACAGAGCTTGCTCTCTGATTTTGCCTATGTGGTAAGAGCAGCAATGACAGGTACGATGCATGCAACATCCATATCGTGCTCTCAGGGAAATGGTACTTGTAACAGATTTTGCCAGTACATCAAGCACTCTTTATATTTTCTTCTTATTTCATTTAAAACAAAGTTTGGAAAAGCAAAACACAATGCCATCCAGACAAATTAGTAATCTTAAAAACAGTATAAATGCATCTGACTGTTTTTCATGAGAACCAGCAAAGATTACTTCTTCATATTGTTGGAATAATTTTTTTCAAGGTCTCATCTAGCACAGCTCAGTTTGGTTTGTTTTTTGTTGCTGCTGCACAGAACTATCTGCTGTACAGCAGGGTACTCATTTAGAGCAATTACACCACTTTGATTCTTTCCCATCTTTAACTGATTGGCAATGGTCAGTTTATTATGTGTAAATAATCGGCTCATTGTGTTTACATTTTCTCTAGTATGCAGCTCAGTTGCACTGAGCTTGTGCCTTCATTATTTCTGTCTGCCTGGGAGTTCAAGGCCAGCAAACTCAGAAGCCAATGGCCTGCACCAGAGGCTCCCACTGCAGCTTAATGGAACCCTTGAGCCCGGCAGTGTTTCCTCAATGGTGCCCACTGCCATCGCTCATTGAGCAGATATTCTGTTTGAAATGCTTTGCTGGGCAAGGCAAAACAAATTGGGATAAATTAAAGCATTATCCCTTAGGTTTGATTAAATAAAAGGCTTCATCTCACATAAACAGATTTTTTCATTGTCAAACCCAGTCTATGAATATGTATTACTTCCCTTCCTTCTACAGCACATGTTATGAATGTAGTGCTAAACACAAAAAGGTTGCCACGCTCAGAAAAAACTATGATTTGGGATGATTCCATGAGCGTTAGATCTTCACATTTCAGGGCAGTCATTTACTGGGAGCAGTATTCAGATGTAATGCACAGGGGCAGCATGGAAAGATTTCTGCCTTTAAGAGAGCTGGTTTACCAAGCAAACACACAAACTGTCTGTTCTGAGAGCCTCTGTATTCACTCTCACATTTAATAACTAAATTCAGTGATTGATGGGATCAGTGATGTGTCTATTTTTTAACTAGAAATGCACAAGAAAATAAAAGGGAAAAGTGCAATATATACTGTCAGCACTTCTCCCATGCTGTAGGAGCACAAAGGGGTATGGAACAGTTCTTAGACCACGTGAAAGACATGAAACTCCAGTGTTGAGTTACAGGTTAAAGGGAAAATTTTTCTTAACTCCCCAGAATGCATAATTTATTTCCAAGGACAACACATAAAAATCACTATTAGTTTTTATTATCATCAAGGTAGTAAGACCAGGTCAACAGTCACAACAACGTTTAGAGGTAAGTTAGCATGTGAATGAAGATGGATTACTGGGAGAACACACTTTCCCTTTAACAGCAGGGCATTTTGCACTGTCTAGTTTTAAAATCTCCAATTTTTTATAGGTCAAAATGGTAATGTGGCATCAATGATTTGTTTTAGAGACACTTAAAACTGTTCAGTAGTAGATATGGCTCAATCCCTTTTCCACTTGAGCCCAGTGGGAACAGGAAAGGCCCACAATTTTAGCACTGCAGTCAAATAAACTGGTCTTTCAAAAAGAAACTCACTGTAGGCTGACTCCAGTGCTCTCAACATTCAGTGTGCATGGGATTGGATTACACTCAGGTCATATGGAAAAGAGACAGAGATGAGAATCCAGCCACACTGCCAGGCTTGGCTTTCTTTTATGTGACTCTGATTTAGTTTTGTTTCAGTTTCTTGTTGAAATATTTTTTAAGAGACAGAAACTCTTACCTCTTAAAGGAGCCCATAGTCAGTAACTTGTTCATTACAGCCCCTTCAACCTCCCCAAAAAAGTAACCAGTCTGTAAGGGGAAAATGCAAAAAATTACCAAAAGTGTAGATAAACACAATCCAACATGGGATTCAATTTAAACTGGCATATTCCAAGATATGACAAGAGTGGCTTTGACAGTTACATAGACAGGTTTTCAGGACTACTGCTACATAAAATCTGAAGAGAACTTCACAATCATGGCAAATTGTTGGGATTACTTTATTACCCCTAAGCAGATGTGAGAGCTTAAACAATATATTGAGGTACATTATATAACATCTAATATCAGAAATAAAAGCCACCCAAACCTAAAGCTTGTAAAGAAAACTCACTAATCTGATCACAAACCCTTGTGATTAAAATGTTACTCAAAAAAGATATAAACAGGTTGTGAGAGGATTTCATAAACAGTCATTAAAAAGCGTTGTTTATAATTCCTGCATGACCTGTTTAAGGAGCTGGAACAGTACATTTCATCAATCCTATAAATTTTAACTCCATTCAGAGTCATTTCATACTTAAAACCACTCAGCCTGATGAATTACTCATTTTGTCCTCATTCAGTACTTGTGGACTAATAAAAATAAATCTCTGTTGAGAAAACAAACATTCATGTTATGAATTTGGTATGTAGCATGGAAGCGACTCTGTCATCTGCAGCCATTCACATGACAGTGGAAAATCTTGCATGTACAGCATTTTTTCTCCTTGAGAAGACCTGTTTTATTTTAGAGTCTCAGCTCCCAGAAGGATTGGATATTTCTCTTCATTGTTTAAAGGGAGAAATCCCACAATTTATGAGGGGAAAAGGGCACTACACTCTCAAATTGCATGGATTCCATAGGTTTTGTACAAACTAAACCCCAATTCCATTACAAGGAACTTAGCTGACCTCAAGTATGCACCTGGGAGTTTGCAGGCAGAAAAGTTACAGCCCTAGCTAAAAAAAAGGCATTCCTCCACCTAAAAAACAAGTACTGCTTTTTTTTTTTTTCCTCAGGGGAATCTTGGAACATTTTCCAAAACATATGGGTATGTAAAGTCTCCTAGAAACAAGAGGAACATGACTGAAAATATCAGTTTCAATAGCCCTGGCTGACTGATGAAGAACGATTACCCTAACTGTTGGAGAAGCAGCCAATGTCAAAAAACCTAAACTATAAATGCTTAGTACAACCTTAGATAGCAATAAATCTGATTTATCAAGCTGTGTCCTGGCCTTATGAAGACATTTCAGTGACAGTTCTTTCCACAAAAGCTCCTTTTTTAAGTGCTAGTTCTCCCCTAAAGCCGTAACACACAGGTTATCATCATTTTTAAAACACATTAGGATTTAGTTGCGATTTAGGTGAAGAATGAAACTGCCCCACAAACATGATTCTTGAAGCAGTTCTGGTCATGTTTAGGAAGTCCATAGAAAACAGTGCTGAAGCAACCCTAGGAAGGTAAATAATTGCTAAGGCATCATCTCACTTCCCTACCCCTTCTCTATCCACGATAAACACAGAGTGCGCACAAAAATAAACATACACTTGTAATCTTATTATAGTGTTATACAAACACAGAGACAGCTCTGCTGTCCATCTTAGATCCATTGTAACCACAAAAATGGGTCATGACCCATTTCTAGCCCTAGTTCTGGTCACACAGCTGTCCACATGATACTCTTCACAGGAATATGTCATGTCTGATATCAGGTAACTACCAAAGGAAACATTTCTTCCTAATATTTATTGCCTTTGGCCAACTATGAAATAGCAAATCATTTATACAAGTCACAACTATTTACCTGTAAACAATAACCACAGCAAAAAGGAACAAGACAAACATTTTAAATGTGTCAAGATTGTTCTATAAGGGGTGTATTTCTTAGACCATGCTCAACTAAACAGATTTAATAGATAAAATGCAAAAACACCCCAGAAAGCTGCTTCAAACATAGTGCAGTTAATATTTAAGCAGTTACATTTTTATTTTATAATATTTTTATACATCCTGGAATTATATTCAGAAGATGCTTGGCATTCCAATGGGATAGAAGGAATAAATTTAATAAATTGAAACAAAATAATCAATGTCATTTCTCAATTTTGCATATAAGGTGACCTACCATAATGAATGATTATTGCATGACACAGTACAGCATGTCTAACAGTTAATGCTCTGTTGGAAGGATAACAGTTTCAGAAAAAAAATGCCTTTTTCTTGTTTATTATGTGCTAATATAATTTTCGAAGTCCCAACCAAAAGCGAGGGAGAGAAGGATCACAAGGAAACATGCAAATATATTTGTGCTATTCAAAGGTGAAAACTATCTCTCTCTTGTTACTTCCAGAAGTGTCAGATTTAAGGCCACAATTATTCAAGCTTTTAATTTAAAAGCAAAATGCTCAGTTTAGGTTCTTTTTCCATTCACTTTGAGTTTTTATCTCCTCTACAGACTCTCTTCCAACTCTCCCAGAAGTCTTTCTGAAAGCTGTTTCTCAGTAACCAATCTAGTAATAACAAGTGTAATTCACCTGAGGGTTAAGTATGAGTGTGGATATTCCAACTGACAATCGCAACACATAAAAGCAATTCAACTTCAGACAATTCTGGCATAACTGGGGCACCATCCCAGCAATTTTCAGGCAAAAGTTAATGAGAATAGTGATGGTTCCTTCATAAGGTTTGCAGGATCAAGTGATTATACATTAATTTTTCAACAATTTTCTAGGAAGAATAAAAAAGTTAAAGTTTCAAATGCTTATTAATCTTGTTCCTTGTCCTCTCTGTTGTGATGCTGAGTGCTTAGCTTTAGTCTTCAAGTCTGTAATCCACTTCAGAAAACAAACTCCTCTGCTAACAGCTCTGTAAAATCTCATTATCTCAAGTTTGAATTTAAAAGCTGTGTCCCCCACCTTGAGTCCTCCCTCCCTCCCTTTCCATGTCACAAAAATGCCACAGAGAATCTGGGTTTTTTGAGGGGGTAAAAATATTTTACAGGAGACAGACACTTCTGCAGCAAGAAAGGCCTTTCAGAGAACATTTTTCAGCTTAAGGGCAGACCCTGCCCCAATGGGAGACAAAAACTGAGCTCCTGTGAGAAACAACTTACATTCTTTGTAGAAGGAATTTCTTTAATTTTATGCTACTGGTTCCTAACCATTTTCAGATAGTGGCCTATTTAAGAAACAAGTAATTTTAGAGGAGTCTTTTACATGAGATGACTGAAGAAAAATTTTTTACTTACCTGTCTATAGTCTTCTGACACTAAAATAAAGCCATTGTTATCTATTAGGTAACAGTTGATTGTCTGAAAAACAATAAAATACTATTTTAAGTTTTTGCTTTAGAATACAGCAATAAGTTAATCATGTACTTGACTTCTAAGTGAACTCTAAATGGGTAAAATCTTGGGGTTGTTATAATGGTTTACACAGTTTCTCAGTGTAGTCCTGACTCCTGGGATGTTATCTGACTACTTTTTTATGCATTTGTTTCATGCATAAGAAAGCAAAGATGTGTTAAAAGTGGGAGGATATAAGATAATTACAAACAAACAGGAAAGAAACAAGGACAGGTTTTTTTATAAGGCATTCCTAAAAGTTTTCCTTATAACTAAGTTTGCAAAGGCTCAGAACTGTGGTGCTCCTGATGGCTTGTCCTGTGTTTGGAGAAAAACATCAGCTCCATGTCATTACTCTAACGATGTATTAATGAAAACACAGTGTCAGCCTGCAGAACCAACAGGGGACCAGGTAATATTTTTTAATTTGTTCATTGGGGGATGGGACCAGAAACTTCTGTAAAAGAGGCCCCACAGGTCTCCTAAAGCTTTTCAAATTGTGTTTTTAATTGGGAACTGGATTTAGAGGTAGGACTGGTGGCCTTTGGTGGGTCAGACGTAAGAACTGTGTAAAACAAGGGAAACCCAGATCAGTGCTTCCCTCCATACACACATGCACAATTTTAACCTCAAGTGAATTACTTGCTACAGGCAAAGTTTTAATTACTGCGCTTCAGAGTTTAAACACAAGGTTCAATTCAAACCCTGATATAACTGTTTGTCTTCAGTATTGCCAAATACCTACCTCAAAGTTAAATCTTTGTTGCATTTCTATTGTTGGTCTAAATCAGGAAACATTTTTATCATTGCTTGTTGAATTTCCTGTGACATTCATGTAAAATGAAAAAAATAAGTAGAATGGCTCTCAATATAGGAATCCTCCTGGCTTTGTTTTTGATTCAAAACCTTTCCTGCTGCAAATGGGCTATACAGATATATGAAAAAATACACACTCTGCACATCCAGCAAAATCTCTCTGCTGTTTTAGGGAGGAAAGCAGCCCCATGCAGCAGTAGTTGTGCAAGTCACAGAAATACAGCCTGATATTGCAAGACATGATTAGATTTGTCTGATTCTCATTCTGGCCATATATTAGTACTGCTCTGTGAGGCCAAAGAAGAAGAGCAATTTTCAAAAATCCTGGCTTGAAATAGAGTTTTTTAAAAAACAAGAAAGCCAAAATCAAGCAAAAGTTCAGAATGAGCACCATTCCCTAATGCAAATGCAGGATATTCATTCTAATAGGAGAACCTGAGCTACAGGCACTACCAGTGACAGAAAACCCATCAAAAAGGAAGTTGAAACAAGTAATTTCCAACCTTTGATGGGTTGGAAAGCCCAAAATTAGCCAATGCAATGTGAAAAGCTGATGATGCTGGCCAAGAACTGAGTAGAGCTACTGCATTCAGAAGGGGCAGAACTTAACCTCACTGGGGTGTGAAGGGTGGAATTTCCAAAGCAGCTGGAACACTGGACCCTGCTGTCCCCAAAGCCAATCAGAAACCTCCCACCAACTTTATTAGGAGAGGAGCTAAGTCAACAAAAAACTCTTGTGAGGATACATATTTGCAGTCCTCATGTGTGAAAGATTATTCTAAAGATAGTTCTTTAGAAACAATATTTCTCCATAGTATAGAAAATAAATAAAAGTAGTTATGCTGGACAAGAAAGAGTGTTGGCTTAATTTCATAGTGTATGACTTACATGCTGTTGGGAAAATACTGGCTCAATTCAAGAATTAGTGGCCATGTCTCAAATCTCTAAGACACAGTAATTCACTAGCATTGCTCAGAATTTTAAATCATACTAACCTTTTAGCACTATTGGAAACAGGCACAATGCACTAAGCGGAATCTGCATATTTTTGGTGGAATGTGAAGATAAAAGGACTTCTAGTTCAATCCGTTTTAGAAACATTAAAAAGAGGGGAAAATATTCATTCAGGATCACTCATTCCCCACTTGCCAGCAAGATAAATGTCAGTGTTCAGCATTGTGTTAAAGAAACAGTTGGTAACAACTTCAGCACTGGCAAAGAGCAGCAGGGTGCATTTACTCATCCAACACATTAGCAAATCTCAAATAAAAGATTCCTGATTAATGCATGGGATAATAGCTTTGAGTAGAGTAGAGTTGTATGAAAGAGGTTTAATTCGCAATGTTTCACAGGTATTGGAAGTGAACTATGGTCAGTTTTGCCCAACGGTTCAAGTTCAGTGAACTCCAGATTTCAAGGGGAATGTTCCATAGGTGGAGACTCCCTGAGCTTGTAAAACCATAGGCATCAAGTCCAGAATAAACACGGCAAGAATGTTGACTGAGGTCTGAGAACACATTTGAATTACAGTAACTTTGATCGAGTTCAAGTCCTCTATGTATTTTTCACAGCTCCAATATACAATAAGAGTAATGGAATGTAATATGGGTTAAGAAACCAAAATTGGAAAAGAAAGAAAACAGAACATTTAAATAAAAGGGGGGTGGGGGGTAGGAGGTATTTTAGAATAAAAAGTATCACACACTCATTAGTAATTCCCTTTATTGTTAATTAATTATTTTTGCTATTAATAATATTTATTGACTATTGTGCCATTCCATTTGCATTAACGATTTAATATTCAATTTTAAAGGCTTTAATTTATATCATAACTGTACAGCAGTTATTTTCCTGTCTTTGAGAGAAGCTGTGAAAGTTAACAGACTCAACAGAGGAGCCCTGATGTTTGACTGAGTCCTATCAACAGTATGTTTTGTCACTAAGAAAATGTTTGGAATCCCTAAATCACCAAGGTTCACACTATTACTGAAGTCCTACACACGCTCACACAGCTCCTGTTGGTGTTAGGTTGAAAAGACTTCAAACTGCTTGTGGTTTTTTTCAATTAATAATAAAGTAGTAAACAAATGCCTTAGCACTGCTTCAAATTATTTCCCAAACCGGATTCACAGAACAGAATTTATTGCAACATGTTTTAGGTACTGGTGTCAACATTGTAAATAAGTGGATGTCTATAAGTTGTCATAATAAAATCTCACTATCTAAATACTGTAATATATTGAAAGCAATTCCAAATTACACCAAGAGGTAATAATGTACATGAGGTGTTCAAATAAAATTCATCAACTTTATGTTCTACTGCAGTGGAGACACACATGGAAAAAATAAAACTTTCAAATACTTACTTCATCATCACAACTTATAGCACATCTGCCATCAAGAGATGCACACTAGAGATGATATAAAAAAAAAATAATAAAACATTTTCATTTCTCATTAATGATTACAAAATAAAACATTTTAAAAAATCATATGGGTAGAATTATAAAGGAGTTGATATTGATTACATTTTTATCTAAAATTGTTCTAAAAATGACTAGGAAAATTTTAAATCTGTTCACCAAACCTGTTCTGTTCCTGCCTGCAGAGAAAGGGTGCAATTCACATGTAATATGTAACAATTTCAGCTGCTAGAAGCACCACAATTTCCTTCACGTGCTGGAAGCTTGGAGACCACTCAGGATGAGAGAAGGTTTTCCAGCAGGGGTGGGGCAGAGCTGCATTTTAGTTTTTTTTTCTGGAAAGTACGGTTCCAATTGATTCTCAAAATAGGGGTGGCATCTCTGAGCAAGTGCCTGATTATCCTCTTTAAGGAGTACAAATTCCATCCCCTGAATGTTTTAGGTACAGTTTATTGAATGCCAACCATGAGTCACTAATCTAGTTTAGTTAATTAATATGTGATACTTCAGTTACTGAACGTTACAAGTGAGAAGGGATAATTCTGCTATACTGGAAGCAAATAAATATCACAGTTTCATTTACTGTTTATATTTTTTTTTAAGGGAGAAAAGCAACATGCCAACAAATGTACTGGGGTCTAAAATGAATAATCTTTCTAATTGCTTCCATATACATAGGACCAAGCAACTGTTGCTCACCACTGAATTCTCCTTTTTGTACTGATGAACTGGAATGTAAATCAGAACTGGTCTTCATATACATTGTTTCTTTACAATAATTTGCTTGTGACAGAATATTGCAAATCACCTGCACAGTTAAAAAAGCTGTTGTGGATTCAATGACAAAGGAAAATTTTAAATATACCTGTCTGCTTGCAGTCCAAAATTTCCGCTGGAAAAATTCAAGTTTCATCTGGATACCTACAGCTAGGAAAGTCATGAATTAAAAAAAATAAATAAAATAAAATTAATAGATTTTAAGCCCTAAAATAAAAACCCACAACTAATTAAATTGAAGAGACCACACTGTCATATTTTAAACCATTTACAGTTTGGTTAAAAAAGAAGATGCTTTTTGTATAATGTGAAGAATACACAAGGCAAAAAATTTCTTCAAATTGTATATTCCTCCATAATTAACATAAAAAACTCACAAGCTGAACATATTTGTGTTCACACTGCTCTCATTTATATTTTACTGGTACCAATATAACAGCTGTAGGGAACTCACACTAAGTGTTTTGTGATGAAATACATGAAGATTTGCTGAAACAACATGAAAATGTTAGCTAATATTTCAAGTGATGGTTTGTTTTGAGGTCACTTAATCCATGAATTATCAGTGGAACAAAAGAAGCATTAAAAATTTTATTTGAAAAAATGAAGTTAAGATTATTATGTACATTTCCGTCAAAGGAAAGTATCAGATGCATATTATTAAGTTTCACATTTTAAAGAAAAATTATATTAATTTATAATTTTTAAAAATAATTAGAGACAGTATGGGTGTAAGTTATATATTTCTCATAATTTCAGGTGGGATCACATTTTTCAAAATATCAGTGAACCTTTCCTCCAGCCTACTCTGATGTTCCTGTTGAAGAATGATATAATGCACTGTGGTTTGCATGAGCTCCAAAGGCAGGTGATTCTTCTGGTTTCACCTGCCTAAACTGGGAGAATTCAAAATAGCTTCAGTTGTAAAGCCTTAGAAGTCAGAAATCTAAGTCTTAGCAAATTCATTGCTACAATGTTTTGTTTAAAAACAAACAAAGCCTCAAAAAATATATATAGTTGTTTTGGAAACCTGAATAGAATTTCATTTATTCATTCCTCCTCCAGGGTCCACAGCAGGAATCATTTAAAAATATATTTACATTTAGACTATTGGTGCTTGCTTTTGCAAATACACACACACTGATGTCACGCATAACTTTTATTTTGTGTTAACAGGTAGGGAAACGTATGTGAAATAAAAACTGTAATGAACTGACACAATAGGATTTGAAATTACATCAAGAATTTCCTTATTATAGCAGTTTATAAAGATTTTTCTGCTATCTGTAACTCATGGATGTTTTTTGCTTAAGACTGTAAGAAGAGAAATCCAGATCTTTGGAATGAGCAGCAGAGGAGACTCTCTGCAGCTACATTTTATGGTCCAGGAATGAATTTCGGGGCCCATGGGCAGATGCTGTCGGACAGCCCTGCAGCCTGGGTTTTTTTCATCTATTGTTTGCCTTTAGGTTCATTCCCAGCACTAAAGTGATCTGCACATCCTGCCCCTTTTTTGTGAAAGGGAGGCAAAACACACACACTTTCAGGAATTTTCCACAAGGAAATCATTTAACTTCTGGAGGTCATGTCAGCATGAGGAATGTCCATCCCTTATGTTCTTAACAGGCAGAGATGTGTGGGCTGTACTTAGATATTGTTCATTCAAGGTCCTGATAAGGGTGACCCTTTGGAATTCACATTATTGGAGGTACCAACACACAGAGCAGAGCAGCAGTTGACAAAATTGAGGAAATTTCAGTTTGCAAATCATCCAGTTAATTATCCTGCTGATGTAAAAGCACTGAGTTGTCATCAAACATCAGATCAGGTTTTAAACCCATAAGAAACTTTGATGTGGTATTAAAGCCCTTTTACACATTTTCCCCTCCTGATCTTTTCAAGAACACTGTAACTAGAAGATGACTCTTTTTGGTTTGATCACTTAATGCCATAAGAGCTGTTCAAATATACTTCACAAAGGTTAAGAGCCAATCCTTAGTCCTTCAGCACTTCGGAACTTTAGAATAAAATATTTGTGCTCCAAGACACTCTAAAATCTGTTTTACAAACTGGCTACATATGGGGGAAAAGAAAGCAGGAAAACTTCAAAATTACATGTCCCGTGTTACTAATTCCTAGTTTAGCCTTCTGGGTGTAACACCTACCACAGAGATTAGATTAAAAAACTGTAATTGCACTGAAATTTGTATAAATATTGTAAGTACCCAGATAACATATACAGTTTGAATTAAAAAACAAACCACAAACAACAAAAACTCTGATTGATCTTTGTGTGGAACATTCATTTTAAAGCATAAAGTATTCTTCAACATTTGCAGGCTTGGTTTGACCAAAACAGCCAAAGGATAAAAATTGTTTTTCTTCAGCCAGGAAAAACTGAGTAAAAATGAGGAGAAAAGGTTTTGTCTTCAGTGCTGCCTTTCCCCTGTAATGTCCCAGGGGAGGGTGGGCTGCAGCAGGACACAGGCAGGAGAACAATCCATGAGAGCTGACAGAGACTCTTTCTTCATGGAACACAAAATGTATCATTTCAAACAAATATTGCAAATCCAATTTTTTGTTTAATCACATTAGCAAATTTACTTAGGTGATTCTGAAAAATACCTCAAATGTTGCCTATGGAAAACAGTTATTAACTCCCTGAGATTTCTTCCCTTTGTTTAATAAAATAGCTGCTATTCTGTAGTTTAGACTCCATGAAATAACAGATGGTTGAGAATGACAAAATTAAATTCTTGGCTGAGTGATAATTATTGTTAAATAAGTAATTTCCTTATGCTTCTATTCTATAGCTGAAGGTAATATTTCACTCTTTCAATAGGTTGCTTTCAGGATAGAAGGATTGGGAAGTGTTCAAGTGCTACAGGGCTCAGGGCTGATTAGTATCAGGAAAACAAAAAAATACTCAAAATAGATCAGGATTGCTTGAGTTGATTTCGAGATCTCCATGGTTAAACAAATAGAAAGATAAGGAAAATCTTCCCCAACAAATTACTGCTGTGCACAGATTTACAAGACTTTTTGAGCTGTGAGTAAAATGAGTAATTTCCTACTTAAAATAAGAGAGGAAAATGGATTAGACTGATTTATTTCAGGCAGGAGAGGAGCTGAATCTCTCTATAGACTTGACAAAGGGATTCCAAATACATAATTATAGGAAAAAGTAATAAAAGCTAAAAGGATTTCCATTCTGTGAAATATCTATAGACTACTACACAAGGTTACAATATTGTTTTAAGGTCTCCATTTCTTTTCCCACAGAATATCATATAGACTAAGTCTTTCTCACACATAAAAGAGGCCTAACATTTTGAGGATATTTTGGCCTCCTATTTCTGATGGAATTATCTTAAATGAGGTTTAACTTGGCTTCAACATAAGAAATCTTGGATACAGACTTGTAGTGGGATTATTTTTCAATCTGTATTGCCTCTGTGTATTAAGTTTAGACTCCTTAAAATGTTCTTTCTGCCTACTAATATTAACTTTTATTATTATTATTATATTTTAAAATATCTAATAACTAAATTTGAAATATTCTAGAACACATTTGAATATTCTGAAAGAGTTGCTTGCACTTCTGTTTAAATCTATTTCAGTTCCAAATCTCTGCCTTTGGTGGTCAGCTCAGGCAAAGAATGAGACACTGAATATTTCACCCCAATGCAAATACTGCAAAAGAAACACCACAGTTGTCAAGAACAGCTCATACAGATTAATGGAAGAATTCCACCACCAAAGATGATAAAAAACTTATAAAACATAGTCTAATTAAAAAGCAAACACAGAGGTTTTTTCCCTCAATCCCAAGAAGTCTTAGCTAACAGATTAGAGATATTCCAACAGGAACTTTCCTACAATGACATAGTTATGTAATAAGTAATATGGTTATGCTCCAGTATCATGCAGCACAGCCATTTCTCAGTGACAATCATTCTTGAATCACATACAGGACAAATATAAATAAAAACAAGCACTTCTCAATTGTGCACTTCCCAGACTGCTTCTGGTCCCTTCTCTGACATGGAATCCTCTTGCCTAATCCCACAATGTATCTATTGCATACTTAGGTACCCTTACATTATTTTAATATTTAGTATTAAATTCTTTGAAATCCATGTAAATGTGAACCTACCTTTTCCACTTAAATCTGAGTTACAGTGCCTCACAAATATTTATAGATTTTATAAAAAATGAGTCTTTTATTAACCTAGATATAACACAAAATAAAAAAAAGTCTCAAAGTGGAAATATAGTGTAGTTTTTGATTCTAAAAAAATAAGCAGGAAAAAACCTTGTATTATTACTGGTATGTTACCTTTACCATCTTTCATCAAATAAGTGGAATGGCTGCACATACACAGACAGACATTTTTAAGTTCTATATAATTATCAGTTTGTTATGGAGACAGTTTGTGCACATCATGACTCATCATAAGATTTAGCAACACCAAGTACTCTTCCTTCATCAGAGCTATTGTGCTGCAGTATGTAAATGAGTGAAATCTTCCTAAATGGGCAATGAAAAGTTAAAGTTCTGACTTCAAACCTGCTGTTTCCTTCCAGAAGGATTTTAGAATTAGTGGCTGAAGCAGTTGTGTGGATGGAAACTCCCAAGATACAGGGAAGGCAATGGCAACTGGTATTTCCTGGAGGCCAAGCTCAAGCAGAAAGGGAGGAGATATTGGGAACTTGATGTGAGGCCAAGTTGAAAGGGGAGCAGGATGATGATTGCTGAGAGGCCGAAGTTCATCCAAACTCAAACCACCAGGGAAAGCTGAAGGGCTTGGTGTACAGCCAAGCCCTGACAAACTGAACTGTGGAGGGCAGTCTGTGAACATCATCATAAACCAGACTCCCTGTGACTCCCTGACACATGCCTTCCTTCTGCAGGACTAATGAAGTAGCAGCAGGAGCAGGAGGAAACACAAAAAGGATAAAAATTGAGTGAAAGCATTTAAAAAAAAAAAAAAGTAGATAATTCTGACTGAAAGTCCATTGCCTTTTCAGCAGTCTTCACTGAGGAACTTGGAGGGAAACAGGTTATCTGTAAATTATCATTCAGACAGTTATACTGTATTTCAGACTTTACAAGATAGTAGCTGATGTGGTGCCAACACTGTTACAAAGGGCTCTCACAGAATTCTACTCATTTACTCCATGACAAACCTCAGGTACCAGCTTGAGGGAGGCACAACTTAAAAACAAACCCTACAAAAACAAACAAATAAAGCCCAAACAACAAAAACCCCCAACAGTCACAAAACCCCCCACAACCAAAGCCTCCCACAAGCCTGAGAAAGTGAACCACTTAGCATGCAAAATGACACTAAGTTCACTTTGCTGGAAAGACATGTACCTTGTTCCTGAGAAATACAAGGAGTACATTGATAATATTAAGTAGTGGCTTAGATTGCCAAATTTGAAGAGGGTGAGGCAAGGCACAGTTAAGCCCTGTCTTGTATCTGGAGTATCCTCCCTGCAACTTTTAGAACATACCTGACACCTACTGACACCTCACTCATTCCATTAGAATGAAAAAAAAAAAAAAAAAAAAAAGAAAAGAGAAAAAAAAAGTGGTTGGGGGGGAAGTTGGGTAATATTTTTCTTACTCTCAGGAAGCTTCAGCAGCCTGCAGAGGGAAGGCAAGAACTATTTCAAAGGAAACTGCTGGTGGAAGAACTTTTATGAATTCCTTTGAGCCTTCAACTTTCTTCCAATATCTCCTTGCATGGGCACCACTCTGACAAATACTTCTGGGTTCTAATGGTAAAGGAAGCATGTAAAGAGTGAAAGAAAACATGTGTAGACCACAGTAATGCTAAAATAATGAGGCAGCGAGAGTATTTTTATAACTCCCTAACCATTTTTTGGTTTTACAATGTTTCCTTGCTATTCAAGTACATCCCATGTCTGAAATGAAAAATAGGAACAGTATAGATTTGCAAGCACATTTATAAATCTTAAGGGAAGATTTGTGACTTGTCAAGTTCTCAAAAAAGCTTTACTTCTGACAGCTGAGGTCCTAGTTTAGAGAAGTATAACCAGTTTATCTTTCAATCTCAGCCAAAAGGCTGTGGTTTCAAGTTCACAAGTCAGGAACCCTAAGAGGCTCAAAGTTCAGACAAACATCCAGAAATTAGGATATTTATCTGAACTCTTAGAGACTGTGACCAGATTCTCTTAGGACATGTCAGGCTTTCTGCTTCTACTTGTAACTAATTCAACACATTCAAACCTTGATCATATTTTCTTTTCAAACTTGATTCTGGCTACCGCCTAAGCATGTTGGCAAAAAAAAAATAAAATCTGTTTCTAGATATCTCAGCATTATGAGAAAGGTTGATTTCAGAAATGGGCAAAGCATCTATGACAATTTCCAAAGAGGTTTGCCCCTCTCAAACTGAAATCATATTATAGCAGAATGGGTACAACTTGTCCTACTGCCCCAGAGTACTTTGGATGAGCTTCAAAGATAAATATTGTGTCATCCACTGCAAAATGAACTTAGGAGGAAATTCTCTGTCCAGTTTGTCCCCTGTCAGTTCCCTGCCCTCTCACCACACATCAAGGGCCCAAGATAAGTAGATTTTGCTGCTGCCAATCTTAGTAGGGAGAGGGGACACAGAATTCAACTCTTTCTGCCAACAGAACTCTCCGAATACCACCTGCCTGCCTGGTCCTGGTGTTGTGGTGGGCACTTGTCTGTATGGTCAGGGTCTGTGAATATATGAAATCTCATTAGTCAAACAAGATTTAGGACATCGAGTGAGACAACACTGACACTTTATCAAATCACATCATTTGGAAAGAAATATTGGATCTCTTATTTACTGAGTTATAATAATAATAATAGTGACATCCTCTACAAACTGTTGGTGCTATACTGTGATTAGAAAATTACTTTGCATTACTAAAAATACAAGTAAAGTTATTTGATGTAAAATAACACATCAGAAATACCTCATCATGAATACAAGTGTCCAGCCTTTCAACACCATATGTACTGGATGTTTTCTAAGTCAAATATTTACAGTAATGTTCAAGAATAGTTCTTATGTCTTTATTTTTCTAAGATCACTACTTTATTTAACCATGTTTTTGCTGTTTAACCATATGTTGGTAATCTATAGTTTTAGAAGTGTACAAAAAATGTGTGTGCCCAAAAGGCTCAGTGCACACATTTTTATGTGTTGGAAATGGACTTGAGTTGTACCACAGTGTTCTGCAGCAGCAAGTACAAAGAAAAGAGTACTGGTGAATTTGCAACCCTTCTGATTTATGCCTGTGCCTTTTACTGAACAATTTTAAAAAACAGTAATAGCAAAAGATATAGATGGTAAACGTTTCCATGAACAGCATTAACTGTAAAAGCAACCTTATTTGACTTGGTTTTTTCATTTTTGAATAAAAAATGCATTTTTATCGAATATCTGTGTAGAAAAGAGCACAGCTGCCTGTTTGCTCAACAAAAGAGGGAGCTAGTATTTGAGCTATAAACTAGCATTTTTGGAATCTCCTGAAGAAGAGATTTAAACCATGTCTGAAATGGAAAGCAATCTTAGACTAATAACACCAAAAGATTCTTTAGTATAATGAAATATAGATCTTCTTCTTCATATTCTCCTACTTTGTATGTGTTAAATAAAAAGAAATACCATCTTTCAAGAGGTGTTCAGTATATTACATATAAACATCTCACTTTTTAAGTCAGTCTCTAAAACTATGGATTAACATTACTCATAACCTGAACATTTCACATTTACTTAACTTTATTTCATGAGAACAATTTATTGCCACCATTTGGAAACCCTGTCAAGAAATGTTAACTATACCTCTTAAGAATAAACTGTATTGGGTGAAAAATGACTTTTATCTAACGTAGAAGTTCAAGCACATGAACTGGAAAACAGTTAATGTGCATCCAAGAGGTCAGGCATTCAGGGATAGAATGAGAGCTTTCTAATTTACTTGTCTGTGTATCATATTTCAGGAATAATAAGAATTTAACATTTTCACAATTGCAGCATAAGCCTACACACTCATCAGCAGAAATGGTTGTTTAGGTCTGACCTGGTGACCATTTGTAAATTGAGAAGTGTCTTCATATTGCTAAAAATTAGCCAAGAGCTGATTTGCTTCATTACACAAATATGAAATTACCTCCTTAAAGCCATAAAATACAAAAAACAATCTACTGACAATGGCCAAATATATAATTAATAAATATATTTAATTGATTCTTCAAGAAATAAGAAAGAAATAAGACTTTTAAAAAATACTGAGACTGGCAAAATCAAAAGGCACTGGCAAACTTATTTTTTTTAATAAAATGTCACCATTGCCAGAGATCTGTGTGCCAAGTTATGACCATAAATGAACTTCTCTGGGTGAATAATTAACTTCTAGAAATAGTGTAAGTGCTGACATGACTTTCGCAGTAGAAATACAAATGGACCCCACTTACTTCACGGAAACCATTATTCAGATGCTTCAACAAGTAGCATATTACAATTTATATACTAATGATTAGTAGGATTTAGTTGTCAATACAGCCTTAAAGCATATTTTAGAAGTATAAATGAGTAATTTTTGAGGGAAATCAGTATGAGGGATACCAGATGTAATCCCCTTTAATCTAACAGCTTTGAAATAAATCAGGAAGGTTTCTGAAAGGTATTTGTCTGGTGTTGCATAAAACTAAGGATTTGTCATACACAATAGCTTCTATTTCTGCTATGTTGCCTGATAGGAGCAAACTCAGCTGGGGCTTCTGCCTGAAAGGTGTTGAGCACTGCTAGTGCTCAGTGAAGTCTGTGAGAGTTAAAGGATGTCCAGCATGTGATAAGAACACTTAGCACCTTCCAGAATGGAGCTCTGGAGAACACAAAAATGTCTTAAATCTCCACTCAAACAGAGGACTTTTGGCAGGAGTTTTCAGAAATTACATTATTGTATAAAGGAAAACCTATTATTGACTTATAAGTACAGTTAACCTTCCAAAGGCCAGGTTTTTATAGTTGTTACTATAAACCAGGCTGATACTGATGGGCTTTCCAGAAACACTTATTTCATATTGGAATTCTGCAGTCTCTGTCATATTCCTAAGCATCAAAAAACCTTTGAAATACCGCTTTCCAAATTGTAGACATTTGTAAAAGACAAAGGTTCTCTTGGAAATGCTGCTGTAACATATTTATATAGCATATTTAATTTTCTGAGAGGTGAATTCATTAAATCCCATATTTTTCTGATATTTTACAAACAGCTATTTTCAGAATTAATAAATCTTCTCAACATGTCTATAAGGTAAGCAAAGATTATCTCCTCCATTCTCTCACAGTACAGAGCTGATAAGCCCTACCCTAAGGGAAAGGTCCTTCTCGCTTTCATTAAAAATAAAAGGAACTCAAACACACACATTAGCAATGCAGCAAACTATAACCAACTCTAATAAAGTATATTTAAACAGATTTATTTTAAACTCTGATCTTGACTTTTGTATTAAAAATGGTGCAACTAACCATGGAAGGAAAAAGAGAAGGGTCTCCCACAAACTTCCCTGTTTCATTCTCTGTTTTTACATGCAGTTAGAAAGAATCTGTAAGGATGGAAGACTACAACCCTTGCATGTGTAGAGATGCTTTTATACTGTGGTGACTTTATAACTGAGACTCTTTTTCATTTAATTCAATCTGATTAGACTGTAGTACTGATTATGCTCATATCCACAAATCAGCATTTTAACTGAGTTTCCATGGAAACACTATATGTCCCTGTTTTCTCCTTAGACAATGCTACGCCTGTTTAACAAGTTTGCCGAGGACAACATGTTTTGTTTAAGTTACATTAACTGGAGCCAATACTTCCTAATTACATTACCAGAAGAAACAGTTACAGCAGTACTTTTGCCATGGGAAACCCTCCCTTGTTCAGCACATCTTAATCTCTGAAAAACAAAGGAAATATCAGCATTGTTGCTGCTTAAAATGTGTTTAATGGTCTTATATAGATAAAAAACCCATTTATAAAATGACAAACCACAAATATTTTTAATCCTAATTTATCATATCATAACATTCAGCAATTCATAACATTCTTATTCAGAAAACCAGAAAGGTTGTACCATACTCACACCTGCAGTTCCAATGCTGTGTTAATGAAAGTGTGGAAATTATACTTGATCTTATCTCTGCTGACTTCAATGATACATTTCCCTAAGATTTTAGGAGAAGAACCAGGCCCAAAATCTTAACTCGGTATATCTAAAGCTGGAAGACATGCCTTAGCAAGAGTACTATGACACTACAATGAAGAGGACTGGAGATAAACTGGGGGTTTGAGTTTTTTAGTACAAACCTGCACTGTATTATGATGCAACAGAAATGTTGTACATTACTAATTTCAACTAAGTTTCATTTAGACAAAGTCTTATGAAGAATTAAGCATTAGGCAACTCCTTCAGATAAACTGGTGTCTACTTCTTTCTCAAATGTTTTTCACATTTCAATTTAAGGAATTCTGCAGAACAGTTCTGATGAAATAGGTATCCCTTAACTCCAAAGCTAAGAAAGCAACAGTAAGGAAAATATGACCAGCTGATGGCATATAGTAGAGTAGGCAGTGTTTAGTTTCCAAGAAAAAGCCTGCACTACAATTTCATGAAATACAAATGTTCAATTCAGTGCCTATGTTTGAACATAACATCTCAAACCATCATGAACTCCAAATTACAGTGTTCTGCTCTTTCTTCTTTCTAACAGCTTTACAGAGAAGGAGCTTGTAGCAGTAACTATTGAAAACTCATTTAAGATCTTAATGACACCAAAAAACCCCAAGGTGTGGAAATTCTTATTTCACTAAACTAAGGACATGATGCATAACTTCAGCTTCTAAATACAGTCAGCCTACTTGTCCCAGTGAGCCCTTTCAGAAGCAGAGAAGTCAGCAGTGCTGCGCTTGGAACTCCTCTATTCTAATTCTGCTGAAACACAGACACGGAGAGAAAATGGACACTGTCATTTTGAAAGGGGAAAGGACAAAAAGTCTCAGCCAAAACATGAGTAACCAAGTTCAGCCCTGCCATTACATTCCAAAATAACCTACTGTGGAAGCAGATGAAAGCAAGTAAAGATCAAAATACACCGGTTTTGCCCAAGACAGATGTAGCTTTATGGACAGAGGAAGCTCAACCAGGTTGGGACCTTTTTGAGATCCCACCATAAATTAAAGAGTATTAAAATAGAAATGCCTTTGGTTAAAAGGGGATTGTATTAAATGATAACATGTGTTACCTGTACACTTCAGCGTCACCCAGTGGTGATACAGAAATCAGATATAAACATGGAAGAGAAAAAGATGAAATCAACATTTAAATGTTGTCTGAACTTTTAGAGGGTGTGTTTTCTTATACTTGTCCAGAAGCATTCTGACTGTTGTTATAAATTTTTTACCCTCTCAACCAATGCATTTCAAACCAGAAAGTTCATCCTTCAGGATCTTAGAGGACACTGAAACAGAACCCACAGTTAAAAGCTTAGAGAAAACTTTAGTTGATACAAAGAAAAACTAGCATATTCCAGTCTTTCTAAAACATTTCCCTTTTCACCTGAGACAAAGCCTGTCAGGCATTTGATATGATCCTCCTTACAGATGTATTAAAACACAGTAAACAATTTTTCTTTTCACAAATCAAGAAAAGGAAAGCACTACACACTGCACAAAACACATAGTCAAAAACAGAAAAGATAATTCAGAATAGGTAGGAATAGTGAAAACATGATGTTTCTTAATGATTTAAATCTTTACTGTCCTTTATTTACCATTAGGTTATCCCAGTCACATTGCTTCATTATTGCTGGTATAAGCTGCACACCTATATAAACAGGGGTTTATTAAAGTTACTTTTTGTATTTCATAGCAAAAGTTTTGGGGTATGTGCTTTAGTCTTTTCCTCCTTTCCCCTTTATTTAAATGTCGATTGTTCTACTCCTGCATACATTTCCTCCCAGGGTATCTGAAATCCTTAATCATGGTCTCAACATTTCTCTCCCACATTACACTTCTAGAATCAAGTTCCATGACTTTTAAGAGTTATGCTTACGTCAGAGGGATCAAGAGGTTTAAATTTCAGTACCTATTAAATGAATTTAATTATCCAACCAGTTCCATTTGGATACACTGTTACTGTTCTTTGCTAATCTACACCAGATTTTCCAGTATTGTAATTCTCATAATAAAATGCCCTCTACAAGAGTATTCTCTTTTTTAAACAATAAAGGCCTCTCAGTGGCCTATTTTACAAATTCTAAACAGAAGCATCATTATCCTGTATACTAGCTAAGTTTTCCAAGGATTTATCATGTCTGAAAAAAGCAGAATTAAACTAAACTTGAGGGAGGAGTAATCTGTTTATATATCTGACTCACCCTATTGCTTCATTTAAAACATTCTCCAGAGAAAAAGGTATTTTAAAAATATCCTTAGTGTTTAAAACCTACTGGCAGGTTAAAGATTCAGGGAGGAGAAGAGAAGGATAACAGCATGGCCTGTAATCTCCAGGATGTTGTCATAGTCAGAGGACTTTTGGTTGCCTGCTGCTGCAGCACTCAAAGCAGTTGGGATGACACAGAAATCCAGGGAGAACAAAGAGACTAGAGAAGGAGTAAACTCTGTACTGCTTTGTAAAATGTGTCTGCTATTGAAATGAAGAACAGCAGCAGCAAGCAGAGGTATCTGGCTTGTTCTTGTTTGTTGGAGTCATACAGTAAAATTTGACAATATCCCTACTCCACTTGTGAAATGGTCCCACAAGCAACAAACACGGAGGCTCCAGGTCCTGTTCATCCCCCACACTCAGAGGTCTGCTGGTGCCAACTGCCAGTACCAGTGCTGAAGGGGTTTAGAGTCTGGTAACATACAGTTCTAATGGGGTTGGCAGACAGTCCATCACGCTTTACCCGCTGCAAAACAGCTATGATTCTTTCAGGATTTAAAGGATTCGATCTTTTCTCTTATAGCAAAACATCATCAAATGGAAATAGTCCATCAAAGCTCAAATCCAAAGCTACTGAGCACATCAGTCCTGATCCAACAGAATACTGATGTTTAAATCCACAAAAAGTATGTATTTAACGTTTATCAGCTGCATAATTTTAATTCAGCTTTTTTAGTACCTTTCTAAATTAATGAAAAAAACTCCTCCCATGGCTATTTCCAAAGTGTTGCAAGAATTACAGAGGTTTAACTATTTAACTTTGTACTGCTGAGAAATCATCCCTGTTTTTCTAAGTTCTTGTGTTCCAGTGACTACTAGGGCAAAGACAGTCCTTTCAAGCCCATAAATACAGGAGTTCTCAACCTTTAACAGTGAAGTTTACTAAACTACTGTAATTTGCCTTAAAAGCACAAAAGGAATCAATAAATGAGGTACGAGTTCAATTTTGTAGCACAATTGGTAAGGAGCAGTTTAAGAAACACTTACTGCACTTTACAGTCTTTCTTCATACACTATGAACTTTCAAAACTCTTCTACACAAGTTGTTAAAAAAAAAAATCAATTCAACTCTTACAAGAGTTGGTCTAATAAACCAACCATTCAGAATGCACAGGAGATTTGTATTTTGGTCTTAAGTTTGAGCCCAGGGTGAGCTATGACCATGAATAGAAATTCTAATTAAATATAAATATAAGGAAACAAAAACACTAAGTAAAACCTTAAAAAAAGAACATTGTCTTTGGTGAAGAATAAATAAGCTATCTAGAACAACAGTGAATTATCTCAATTTTAACATGTTGAAAAGCAGAAAAAAAGTATCTAAAACATCAAGATAAAGTGTACCCCGGTCCTTATTTTACATGTGTTTCTCTTGCTCCTCTTTTATTCCTTTCATCTCTGTTACTTTGATGTCAAGCAATATTTTTTTTCTGTTTAAAATAACTGCAAAATGAATTCATTAATTAACTCTTATCATGCTGGAGATACATTCTATCTATGGCTGCTCAGCACGTGTAATGTGATCGACATTAGCCAAGAAATTATTAAATCTGCACCCCCTGCTGCTATTTGTGATGGAATAAATACTCCGCTGACACATATTCTGCCTCTTGCTACAACTTCATCTAGTTTGCAATTAAGATAAAGAGACCCAGCATCTCTATTCCGTGTGCTTCTCCTCATTCTGAAGGCCTTGCATCCATTCTGGTAATTTTTCTACCTCCCAAAAATACTGTAAGGCTGGTGTTTCAGCATTTTCCAAGTAAGTCCTTCTCACATTTCTGCTCATTTAGTTGTAGGAAGAGGAGTACAAGCCAAACTAACTTCTAACTGCATTATATTAGACTTACAGTATCACAACAAATGGCTGACAGATCTACCTACTGGATTGAAAGTCTTGCATCACTTTAGTAAAAGAGAAGGGGGGGGGGGGGGGGGAAGAAGAAAAGAAAAAAACTGTAGACAAAGGACTGACCCAACCAGTTGTTCATAGCTTATGAACACAGACCTGGTGAGCAAAGAGCTGGGTATGACTATTAGATGAATTTTCCAGTCCAAATCAGAACAGTGGTCTAGGGAAGAAGAGAGCTCTGATTGACGGAGAAGGTGCCCAGAGCAACAGCCCCAGCGGCAGCAGGGGCACAGCAGCACACACTTCCCAGGCTGCCAGGCTGCCCAGCTACCCCTTTCCCCACTGAAAATTTCCACCTGGAATGTGGCATGTCCCAGTTCATCAAGGCCACTATTACATCCCATGCACTGGCCTCTTCTGAAGGTGTCAGAGGAAGGTGTAAAAACTCCCATAAATTATAATTATGGAAAAAAAACCCTGCCCACAGGGAAAGGTTTTTCCATAGCTTGTGTCATTAGTGGTTGATTAAAGCCCTTAACAGTGAAGTTTATATCCCTTCTAAATTATTCTTTTTTGCCCTATGAGGTAACCATGGCTCCAGATTATACATGAATTCTATTAATCTTCTGGGCCCAAGGATAACTTCCAACAATGTATTTCATACATTAATTACACACTGTATAAACAAGTACCAGATGTATCTAGGTAAGGCAAAACAAGCCACAGGAAAGAAGAAAACGGGTCTCTTCCCCACAACAAAATCACAGCTGTCTGCCTGCTTTCTCATTTCTCTTACCCTACCTTGCAATAAGATGTCTGAAGAAATTCACACCTCTTGTGGAAAATATGCCCAGCTTTTTAAGGTGTAAATCTTCCTTGAGACAAGTTTAGTTTGATCCATTGGCTAATACTTCTATTGTGAAAGGCAGGCAGGAATAGGATGCAGTGCCTTCCTCTAAGTTTTGTCAGCTTTTGAAAACCTAGTATCCTGTCATCTTTGTTTGCACAGCATTCTGACTCAGCTGGGAAAGGATAAGATCTTTCTCCATGATACACTACTGTACTTTTTTAAATGCCAGTTAAAGGGGAAGACTTTTAACAACAGAGGTACGGGTTGTCTCAATACCAAATAAGATCTCTTTTTTCGTGACCCAAAAAGAAGGTAAGTGTGCATTGCCCAAAGTTTTATTTAGGGTCTTCAGCAAGAGCTTAGTTGTTTTATCAATCTGGAAACACATGTTAGCAAGGAGAAAGTACATGCCATTTCCCTGAAAGTATCTCAATTTTAATTCCTTCCCCTTGAAAAACTTAAGGAAAATAAATTTAATAAAGAGTATGTATAGGAATTGTCTGCTGTGGTCTTGGGAACATTTTTTAATGTAATCATGTATGCCTGGACTCAATATACGATGCAGTGGAATCTGAATCCTGTAGCTTTAAAACATTTGAAATATTTAAATTGTTTCCTTTCTGCTAGAGTTTAATTAACATAACGTTCTTCAGGAAAAGAGATGATCCTTACACATAGAACTCCCTTAAAGCAGATGGCAGTAATTGCTGCAACAAAGAGTTTGCTGGCAAAGCAAAGGCAGAACTGCCCCCCCAAGCCAAGAGGGATCGGGTATTTGTTCATTGGGCTCTCGCTCTGTGCAATGGGAAACATACCTTGTTACAACAAGGCACAAGCTAATTTAAGGAGTTGGAATAACACAGTTGCTGCACCACATCAGACAACTGAAAAGAATCCTGCTGGTGGTTCAAAAGGCCAGAAGTAGAGTAGATTTCATGGTTATCCTGTTTCTGGCAAATCTCTACCTGTGACATAACTATAATTTTCACCACATCAGACTTCTCTGTCACAACCCAAGTATTATTGCTAATAAAGGGGAATAGGACATGGATTATAGGTTGGGGAAACTTCTGCTTACAAAACATGTGCATTCAGAGTTCTCAATATAAGGAAAAAATAGTAACATCTACATGAAACCAAATTGACAGATTTAATCATAGGTTTCCAAATCTGAACTCAGCAAGAAGATTTTTTAAAAAGTAATTGCTTCTTGCGCCATGACTCTGAGTAAATAAAACAACCTCTGCATTACTGCTGGAACTGAACCTCCCACAGCGCTTAACTTTCAGTGACCTTGTCCTGTGAAGATCTCATTAATATGGCACACGCTAATACAATTATATTTGCAAAGATTTGTCTAAAAAAAAGCCCACTGTTAGATGAAATAAACTGCTGCAGGAGCTTGTAAACCCACCTGGTCAGCAAACAGTAAAGGTGGGAAATAACTTAAAAAGGAAATCCTTTGAATTCATGAGTCAAATTAAAATTTTAGATACCAAAGAGAATTTTAAAGTGGGAATAAGTTGTATCAGACTAGAAAACAGTAACATAATAGCTAGTACCTCCTGCAACATAATCAAAAGACATGAAAAGAGATGTCACTGATACAAGAGATGAGTTATTCCAATAGAGAAGGATGCCATCTCAAGCAACAAGTACCTGACCTAACTTTGCTCTTTGAAAGAGTATCCATAGCTAGCAAAGCTACAACTTCTGAGGACATGGATATTTTATAATAGCCATTTTTATGTTTAGTTCTGCCTTCTCTAAAATGATTCACTGTTACTATTTAAGACAGGTCTGTTTATATGTTCATTAGAAAAGCTTTTTGCATTAACTTGAAGTTAATTTACAGTATGGCTGATCTTTAAGCTTCTTTCCCCCTCTCCTTGTAAAGCTGGAGTTAATGAGCATGAGAGTGGTACAGTTTATCTACATCTATAGTATTCCTCTACACTGGATCTCAGGCTTTATCCTGTAGCAGGATGATGTGTCATTCATCAGGAGTGTCAAGGATAGTGTGATGTGCTGTTCCCAGCAGTAATCCTGGGCTCCTCAGGATGAGCAATCATGTTTGTTTTACAGAATGGCACTTTCTCTATGTTCTCCTCCTCTGCTCCCCAGTGTTCACTGTTCCTTTCACTCTCTTGGCTGGTGTCAGACACAAATCAGCAGAGCACTCAGTAATGACAGTCACAGCTCTCCCTTGGGAGCGAGGGTGGCAGAGCTAAACACAGATTTTAGCAGCTATGGAGAAGGGGGTTACATTCTTCACAAGGATTGCATAGTGACAGGACAAGAGGTGAGGGACACAAGCTGTTCCAAGGAAAATTCTAACTGGATGCAAGACAAAATTACTGATTCTGAGGACAGGTACACGTTGGAGCAGGTTGTGCAGAAAAGTGATAGAATCTCCGTAACTGGAAATACCAAAGTCACGGCCTGACAGGACCCTGGATAACCCCCGACAAAGACCTTCCTTTAAACAGCATTTTGGACCTTATGATCTGACTTTTGTATGTCTCCCTCCATTGCTTATAGTATATAAATTTCACCCTAGAAAATAAGCTTCGTGTGATCTTTTCAAAAACACCTAAAGCAGAAAGAAAGCTAAGTTACATTTAGAAGTAGGTCTGAAAGCTTTTGATCAAAAAATTTCCCTCTCCGTAGGACAGCTAACAGATGGAGTGACCATATGGCCTGGAAAGACTTAATTACATACCAGATCTCTCATTCCTTTCAACACCTTTGAGTTCCTTCATAGTCACAAGTCATTTATTCTTTTATTGGTGCAGATGACACAGTAGGAATGAGTTACACTGAAGAAATAACAGAGTCAAGACACCACATGAATACACAAAGTACAATGTTAGAATCATCTGCTAGTTCTTTCCAGTATTTTTGAAAATAAATTAATTTGTTCAATATTCTTGGTGACTATACCAGTATGTGTGCCATTTTTATGGAAGGAGATACCAGTTCTACATTCCCATGCAATAAAATCCTGTCAGCACAACTAATGGATGTCAGATGAAAAAGCTTAAAAGAGCAAACAAGGGCACTGTCAAAACTATGTCATCAACCCACAGGTCTATTCGTAGTGATATTATACACTCCACTGCCTCCAGTCACAGCCCAGGACAAGCAGAATCCATATTCAGAGTCATCTGATCTTGCAAAAATTGACACAGCATAGCTAATAATCCACCAGAATTCAGATTCCATACTGGATATAAAAAGGCAGCTTTATTTCTGTGCTTTGCACTTGATGCAGATTAAATAAATTGAAAAGGCAAGGCTATCAGGTCATTATTTGTATGGTACAGCTGTCCAGTTAGAGTTGGACAGACACTCTTTGCATGGCTTGTTGACTGATTAGGAGGCTGAGTAAGTCTCTGAGAGTCATAAAAGCAGGGTGGGGAGAGGGATGGGGTGGAAGACTGTGATAAAGAAAAAAATAAGGGCTGACAGAGTGACTGGCTAGAAATAGTTGCACTTCTACACAAGCCAGAGATATCAGCTAAAGGAATGCTCCAAAACCCACGGAAAAGAAACTGGATGAGCACATTACAGATTTGAAGTGGGAATCAGGACAGTGTTTATTACTGTTCTACATCAGAAATCTGGACTGAATCTTCTGCCAGGGCAAGAGCAAGCAAAGCAGAATGAAAGGTGAGATACTGACACATTCAGATTAATAATGTAATTTTTCTTTTCTCTAAGCATTTCATTGCCAAGCAGGTGTTTGTTTTAACTCTACATTGGACACCATTCCCGTTTTCAAAGCCAACTGTTGCAGAACAGTGTAATGAACTGAAACTATTTCTTACCTGGCTTGCAGGAATGCTGAATTCTTTCAAGTGAATTCTACAATGCAGAATTCAGTATTGCAAAAGATTATGTATAATTTGAATATAAATATAATTTCATTTTGAGTGGAAGTTATTGAATAGTTTGTACCTTTAAAGTGAAGTTTCAAAATAAACCTTTCGTTTATAACTTTTTCATATTTCATACCATAATAATACATATAGTAGTCTCTTATAGTAATTAAGGTTTTATCTCTTTAGGTCAATAAGCAGTAAGTTCTTCTAATTTTCCGAGGTTTCAATTGGCAACAAACTAAAATGTTTTGCATTTTGAAATAAGAAAGATCAAAAATTATTGGAGGCATCTCAAAAACAATGTTAGAAAAGGATTTATCATTCTGGCTTTCTTTAGTCAAATGAAATCTAATTATTCAACACCACCTGATCCTTTTTTTAAAAATGTCATGCTTTGTACATGAATATAGCTTTAAGTGGAAGTTAAGATTGTTAGGAAGATATAAAAGGTAAAAAGTTGGGGGGGTTTTTGTTGTTTTTTTTTTGTTGTTGTTGTTGTTGTTTCAGTTAGAACCACCTGAACATCAGAGAGCAGCAGATAATTATAAATACTATGAAGTACTTCTGTCAACTCATTTATCTATTTAAAGGCTTATTGACAAATGTCTGTTGACTGTGCAGAAACCTCTGTCTATGGGAAATACAGCTGGGATTCAGATAAGGCAATTAAAGCAAAAAGCGTACTTAAAGATCAAACTTAGAGAATTAAGATTGCTGAAAAATTACTGTTAATTTCTTTTCTAGCAATGTCCTTGAAGCTTGTTATTCTTTTGATGTTACATTGATTTAATTCTTTTAGGTTTTTCTATTAGTAAAACCACAGAAAAATGCAAGTTCTACTTGTCATTCTTCTAACACAAGATACCTTAAAGTTGTTACTACCACAGAAAGAGAGGCATTTCAATTCAATAATTTTAGAAACTCTGTAACATTCCCTTCAAGCACCACTACTCTGCTGATGGCAAATCCTCCTGAAAACCATTGTACTTAAGATAAAGCCATTACTTCATTTTAAGACCATAGAAGCACTAACTTCATTCTGCATTATAAAAGTACTTCAATAGTTCTGTAATTTACTAATATATCGGAAAAGAAATGCACTCTCTTCATGCTAAGTTAATGTTTATTATGGAACTGTCTATCTTCTGGCCATGTCTATGACCTGTATATTGCCAAAGAGAAACATTTTAACCTTATTTTAAATCTTCTTTCTCTTGTGATACAGGCAACTGGCTTTTGGTTTTGAGTGTCATGTCGTTCACACACGCAGTTCACGGATGCCCTGACAAATGCCTGTGCCACAGAGCTTCAAAGACTGCAGACTGCAAGAACAGGGGATTTACTGACATTCCTCCTCGTTTACCTCCTGAAATTCAGATACTGCAGCTGCAGAATAACCGGATCTGGAGAATCAACCAAAATGCATTCACTGGAACACCGTTACTCAAAATCTTAGACTTGTCTAATAATTCTCTCTCAAGTGTGGCACCTGGTGCTTTCCAAAAATTACGGTACCTGCAGGTTCTAAACCTAACCAGAAATTTGATTCATTATATAGAAAACAAGACTTTCAGTTTCCTCCCACACCTAAAAGAACTGGACTTGTCATCCAACAGCATTATACATTTGCCTGAGACATTTGGAAACAGCACAGGGAATATAACATTGCTCTCTTTGAAGCATAACAAACTTCAGAAAATGGAAAGAGTTCTGCTCGAGTCACTTCCAAATCTGAAAGTGGTTCTCTTCAAGGATAATCCCTGGCAATGTAATTGCAATGTCTTTGGCCTGAAACTGTGGCTGGAGAGCTTTCTATACAGAGGTAAGGAATTTTCTCATTGCATACAGTGCACATGGGAACATTTAACCAGCATCTAACTGATCTTCACTACCAAGGTTTAACAATTTGTCCCACACCTTAAATCACTCCCTCAAATAAACACACTAAAATATATTCTTATGAATAGGTCAGAATATAAGTGCTTTCATAAACATGGGTGGCAAACCAGAATCAAAGCAGAACTTTATCTTAGCACACAGAGAAAGTATACACATTTCCTCAATCAGGCTTTGAGGCTTCCATGTGACCAAACTACTGATTTCCTGCCTGTGCATGGAATGGACACAGAGCAGGTTGCAAAACAGCCTATGTGAAAATGATCCATGTGGCCATTTTCAGGGATCAGAACTCTCCAGGCCAACTGGAAAACTGTACTGGCTACATAATTAATTCTGGAGTAATCTTTGGGTGAAGTAAATTCACTACCATAAGCAGTCCTTCAGAAAGGAGAAAAGGCTAAACTCATCTCAGTGTTAAAATATTAATATTTTGATTGGCAAAATATTACATTATGACAGGGTTTTACTTCTATTATGTTGGAACTATTCCCTATAAAAAAATTCAGGAGTTGACTTATCTGTATAGAAGAATGTAATGAACCAAGATAAACATCTCAGATTATCTTAATTACTCTGCCAGCAGCATAAATATTGTAACTTATTTCAAAAACTAATGTTGTTTAGAAATTCAGTGATACCCTCCAATCTTTCAGAAGACTGACAGATTAATCAAATGAAGTGATAGGGAACTTAAAAATTCATTTTAGCAACAAGTCTTAAAGGAAGTCCAAATACTGTGTTCTCTTCTACGTTTGCCGAAATCCCACGAAGAAAAATTACATGGCACAATATTGTTTCCCATTACTTATATGTAACACTTATGATGGAACAGTACAGTGGCTCTACAGATACTTGCACGTCATAACAAAACATTAGAGATGGAACATTGTCTGAATTTAATTTATTATTTTTTTTTATTGATTTTTTTTTGTTCAATATAAGTCTAAAATATTTCAGTATTTTTAGCTGAAACCATCTCAGAGAATTAACATTTCATGCATACTTGTAAAAAATCATAGAGAATGCTTCAGTTAAGGAGGAACACCAGTGTTCTGTTGCAAGCACACATATTTAGTTGCTTAAAACCATATTAGGCTCTCAGTTGCAGCATTTGGAGTTTTTATGGATATCCACATTCAAACCAACACATTGAAGGTATCAGGAACCATGCTTTGGCTGTGGCTGCTAAAGGCCAAGAGATCTGCTCTGCCCACATCTGCTTCATTTGTGGAGTAGTGTACAGATTTCTGTTTGTATTCCCTACTTTCTCTAAGTCTTATCAGGATGCAAATTTCTGTACCTGGCATTAGCTGAGAGGTGCATTATTTGGATAGAGAGGAGAAAGAAAACTCAGTTGATTTTATTAGTTAATTTAAAAAAATATGTAAACATTGGGTTTGTTCTTGTGGACTCCTTGACCCACTACACCCCTAAAGCCTTGTATAGCCTAATTAGGAACCCCACACTTAGTGTGTATTCCTCCACATGCTGAGGAACATCTGCATGATTTCCCACAGCTGTGGCTTCCTATTTCACTGCCTGTTATACTAAAAACATCCTCTGGGAGAGAGCAGAAGCTGGTTCTAAGCAATCATGACATTTACCATCTCAGCAGGATAATAGATTGATTAATCTTAACTCATTATATCTCTGTAAATTTTCTTACCACAAACCTTGCTTCAAAAAATTCCTCATGTATCCATAGAACCTCCTGAACTTGCCCTTTTCCTTGTTATGGTGAGCATGTGTCAGAACAATGACTAAATGTATTATTTCCATTTCTCTCTATAAAAAGAAGCATTGGTGTGAATTTGAACCAACTGAATTTGCTGTTAACAATACCTCTTTGTTTTCATCTATGACTTAGTTCTTACTTTTCTACCACCATTGTTCTTTTATATCTATAAAATCACAGATAACTTAATTCCTGATGAACTGCTTCTTGAAAATACTCTTTTATATGAGTGTTAAATGGTAATAATTTCACCTAACTGAAAAAGTTCTTTAAAATACTCTTATAATTCTTTAAAAGTATGAAGTTGAAGCTGGTGATAAATTTACTTCAGGTTTTGGTTACTTTTACTTTAAGACAATTAAGAACCCATCAAATCTTATGATCATAATTAATTTTTTTTTTCAGGAGGAATAAGTGATGGCATTATCTGCTCAGCACCAGGGATTCGGAAGGGAAAGGACCTGCTCAAGGTGCCGTACGAGCTGTTTGGGGCGTGCCCGCTGCGGACAGCCCAGGCGCAGGTGGGCAGCGCTGCCCAGCCCGGCGCGGAGCCGCGCAGCCCCCCGAGGCTCGGTGCCCAGGGAGACAGCGGTGACAGCGGCCGTGCCAGCTGCGAGCCGAAAGCCAGGCCACGGCCAGTCAGCCTGCGCCACGCCATTGCCACCGTGGTGATCACCGGAGTGGTGTGCGGCATTGTGTGCCTCATGATGCTAGCGGCCGCTGTTTACGGGTGTGCTTACGCTGCAATCACTGCCAAATACCACAAAGAACATTTGGCCCCCGTCAGACAGCATGGGACTGCAGAGGAAAAAGAGCCATTTGATAGTTCCCTGGCTTGAGTTACCTCTGTCTTTGGGTTCTTGAAAATAAATCCCTCACTTCAGCTAAAAAGCCTGGATTGATTTGATAGTAATTGTGGAGGGGGGTTTGGTTTGTTCTCCCCTACCCCATAATTTTTTTTAAGGTAAACATACATATCCTTTGGAATACCTATTAATATTTCATATAGAACAATGTAAATTTATTTATATTTTGTGTATGTATATTCTGAAGTCAAATAAGGGCAAGTGTTTGCAATAATGAAACCTTGACATAGACACTAAACTATTCCACTATCCTTTGCTAGCTCTTGATGCAATATTAGACCAAGGTATGACTTCTGAGGCAGCTACAGTAAGTGCTCAACAAGGATGACATTTCTGCAAAGAAAAATAGAAAATAGCTACAAATTACTATAGTTTTTAATGATACAATGAGTTTTCAAACCAGTCTATACACTCCCAATGATAATGTAAACATGTGTTAAAAGCCTTTCCAAAAATGTGTGTTCAACCTTCCAATCTGCCCTAGAAGGCCACAATTAAACATTACATTCATTACCTAACTTAGAAAATAGGAAGCAACTTGGTAACTATCACGTATAATTTTTGAATTGCTTAGTAATTAAAGAGAGCTGAGAGAATCCTGAAGAAAGAAGAAATGCTTTGGATACAAGGACTGAATTGAGCCCACGGAGCAGATATGAAGACACTTCCTGATACCCTGCTGGCACATGTGCTTCATACACACCTCTCTGAAGTTATTCCCAAATCCACACACAAGTGTTCCATTTTGCAAATACCATGACTGCAGATGCAGCTCCCACCACAGTGCAGCCCTTCAGCAGGAGGATAATATAGTTGCATGTTTATACTTTCTCTTCCACAGAGAGAACATTCAGCTCAATTCATTCAAGGGTCACTCTTACTTTCTGCAGAGTTGTTTTGCCATCAGAGGAAATCAGAGTCAAAACCATTTGAGTAACAGTTTAGATATGAAAGAATATTTTGAATGTGCCAAAGTAGTTTTTTAATAATTCTTGGAAATTATATTGAGGCAACCAACAAAGATCAACCTTTTCCTAGACAAGATAAAATACATTTCAGGCTATTTGTGACAGATGCCTAATGTGTTCTCTAACTCTCTCCAATGACAAGGATAAAGGCTTCCCTAGGTAGCTAGTGTAGAAATCAGCAATGTTTATTATTTTGAGGAAAATGTCCAAGTACAGTCTGCACTAATGGCAAAGGGAAGCTGTGTTGTGGCATTCGGAGCCCTGCACTGTCCTTCTGACAGATGGATTCCAAGATGAAGCTCTGTAGCGATTCTAAGAACAGCCTGAACTGAGTAATGGGCTGTATGGCAGGAGTCATGTAACCCTTGCTCTTATCTACTTAGCAATAATTGCAACCTAAATATTAAAGCTCATTCCTGCATCTGCAGTTACTTTCATGTCCAGAGAAAATTAAGCATCTCAGTCTTAATCTAAATCTAGCGAGCATTGAAAACAATCAATTACTGTCTTTTTTTTTTTTTTTAACTGCTAAGTACTTCATATCATTATTAGGCTGTGCTCATTCTTCTCTGTCCTGAACTAAATAAACCAAGCTGTTTCAAATTTTTCCAAGGCCACATTCTCCCAACTTTTTTCGCCCCTGCATTCTTTGGAACCTTTTCAATTCTTCTACATTTTGTTTAAAATGTGGTACCCTAGACTGGGCACATTGCTTCAGCTGAGACATCATCAGCACAAAATTTTTAGAATATTTATAATTTTTAGAATATCTTAATATTTAGAATATTTTTATTTAGGCTCTTTAATCTGGTGTCTCAATATTTCCCTTTTTTCCTTATATTTAGTAAAGCTTAATGAATAATATACTTTCAGAGCTAAGTCATTTAAATATGTAAATCTACCTTTTCTACTGTTTTGTCCATTTACTGCCATAATATTTTGCGAAGCAAAACACAGCTTTTCAGACAGAGAAGACTGAAGTAAGACGGATTGGATCTTATTGCCCATGGGCCAAGAAATGAGTTTGGAGCCATGCCAAATCAGTGCTTTCCTGGTGACAACCTAAAATGAGCACTCCTGCACTCAGACTGCAGGTACTAAGATGGAAGTTAATAAACCTCTGACCACCAGAGATTTCACCCACAGTGTTTCTAAAGGCTCAGATACAGAAATGCAGCTTCCAGCAAAAATCAATTCACACTTCTGATATTTTTAAGCAGAGGAAAATTAAGAACTGACTTGATATGTCCTAGTCAGGAATAACCAAGAATATCTTCCTAGTCTTCAAAAAAACCGCAATTCTAGCATCAAAAACCTTTCAAGCTTTCCTTATTATGAGACCATTCAATTGAAAAAAAATAGGAAAATGTAAGGAAGATGCAATGGAGGGCACAACAACATTTAAAGAAACTCATTCCAAGTCACGCTGAAGATGCTTTGGGGATTTTCATGCACACACACAGCTGTAAATTGATATGGAATTCTGCCAGAAAGCACAGTATTTCATATTTCCATTAGTTCCCTCTGCTACAGGAACAGAGCAAGTCAATCCATGCAAAATCTGATTCCATACTTTCTAACATGCTGTTTGCTAAAGCAAAAAACCAATAAAAAAAAAAACAAACCACCAAAAAACCCCAACCAACCAACCAATCAACCAACCCACCCCAAAAAACAAAAAGCCCAAAATCCCAATGCAAAATCCCAGGGAAATTTTTCATTTAAGGCTTAGAAGACTATATATCATATTTACAAAAGGGTTTGCAATTAACAAATTCCAGTAATTTCCGTTGATAAGCTAATAGCAGACATTGAACAAAGAAAAGTGTTAATTCAATTGCTTAAATTAATAAGGGCAAAATTATTTATTTTTCAGTAGAGGTAAGAGAATGTTTGGCTACTGATAAACAGAGATAAAATGCACAATTTATTGTCCATAACGATTATTGACTACCACAAGAAGACTGAATCTAGTGATTCCCCACAGAACTGCCCTTAATTTGTAAAGCTTAGCCACGGACATCTGCCACTGAAATAATTCGTTCGCATAGATTTATTTTTCAGATAAAGGTTCCTGAGAAAGCTTTGTTGTTCTTCCAGCAATCTCGTGAGAGTATTATAGTAAGCACAGTATTTTTTTCTAATCTCTGTGGAAAACACTCTTTCCTCTCAAAGTCAAAAATATCAGGACACGCTACTTTGTGAGGTATTTGCAAAGACAGAGAAAGCACAAATATTATTGTATTGCTGTCCTTCATAACAGGCTAGCTATATTGCTTTGTTTCTAGAAAAAGAGGCTTTCTAAAATTTCACTTTAGAATAGAAATTAAAAACTACAATAGACCAATGTTCTTTACAGAAAGTGACCTATAGTATCTATTTAAAAAGACACAAAGCTTAAATGGAAACAAAGGATGCCTACTTTTAAAATTTTGATCTTCGAACTTGGTTGAATGTGGCATAATAAAAAAAATCATGAGAGTCTTGGTATGTGCTGAGTTTAAATCATCTGAGAAGTGACTGTATGTTCTCCAGATGAGGGAAGAGGCAGCAACACCAGGCGCAGTAATTCACAACAGGGGAGGAGGAGTAGGAAACCCACAATAAACAAACCAACAACTACATCCTTCGTACCTGTGTCCAATGAAAGCTGTGGTTGCTCTCTCTGACTGATTGCACAGGGATCCCCCCATGTTTTAGGGCTATGTACACTGTGTGTTCAACTTCTTGCATCCTCATTTCAGGATACATCACATGAGAAAACACTGTTAATATTTGGAAACATAGTCTACTGGGGGAAAATAAATTAGTCAATCCACAGTACTTAAACTGGTAGTGATGCATTCACATATATGCGATTGCAGCTTCATATTTACACAGCATGATTTGAAGTTTTCCAAAGGACCCAACAGCTCATCTGCTGCCTTTCTCTGAAATCAGAATTTATTTTGTTGGCAGTAGAATTATTTAGCAAAATGCCCCTAGAATCTCATCCCTATTAGATCACAAGGATCTTCCTTGTCCACAAATTACATAGGACTAAACCCCAATCAACCAAATGAAAAATCCCAGCAGCAAGGCAGAAGTGCAGAAGCAAAGAGCAGGTGCTCTGTGCCACATACTATACATATTAATACTCTACATGTTGGGATACTGTTCTAATTAACCCATCAGAGTCCTGGATTCTCTAAGAACAAGTGGTGAGTAAAGTCCAAGAATTAGACAATTGGAGGTTAAATTCTCAAGTTAACACTAGCAGAGAAGTATCTTTTAAAAAACCCCCGTTATTCAGCTATTCCACACACTAGTTCCGTATGGCAAAATGAATCGAGAACAATTGGAAATGAATGTAAATTTGTGAAGGGTTGTGACTTGTCACCTAACTTCAGCTTCACTGCTCAGTCAATAGAAAGCAGCAGGATTCCCACCACAAGCTCCCCAGCATTCTGGGGAGTTTATCTCCCTCCAAACATTACCTGCAAACCCCCCTTCCTGAGTAATGACTCCTATGCCAGTCTGTGAGTTCTTTAATGTTAGACTGTACAAATACATGTCTCAGTTTTCTTAAAACTGAAACTCTGTATGCTAATAGTAGATTTATGAATACAAAGATAATATTCAAAATGAACAAGAAACTCTGGAAAAACAGAAAGTTGTGGTTTTCTACCAAAGCATGAAACACATTTTGAGGGATTTACTAAACGCTACTGCTGAATATAATCTTCTGTGGCTTATAATGTGGAGTAAAGATTAAGTAAATCACTGTCTTTCTTGACAAGGAAAACATCTATTTTAGAATGCCTCAAAAATTTGGTTTGTGTGTCATTATGATGACATTCATTTTCCCTTAGGCCTTCATACTAAAATGCAATTTTTATAAATGGCATCATAAATTTGAAGAACTGCATATGGCAATGACATTTGCTTGAATGTTTTTAGTAATAAAGTAATACAAAAGTGATATACGTGAGAGAGAACAGGGGAAAAAAAGTCCAAGCTGTACAGAGCAGAGGTATTTACTCTATTTGCTACTGTAACAACAGCAGATTTTACTATGTGTGAAACATTTACAGTATTTGCCATTCCTAGAAGTATCTACAGCTAAAACTACTTTTGATCAAGTACTTGGGAGTCACTTTTCCAAAAAATATTCTAGAACCTTGTTAAAATAGAGATGTACATGCATAACCCATTTAAATTCACTCAAAAAACCCCTGAATGGAGTTTTTAGGTTGTGAATATACAGATATTAACACACACACACACACAGAAAAAAAAAAAAAAAAAAAAGAGGAAAAGAGGATGAAGAACGAAACTCTGGTATCATAAAGGCATTTAATGTAATGTGCACATTGTCCTTCATGAAATTCCAAAAGAATCTTTGCTACTTAGAGACCAGATCAGCAGAACCCTCAGTTACTGGAAAACGGATATATTCACAAATGTTCCTTTTAAATTGCTGTTCTTTAGAAGCTGATTTAAACAGGAGGAATGAAACCCTGAAGTGTGACCAGCCTTAATAGGACTGATTTGTATTCTTAAAGTAATATAAGATTTTTGGCTATTTCCTGTTCTCAAGGCACAGCTTGAAATATCTTAAACAGCAGGACCATCAGGTTCACTTTCCACTGACCAAAATAGAGGCATTCAGAATTGTGTGCCAATTTTAACAAACCAGTGATGAAATTCAATCATTACCATCTTCCTTAGCTTATGGATGGGAAACAAAGAGGAGATCCTAAATCTTCAAGCTGTGTCACTCAAAATGCCTGAGGGCTTTTATCATCTTGAATAGGAATATTTCATACAGAATAAGATTTTTTTGTTATACTAAAGTTGGTTTTTGAAATTACATAAAAGGGAGAAAAAAGAAGGCGACAGATGAGGACACTTGTAAAAAATGTCTCTCTAACTAGTTTGGAGAAAAAACCCTTGAATTTCTATATGGGCTAGTTATAAAAATAAGGGCTCAACTCTGAAGTTAAATACTGGAAAAGTTACATACTGAATCAGGGCATTGGAACAATTTGCTTGGCAGAATAAAATACAATATTCCTTATTTGCATAATGAGTATTTTTGGTAAATGCATTTAAAAACAAATAGTCAGTGACAGAAGAGCCTTAGCCTGTCTTTTCCTCAGTTTCAGTGACACCTCCTACATCTGACTACAATGGCATGCTTACTATATTTTAAATATATTTTAGTGCATTTTTAAATATAAACTCTCTCTCTCTCTATATATATAATAACTGTTAAGCAAGATCTATAGTTTTAGCAGAAATCAATATTAGGTGTTTCTTTTATTCTCCCAAGCCATAAGCACATGTTTCTTTTCAAGAAATCTCCTACTATACAAGTTATTTCTATTAGTCTCCCAGCATTACTCTGTGGCAGAGAACAGAGTACCATAACTTTTGGCACCATCTCCTACAGAACTAAAGGCACCTGCCCTGCATTTAGGGACAGATTCCCTGCACCTTCTCTGTCAGACTCCCACAAAGAGACAAGCCACTGTACAAAGTCAGGAATCATGGGTGATAGAAAGTATCTCTCATTTTTGTTTCAGTTTTCACTGCTTGGCAGCAGAAAATGATGTCTATGAGAAAAAACTGGCTATTCTTAATTCTTCTGAAATTAACAGTAGATATACAATCCTGAAAAGACTACATAAAAAGTGTAACTATTATTCCATATGTTCATAAAGGGCAGAATCTGACACTTCTGGGTCTGGCATTCTCACAAGAGCTATAGACCTTTTGGTAACCTTTGCCACAGAAGGTTTGAGAGTGGCTGATTTTCTGGCCACAACCTGTTTGAGGAACACTTAATACGTAGAAGAAAAAAAAAATCGTGCAATTATGAAGAAAACCAAATTTTCCTCTTCTGTCCAAACAGAAATTACTGCAATTGCTCTTTTTAAGCAGCTTCAGCAGAAAAGACTGAGTCAGGGTAGACTCATAGAGCTGTGGCAACACTTGAATGCACATCCCAGGCAATCACTCTTCTTTGATAGAAAATGACTGTAAACATGCCTGTACATAAGAAAAACATAGATTTCTTTTCTTCTCAGAATTCCACTGCATAAAAGCATAAAAGAATTAAGCAAAATTGTACTTAATTTCAGCTTTTCTGACCAGCCTTGTGTCAGACAAAAGTGGGCTATTTCTCGTCATCTCCTTCAAATTTTAAAGTTCCAATGACTGTTAGACTAAAGACTCGCCTGTGTATGAGTTAATCTTTTGTTGTTCTTGACTGAGTGTCCAGAGCTTTTTACTCAGCACGGCTTTGGACATTTTCAATGAGGCCTGAAATCCAGGTTCTGTTTGTTCAATGAAGAAAAGTTAAGAGGACTTGACAATTTTCATCAGACATTTTCTTCAGCATTCTTTAATAAATATTTGCCCTAAGAAGATTATGTCAGTTCTGCTGTCTTTAATTAAACATACCAAGTGGATAATTTTCATGTTTTCTGTGCACAGCAATGGCCTCTTTCAACAGGAAGGGCTTTTATAGTCCTATGTGGTACTGCAGCTTTTGAACTAAAATGCACCTACAGGGAATTACATTTGTGAAGGTTCACATACTTTCTCAACACTCCCAAAATCTCAAGAGAGAACCCTTTTTCAATTTTTAAAGCCTGCTTTGCTCCATGATGACTTGTCTGCTTGCCTCCATCCCCATATCTTGCCCAGAACTGCCAAGGTAAGCAGTATATTTAATAACTTATTTTTAACAAAATCATACTGATTAAACCATCACCTACCCCCAAAAAAGAGATAAATCTGTATGTAGCATATTCAAATCCATATCCAGAGATCTATATATTTGCTGCTTGGAAACTGAGATTCAAATAAAGGACCTACAATGAGTTCACTCTTCACTCAACATCAAAGAACAGAGACTGTAATGCTGAATTCTATCAACATTCAGCCTGAGATGCGCTGCCTCTCACATGAGCATCATAAGAGGGGGCTCAGTCTTAACTTGCCTCATTTTTAATAGCTAGATTGCTATTTAAATTGAGATATCCTATATTAACAGCTTCATATTTATCATGAAAAGGAGAATTAATCTTCAAGGAATCTCATGAAATTTCAGGACTAGGGGCAGGAGATATTCTCCTATTTTTAGAGCATGGTGAGAAGATAAAAAAAACATCCCATCATCTTTTATTCTCCTTCACAGTCTAACAGGGACAGTTTGAAGATTCTTAACATTTCAGTGTAAATTTGATATAGAAGGCATGGTCATAGAAAACACTCAGCTAAAGTAATTTTGACCATAAATGTGTTTAAATCTCAAAAAAAAAAAATCCCTGCATTCACTACTACTGTCACTTTCTCTCCTGCAACTAAATTGAGCTCTATAAACAGTAAGGAATAAGATGCTACTACACTTACATATTAAAGACTTATGTCCTCCTTCCACATCTTCTATAGAAACTGGCATTCATTTAAGTAAAAAAAGTAGTCACAATCTCAATCACAAGAGGGAGGAGGGATTTTAAAAGCAAATTACATGGAGTTTTTGCCAATAAGCAAACATATTCTGACAGGGAACTGGTATTAGCAGGTACAGATGGTGAAACAGCAGCAACACTCAATTTCCCTGCAGTTACAGTCTGCAGACTCCCTGATTTTAGGATTTTCTGCCTATATTATATGGTTGAGTATTCCCTACTTGCAATAAGCCTTAGTATAGTATAGGTTTGCATATGAAATCTGTTATAACTGATGGATTCTAAAAAAAAAAACCCCCAAGAACAATTGAAAAGAAAATATAAGAATTTTGTAGCAAGAGATTGCTTTGTTCCTTTTCCCCCCCTCATGGGCAGCCTAACTCAGGTTTCCATTTTATAATAATGTTCTAGTTTCTCTCTGCCAGTTTTAAACTCTTGTAGTGATCTGCAATAAACAACATTCTGGCACAGCTCTATTTTCAGTCAAATCCCTCTAGGGAATAGAGTGATTTAACATGAAATGTGTATCCCGTCCTGCTGTTTTCTGTAATCTGCTCAGACCAAATGGGGATAAGGAATACTTACTTCACACAAATTAAAATGAGCTGTTTTGGCCAAATTTGAACTCCAATGGAAGTATTTGAAAATGTTACCCATAATCTTACTTTCATCTCCTAAGTCTGGCTAATATAAACTTCAAACTTCTCCCATTTACCAGTTTCTGCCTCCAAATCCATTTGCTTAAAACAGAATATTGTCAACCTTATAATAAAACCTAAAACTTGAACTAGATGCTGAATACATTCCTAAAAATGTTCTGAGAGAAACAGTAGGACTGATAAGTCACATTTGTGATCTCCAACTTAAAGAGGACAAGAATAATGCATGTACTTGTTTGTCTCTGAATGGCTGTATCTGACTGAGTGATACTTTCATGGAAAAGATTTGTACAGACCCAAAGGGACGTCACCCTCAAAAAATCCACCTGAAATCATGCAACCATACAAGAGGAACAGGAAAAATTATTCCAAGTGAATTCTTAAAAATGCTTCATACTGTAAACAAAACATCTAACACACAGTTTTTAAAGTTCACTGAAACAGAAGTAAAAAAAAACATTTAGGAGCTTCAGATTTTAAGTACTTCCTCCTATTTTTCATGGCATTTGCATTTACAGATATCATGGAAATTCTATACATGCTTTGGCATTTAAAAGCATTGAGTGTTCTCTATGCTAAGTCATCTAATTATATCCTGTAGGTGCAATTGCATCCTTTCTTCTTTCTGTATTCTTAAAAGATGATATTTGTACATTAAGTACCTGCTAACCCAAAAGAGAAAGTGAAGAACTCATGAACTGACTAAAAAATTAACAAAACAAATAAACTGCAATTGTACCTGCAACCACTGGAGATTTCCTGTCATCCAGAAGCTGAATAGCAGTACTGGCTGTCACCACATTGCTCTTGTTTGCAGTTTCTGCAGGGTGTATTAAGCAGGAGGGGGGGGAAAAAAAATAAACAACGTATGAGGAAATTGAGCTTTTTTCCCTGGTTTGAAGTAACAGCCTATGTGGATGTAGTGTTCAGAAGATAAGATAAAAGAGTAAACATCACTTTCTATATGTGTGCACAGAACAGGCAGGCACTGCCATTTTAAATTTCCCAGCATCCCAAAAACAAGCCTAAAACACTGAAATGAGTCATCAAGTTTTGCCTTCTCTGCTAAAGTGGCAACAAAGGTGACAACTGGTAGGGCTTCTGTGAACATCTACTGTGTTAGATTTGTCTTGCTTAAAATACCAGGCTATAAGTTCAACCTGTGCAAATGTAAAAGTGTTGCACCATATCTTGGGGTTTCACCTGGAGCCCTGCAAAAGATGCACCTGGGCAAAGGGCCAGGAAAGCAGCTCCATATTTCAGTGTATATTTCAGATTCACATTTGAGATTAGCTGCAGAGCCCCCTCAGTACAGACACACTTGGAATCCTTTCAGCATCATATATATCTCAGAATTTAGAGCATGACAAATTATAGACCTGTGCTGAATGGGATTGAATAGACAAAACTCCCAGGTATTTGCTCAGCAGCTCTTCTGTACCAGAGTGGAAAATGGTCAGCATTGAAAATGTTCTCCTTATCTTCAGCTGTCAGGAAGTCTCTTGAGAAAAAAGAAAGACAGAAAACACTTGTTTTTTGTTGCATGGCACACAATAGTTTCTAGCTTTGAAAGACAAGAAAAAAACCAAAATGCAATCTTCAGGGAAAGGAAATGGGTTCGGACAATTTTTCTAATACCATTTGTTCAACAACAGGATTAAATTTAGCCCCTAATTGTTTTTTGTGACATACTTTTGTTGTAAAAGATGGAAAAAGTACTAAAAAATTTTACCTCTAAGTACCACTAAAAACACTTTTACTGATGTGTACAAATAAAAATGTTTAGCCTAAAGGGCCTTTTTCTTTTAGCACAATGTAAGAACTGTGAACAGCACAAGGTGGATAAAGCACTGGAGATTTTGGTAGTCTGTTGCTACTGGCATTCACTCTTAAATAGTGGGTAAAAAAGATGATTTTACAGCCTGTTTTCCAATTAATAGGTTAGGAGTGGTAGTGGACAACTACATACTTTATTCCTCAATAATTTCAGGGAATGTTGACAGAGGAAAAGTTGTGTCAAGTGACAAGGGCAAGCATGGTGTCCATGCCACTGTGCTGATTTGCTGTCTGACAGTAACAAATTGCAGTGCTACTGATGTCACCTGTCAGGCTACTTGCACTACAACAGTATTTGTCGCTTCATAGGCACCATACAATTTTACATTCAATAAACTTAGTTTCTCATGAAGATAAAGTGCACATTTCCTTTTACATGCATAATATTTCCACTAGATTACATCTTCTCCAAGCAAAATAGGAAACCGTTGTAGGATGAGATCTCCTGATCTTCTTTACCCAGTCCACATCTGTCACTTGGCTTTATTTCAACACCAAAAATATTTTCCACAATAATGATGTAAAAATCTCCGAAAAAGCCTAAAGGTATTTGTTTTCAGAGGAGACAGTAAAAGATAGTAATTGTCTTCAGGTGTAGCATATTCATAATGCTGCTCTGAAAAGTGAAGATGTGAGGCTGGGAATATGCGTGTGGGGAAAGTAAATGGATGGGCTACAGGTATAAAACAGTTCCAAATGTTCCAGTTGAATATAAAATCCAAGGGATCCTATGACATCTTTCTAACTTGTTCTATGTAAAGAAACAGTAGATGGGCTTGATAAAAGTAAACATTTTTTTTCTTTTTTCCTTACCTGGCTGCTTGGTACTTACTGGTTAGTAAGCTGCTCTGGGCCCACAAACAGGTTGATACGAGAGAGTCCAGTCCGTGTCCCAAGGAAGGCAACTTCCACTCCTTTGTCAGAGTTTCTGGAAAGCACAGAATACAAGCAAAGATGATGCTTTAGACAGTAAACTAAAAATTACCAATTCCATCAATAATTTTGCATTAAATGTCTCAAGTGCTGAAAAAAACCTTGTTAAAAAGCCTCAGAACTGTAAGTTGTATATAGTATAGAATTTCATTAGTTTCACTGTGGAAATTACATCATCATCATGATTAACACTGCAGGATAAACACTTAAGACAGAACTTAAAATTGGTGGTATTTTGGATCAAATGGTTCATTTATGTCTCATGTATGTCAGAATTTGTTAGATATTCCACCAGTTCACTAACATAACATAATATACACCCATGACTGATACACAAGGTTGACACAAAGCTTGCTTACTCTGATTTATTCAATGCTAGACTGGTCCAATAAGCTTCAATTGGTGCACTCACGACAGCATCAAACAGAACTTCCTGGATCAATTCTTTATCACCTATTACAATATATTTAAATCAGTAAATGTGTATGCATATAGAGTGGCTTTTTTTAGATTACTAGATAATAGGTTTTCTTACATTATACAATATTTTATCTGTGATAGGCTTTCAAACCTTATGCACTATGAGGCATTTACTACATAATATCACATAGTATTTTACAAGAATGCAGTTTTTCACATATGATTTCATTGCACTAACAACAATTTTAGATTAAAAAAACCATTGATACTCCACGTAACTCGTTCATGTATATATTATCTAATGCTCCCACTTGTAAGTGACATGAAGTTCAAACAAGTAGGTCTACTAGCACTCACATTTCTGCAGGTAGACAGGATATGCACTTATCCACTTGCATTTTTTATTCTTCATTTGCAGTTTAGAAACACTAATTGCATACCCATCCTTCCTAAAATACTGATGAAATATCTTATACATTCTTTGGAAACATGATGCAGGGATTGATTCAGAGCAATCCTCTTTAACTTATAAAACCAGGTGGAGCAATATTTTTGCATAGTGTAGCTACACCATCTGAACAGAAGCCTGAATATTTGCTGTAGGCATATTGTTTACTGTAAAAGTCAGACATTTCTATCAACATCTTTATCAATACCCTGGATAAAGCTTAAAACTAAATGAAATTCCTAAGTAACATCAGGCAAGTATCCTGTAGCTTTGCATTTTGTAGAAGGTGCAGTACAACAGCTTTTAGCTGGGATGAAGCCTACTATAGGCACGTTTAACAGAATACTTGCATTGCAGCAATGGCTCTTTTCCTGTGAGGTAGCGTTTAATTGCTTCTAACTGAGTCATTTGCCGGTGCTCAGGATGCAGGTCAGTGTTGCAATAGGACCTGCGAACACATTGTCAAAACGTTACAGCGTTATATATATAAGAATGATCTTTGTCTTTGAACATAAAGGATTGGGCTCTGCAAGCACAAACAATATGAAACCAAGAAGGGTAACAGACACCAATTTCATGCTTTATTTAAGGCTTACCATTCATCTGCTAAAGATACATCAGGGTGTTCTAAATCATGTAAACCTGTAACAGTAATAATAATGGGTTATTTGGGGAGCAGTCTGGGTAACAGATGGTTATTTGCATACACTCCACAATATAAACCCTTCTTGGAAAATGCATTATATTACCACAATGAAATAAATCACAGTAAACTGTGTTCAAATACACTTCAGGGTCTAACAAACTTGCAAAAGCCAGCTAAATCAGATCTAAAACTTGAAAGGTAGGTGAAGGTTTTTGTGCTGATATGTTTAACTCATTCAAATTACACAATATATTTGAAGTTTAGAAGAATATTGGAGCAAAGACAAGTACAGAATGATAGCAACCTCTTGTTTGTACTCTCTTGTTCTCTTTGGCCAGTAAAATTCTTTATGCTAAAAGAAATACTTCTCAATTCATGGAAGTTGTTCTCCTTCTCTTTAAAAGCAAAAAGTTATGATTCCCTCACAACCTAAGCACACAGCCCAACAACACAAACAGTGATTTATGGGATCATTCAGACTAGGTTTTTTGTGCTAACAGGTCATTCAAATGCTTGTAAATAAGAACTATATCATTAGTTATATAGCACAATAAAAATGTACTTTGGCAATCTTAAAAAACTCTTAAAACACTTATCAATAGACAATAAGCAAATAGGGATCAGAAGGCAGGGTCTGGGTCTAACTCCCCAAAGTACATAATAAACAATGACAGAAAACAACAGTGATTAGGGAAAGCAGGGAAGCCAAAACCAGAACTAGAACTATAACCCTTGGGGCGGACAGTGAGGGGTCAGTGATGGAGAATCAGTGAAGGTAAGAATGGGAGAGAAGGAACTGCTATGGTTATGTTAACACTTCTGGTGATGTAGCTGGGACGAACATCAGGCAGACTGCTGAGATGTGTGGCTGGATTAAAGAACATTGGTGAGAAGTATACTGGGAATATTCTGGAGGGTAAGCAGCTCTGAGGCTCCTACTGTGCTCTCTTTCTACCTAGACTTGCATTTGCTGTTCAAGTAACTCAACTATTACTTTTTATATCTCTCCTGGGTACAGGAACTTATTCATGTCACAACATACAGCTGAGGAACAAAGCCCTTAAGAAACTAAGTATCTTGTTTAACATCATTGACAAAACAAGAAGAATTGGAAATAGAAACTTCAGCATGAAATCGGATCTTCATCTTCAGAAACCTTGTTGTAAAACACCTTTTATCACCCCACACTGGACTCCTCCACTCATTTAATTGGTGGCGTATCAAAAAGCAAAACCATGAAGAACAAACAGTTCTTTCCCTCGTTCCCTCTACTACTATTATAAATATGCAAATCCTTGTAGATAATGCCCAAAGCAATTATACCTCTGGAAGATTTCACAATGTATAGTTTATGAACAAAAATGCCATAGTCATTACAGTGCTCTTAGAGGTCACTTCATTCAGAAAACACCACAGGTAAATAACATTGGGCCTCAGTGATTCTCTGGAGCATTGAGAGAGGACAGAAGATGATCTCATCTAAAGGAGATTCACAAACAGTCTGACTATGCTTAACATAAACAATGACAAAAATCCTGTGAAGTAAAAGATCTTTAAATAAAAAAAAAAAATCAAGAAAAAATCTAATTCCCTTATGGAATCTGCAGATAAACATAAAAGCTTTAGGACTACCAAATCAAAAATAAAACTACTGTATAAGCAGCATAAGAAGGTAGGTATCTTACCTTCTTCTACAGTTACGTTCCCTCTGAAGAAATATTTTCCATGTCCTCTAGAGAGAGCCACACCTAAACTGTGCAGAGAAATAAAGCAGACCTTGAAATCTGTGAGACAAACAATAGCAGACATTCAGAGCTATTTTCACGTCTAACATTTCCAGCCAGTGTACTATGATTAACTTTAAAACTGTTTGTTTCCAAACTGTCACAGATCATATTTATTGTTCAACTAGTTGCTTCAATGATGTTTCAGTTCTGAGGTGGCTGCAACAATTGGCTGTATTTATGTGTGCTTAGAGGTGCAGTAAACCATTATTCTCTGGCAAACTAATAAATGAGCCCCTCTAAGCTCACTGCTGTTCACCCAGCATGAGATTTCTTCAGCTGAGCCTTGAACATACCCATGGCCTCACAATGAAAGGAACAATTTTTTGTAATCAGACTAAGCTGTTGAGAAACTACAGAAGTGTGGGAATTGATTGAGCTACTGAAAGGAAAAGAATTTCATATGTGACAACAGCATCATGACTCCTCTTAGACTAATCTTTCTGTGTTTCATATTTTTAGCTAGTATAGCTCCTTTGTATTGGATTCAGCTTCATAAATTCTCAATATACTCAGTTTTGGTTTGGGTTTTAGTCTACCATTTAAACTATCCAAGTTTAATGAACTGGCTGGGGATCCCATGCCTCTTGTTGTTGAACACATACACAGAATGTCTTCTGGCATTCATTCATTCAGAGGGATTATCTCAGGCTAAGAACCTGCCAGTAAGACTGAAAACGCATGGGCTGATCCCTTGAAATACATGTAGAGGCGCCAAATCCAAGAGCACACAAGCTGCAGTCAACAGCTCAGGCTGGGAAGGGGCTGAGCACTAATCATTGACACTATAGTATAGATTTTCATAAATGTGGCCCCTGCTGTCTTCTACAAACCATCAAAACTAGATACATATCATGCTGAAAAAACAGGACTTTTTTCCTACTGTATTTCTATCCTTAGCATCAGAACTCACACTGCATGCATATATGTATATATGTTTACTTAATAGGGCAAGAATGACAGTGTCACAGGGAAAAAAAACCCAAACAAACAAAAAACAAACCAAGAATGCAAATAAACAAAAAACTCCACAGAATAAACACAAAACTAAAACCCCACTGAGTAGTACCACCCAAGTGTGAATTTCAACAAGAATAAACACAGGCATCAGTCAGAGAAATGTGCCTATAGTTTCTCTGTGTGGCAACATAACTCAAGTTATGTGAAACAGTTCAATCAAAGAAAATTTCAGTTGAGTATTGCAACTGCCATCCTTCTGCTTTAAGCATAAGGTACAGTTAGTACTCTTTTATTAATGGATTATTCCTAATTCAGATATGAGCATTTTTAAAGTGACTACCTGTGTCTTTCTTTTCCTTTTTTCCTTCTAAAATGAATGCCAAAATTATCAATGTACTCAGTTTTAGTTATAGAAATACACTGAAGGTCGTTCAGAGAAAACAACCATCTAAACCTCAAATTGGAAGTGAAATAATATCTCATTTTACATTACATTCTTGTGGAAAAAAAAAATCAAAATAGGGCTCAATATGTAGTAACTTAAATGGATTATAGTATTTATAGCTCTCCAAGTACTTTCAAAAGCCTTTCGTTCAATGCAAACCTCAACTGAATATTTTTTCAATGAAACGTAAGCCATGACAAACACTGTGAGTTTGCCTGTGTGAGCTTGCACAAACTTTCCATCCCTGGAAAAGCTGAAAGGAATGCTGGTAGGCTCCTTTTCCTTGCTATATTCAGCATTGTCCAGGGATATTTCATTGTCAACTTTTGCTGATGAGCTTTTAATGAGTCCACAAGCTCTGTATAAGCACAAATCCAATGAGTTGGGTGAAACATCCATTTATTATGGTCGGCTCTACCTGAACGGAGTACCCTTGATGTCTGTATAATAGTAGTCATTTGTCATCACCAATACCCGCTTCTAGATTCAGAACAAGAAAGAAGAGGTGGGGGGAAGAAATTAGTTTGCTATGAGAAATATATAAAAGACCAAGTGGTTAGTCACTGATAAAATTATAAGAGAAGTTTATATTCAGTAAGTGAAAAAGAACCCACCTACATATAGCAACCTTAAAACTGTTTAAAAAATTATTGCTTGCTTTATATTTAGCTGGAATAATATTGTAGTCACTGTACCCCTTTGTCCACTGTCTTCTTCACTTCCATGGAGAATTTCCCTGTTTTCCGATTCACCATTGCATTTCGGAGCTGAAATGAAGGAAATGTGTGTTAGTTCCTTTATTTGTATTTTCTTTTATCTCTTTATCATTCTTTTATCATTGGCCTAAGCAGTACTCAATTTTCTTCATTTCTTCATTTTCAGTAATTCTAGTACGCACTGAAAAGCCCCTTTACAGATTTTATTATTGACTGTATAGGCCATGACTCCTGACACACGATTTCAGGCATGATGCTAAGGCACATAAGACAGGAGCTATCAGTATCCCTCATGGTAAAACAGCTGCATCTTATGTGGCATGAACAGTGTCATTGACTATTCTGCAGTTACTGCATGGGAAGGCAAGGACAGGCTCCCAGGTGGATTTAGCTGAAGTTAGACCAGGGCTCAGAGTTTAATTACATCAACAACTACATAGATAATAAGAGAAAAACCCACTTACTCTATACTATTCATTCTGCTTAAGAATCTACATTGGGCTACATCCTAAACTAGCACCAGAAACTTCATCCTAACTGCATCAGAAATTAGAACTAGCCCATGGAAACAGAATGGCAGCCCCTCTGATCAGTGCCCTGTCTCAGTGGGCACACACAGCTGCACACTCTGCCATTCCCTCAGTTGGCCTTGGGTGTTCAGGCACCCCTTGCAAGGTAATAAATTTAGCTCTGTAATGGAAGCCCTAGGTCAGTTACAGCTTTAAGAATTGACCTGGACCTCTCCCTCTCAAAGTCATCCAAGAGACATTTTAAATCTTCTAGAACAAGTTTCATTACTATATAAACCAAAAACTCAGAGAAGTCAGAGAAACCAGAAAATATATGGCAAAGGGTTTATATACCATGATTTACCTGCTAAATCTGTTACTTTTTAGATCACCACAAACACTGTTTTTCTGTAACTTTTTCTAGCCTCTGCATGTGCTGCAGGCTCCTAAGCCTATGCTGCTAAGTTCCTTTCCCATTCTCTCAAAAACTCTGCCCTTGGCACAGCTATTTGCTCCCTAGGAAAGATAAGTGTTCCTCTGAGAGGACATACAGTCTCTCTCAGGTGAACATGCCATGATGACGAAGAGTAGAAAAACCAACAACCATCCCCCCTGTCCATAAGCCAAAATGACCAGCAGTGTCCCTAAGGATGAGAACAGACCACCCTGGCACAGCTGGTCTGAGGGCAGGGTCTCTGGGCTGAAAATGAAGAATAACAAGACATGAGTGTTTTTGAGGAATCCTGAGCACTAGGGTTTGGAATTTACCTGTGTATCAGCTCAGGACTTCAGGGAAGAAATAAGAAAGTTATTCATACCATCCATGCATGGAAACATTTCATTCAAATGCTCTTAGATTTACTAATGGAAGAAGTTAGTTATTTTGCTTGTTGTGGTAAAAAGCACCTAAATCTTTTGCAGCTGTAGTTTTCATTTCAATTGGAAAATTCTACTATCACTAATGAATTCAATATTCAAAATGGAGAATCATATTGACAAAGTGAGCATTTTTATGTCTCTTCCATTGCTTATCTGTATGAACACAATTTTGAACATCATGTTCTTGTGAATAAATATCTCCTGTTCCACAGTACCTCGAGTCAGATTAGGCATTTCAGTCACATTTTAATGAAATATTGTGAAGACAGACTTATGAGTGCACTCTGCAGGCTTTCTGGGTCAGTGTGGAGCAAAAAGTGAGTGACTGAACTTGTCAGTGAAGTATCTGGTTTTATTCTCATGAACATGTTGAGCATGGCTGACCTATCAAAAACTGCAAACTTTGCAGCTCTTGAAATCTAATTCAAGGGCATCTAGATTTGAATTAACAGTCTTACTCCTCTGTCAGTAAGTGTAAAAGAATAATTTTTAGCACAAGGCATATATGAAATAAAGCATATATTTTACTGTAGATTTTTTTTTTTAACAATACATAATAGGCAATTCTGAAAATAGTTTCCTATTTTAAGTTTTGTGGTTTTGGACTTGGAGAGCTGGTCTTAATTAACCATCTACTTTCTGACATTTACAGAACCGTTCCATTTATCCTTAACATGGTTTTCATTTTTCTTCTATTGGTGCCTGCAGTTGTCTAAGACCCATTCCTCCCACAAGCCTCAGGCAAGTCATAGATTTACTAAAAGGATCTCCAAACTCTCAGTAGTGTTTAAGATCAAGTCTGCACGCGGGATTTAGAGTTTTACTTTTCTCTCTCTCTCTCTTTTTTTTTTTCCCCTGCTTGCTGTGATTGCATTTCTTGGCTTTGTAATCTGGTTTCTCAGTTCTTCTGCAGTTTCATCTCCCTCCTCAAATGCATAAAATAAGTACTGCCTCAACTGGCTTCAAGCCCCAAAACATTCATTCATGGTCTTTTTTATTTGGAAAGAAAAATACTTCATTCAGCTAGAAATTATACTAAAAGAATTTTAAGTGAGTTAATGAGAAAAAGGTTTCTATCTAAATTGAAACTTCTCCTGTTTGGTTCTGTGTATTCACTAACCTTGCTGGAAGATACTGTTAACTTAATAAGCTGATGCTAATATTTCTGTTTCTAATAAAATGCATTAACAGCAAGATAGCAGGTATTGTTAACCTGGAAAATGAGCTGATATATATATTTATAACACTATTTCATGGTGAAAAAAATTCTAACCTTAATTGGCCACCTTTTCCTCATTGGATCACTAGAGAAAACCAATTTCTTCACCTCTTCAGTGTAATAGCATTATTGCTCCTTCAACTAAATATCTTCCAAACAGTTGCCAACAACTCAGTTTCACTGCTGTAGCATGAGGTCATTCTATATTCTTGGAAAACTATGTAACTATTAAATTAATGCGGTAAAAGTAAGAAAATGTCTTAATCAGCTTCCACATAAGTGTTTCATGGGAGAAAAATATCCCAGTAGTAGTCTATGTTATTAAAAGCAGCTATATGAATACATTAATTCTTTCCCTCTGCAGTTAAATAAACAATGCTTTACTACCCAAACTTGGAAAAAATCAAGAACATCAAATCCAAGGCCTTGGTTGAAACAGAGTCACATGTAGCTTGTTTCTACATTACAATTAAAAAAAAATTAAGAAAATTATTTTCTAAATGAAAGGCAAAGACTGAGATAAAATATACATGTATCTTTCATCAAAATGTGAAATAAAAATTTTCCAGCCTTCAGATAGACAAAATGGAATTTTAGAAACTTTCAGGAAAAATGACTGAGCTTAGGGGTCTCAACCAAAGGAAATACTTAGAACTGAATCTGGACTTTCATGTATATTCAGATAGAATTTTAATAACAAATAAAACTTAATTTTCAATGTCAACGTGGTTCAATGTTACATTAACTAAACCACTGAATTTCTACTAAGATATGATTAAAAATGAGGGATTAAAATGTCAAAATTAATAGAGGAAGTATTGGAAGAAATAAAAAAAGAAAAAAAGAGAAATAGCAGGAACAAAATAATGAAGGTTTAAAGGCTGTATGTAATTACAGCAATAACATTTGAAAGGACAGAGGAAATTTTAAAAGGTCATTAGTAGTGAAACTGGTTGAGTAATACGTGATCAAAGATAGGAGAAAAAGGCAGGTATAAAACACGAAGCCTATGAGATTGCCAAGATTGCAGAAGGCTGCTACAGTGTCTGCAAGTCTAATGAGGAAACCTGAAATAGTGTGTGCGTAGAAAACAGCACAAAGCTATACAAACATCACAAGAGTTTGTGAGTGCACTCCAACACAAAGCCTTAACTGCGGCATGAGGTGGTCTCTGAGCACAGGCTGAGGACAATCCATCTCCTGAGCAAACAGACCTTGCTTACAGCACAGATGAACTGTTTCGCTGTTCACTAAGGGGTTGCAGAGAGGGAGGAATGCAAGATATATACTTTGTAAGGGAGAAAGAAAATACAGACTTATGTCAGAACAGGGATCAAGAAATTAGTACATCTGAAGACTGACAAGACTCCAGGGGCTGTTGTACGTGATCCATCGCAGATTTCAGAAGGACATGACAAAGTAAATATGGGAACCTTCAGTGGATATATTTGAAACCTCTCTGGGAAAGCAGAGATAGGAGGGACTTGAGAGAAGCTAACACAGTACTGATATTTGAGAAGAAATTGAGGAGACATCTATGAAAAATACAGACATGCAGTCATGACTTCAGCAGTAGGGAACTTATGGGGAAAACTAAATTGCAGGACAGAAGGAGGAACACCTGGAAAGTTACGATTTAATTAAGGACAGTCAGCACAGATTCACACAAAACGAATCATGCCTAACAAATCAGATTTATTGAGGAAGTGACAGAAAGGCCAGGCAAAGGTTAAGCCATGGACATAAGGAAAGCTTTTGATACAGTACTGCAGAAAAGGCTAAGCCTGCAAGGTAAGAAAGAATAAGATAAAGAGTGAACTACAGAATAGATGGAGCACTGAAAAATGAGGTTAAAGGAAAGCATTGTGTGCGTAACAGCTGATAGACACAGAACCCATGCTCCTGCAGCTCCCCACAGCTCTGAAATTGGGAGCTGGGAGGGAAACTGTGCTCTGCACACAAGTCAGAGAATCCAGTTTTGTTTATTCATTTGATATGTTTCATTTTGTACATTAAGTAAAACAGCTCTCGTTACTTCCATTAAGGAAAGAGGGATCTCATGGAAATAAGTTAAACTCATTCTTTCAATTCTGAGTTTCAGCAGTTGTCTGGGCCAGCCCTAAAGAGACATTCTATTCCTGTCTCTCCTGCTATATTTGTTTTCCAGCAAAAATACACAATGGGATGCATGGAGACTGCAAGGGTGATGAGTTTTACCAAAAATACAAAGAGTCTGTGTTTGTGGTATATGCATATGTAAGGAAGAAAGAATACAAAACAGTTGTAAAATTCTGAAGTAAAAGGGTCTATTGTCCTTCCCTTCCTGAGAGCAGTCAGGTGGCCTCTCTAATGACTACTTAAACAGTTTCCAGGTACAGTAGATGGATGCAACAATGTCTTCTGGAAGGGTTTTAAAACACATCACTTACCACATCATCTCTGTCTTCCCACTCAACTTCAGAAAGATCCACACTACTGTAGTTGGGCTTTCTTCGCTTCTTTCCCTCTTCATACTGGTTTTTAAAAAAAAAAAAAAAAAGGTGCACTATTAAGCACATCCTGTTTTATTTGCACAACTATTTTGTATCAGAAGATTTTAAAAATTTCCTGGATGCATGCTGATTGTGTGCAATACACTTAGCAGTAGGTAGCTTAATTCATACAAAATGCACTGTACTGCTGCATAAATGGTCCCTGGGAACTAAAAACCTGCATCACATGATTATTTGTATGATCTCTTGCCCTGATGTAAAGCTTTTCTTGATGGACACACTGGAAAATCAAACTGAACAGTTGTACTCTTTTCTCCCCATATGGAAAATAAATGAGACCTTGGATCTTGCAGTTTATGTTGAGTGTCTCGAACCAGCTCTTTCAGCTGTTCAGGAAGTTATATTTACTATAATCTTATCAACAAAATGTTTACCCATTTCACTTTAAGCAAGATAAGATGCAAGTCTTGGGAAGTATGGTGTTAACATTTGCTGATACTTCATTATATCTACAACTTCATGGGGAAAAGTAACATACTAATAATGATAATGTATGGGGGTTTTATCACTACTCACTGTTATGCCATAAATCACACATTTAAAATAAACATTGTAGTGACAAATTGATTTGACACTGAGGTGTTTATAAGGTGGGAAATTCTGCCCTCTGCTGAACATTCAAAATCAGCCTACTAGTGTAACCACACAAACCTCTCTCAGGGGAAGAAAGAAATATTTAGGAAGATCTGTGAATAAAGAACCTAACTGGTTAAGTAAAATTAGGAGATTGTATTTAAAAATTTGAGTAAACTTCAGAGAGGATCAGCATAATGTGAAATCTGGTCTCTTATGATGCCTACAAGTGGCAGAGGAAACCACAGTTCTTTCTATGGAGTAGGACAGGAGACACGCGGATGCTGTGAAAAACCCCCAGATTGCTTTTCTGACTCCACAACAGCAGCACCACAGAAGGCTACAAAATGTACCTGTAAGGCAGTAGGTACAGATGATTCTCCTCCCTCAGGGCAGGATCAACAATACCATAAACCAAGCCTGTCAATGTTTGATATAAGCAATTCATCACCACAGCCAGTGGTGCAGGGACTTCAATCACATTCTACAGGTTACAGAGTCCAAGGCAAAGATTTAAGAAGGTTATTCCCAGCCTAATCTTTTTGTCTCTGAATTAAAAATTCTCTTGTGAATCCCACAGTTGCTTTTGTAGACAATATTTGAAAATATGCATGACAAAATCTTCCTGAAGAACAGCAAACTTTTAAAAGTATTGACTAAAGCATCATAATCACGAAGAAATTTTGAGATATTGGTAGCACTGTAAAGTTTCTTCTAGCACAGCTTCACTGAGCCTCCTTAATTTTTGCTCATAAAAAATTGGATACTCCAATTATTTCTACAGATGATTCTTTTGGGAAATTCTGTGGGATAAAATCCTGAGTCAATTCTCATTCATTTGAATATAAAATCCTAGCAACTCTGTTCATGTAAGTCTTAGTCTACAATGTGAGAATTGATGCAGATGTAATTGAAAAGTACTTTCATGTGCTTTTTTTGCCCCTCTGCTTCAATCCTCCATTCTTGTAACAACAAGGTTGTCTACTTTCTGATCTAACACTATTCAACAGATGGGTAGAGAGATTTAAAGAACTTCTGCATTCAGTGTATGCTTATACACTAGACTTGGAATTCAAGCAGCTCAGTTCTACAATTAATTCTTGCTACATGACAGCTCTGATAGCCAGAGAGATAACTAGACCCAAATACTGAGGTACAAAGTTTGCAGCCAATGTAATTAAATCTCACAAGAATAACATATGAGAGGATAAGATCCCATTCATTAGCAGGGCTTGATTTTTGTAGCTATATTTTGCAAGCCTTTCATTATGGGTGCAGCTATATCAATATTATCTTTAATCTTTACAATGAGTAACTATGTCTACTCTCTGTGGCTGCACCAATTAACCAAACAAATCTTTGATCTGATTTAGCCATTCTAGTATAGAAATGGTTACAGTCAGGCTCTGAAATACTGAGAGCTGAACATTGTTACATGGAAGTTTGAGTAGAGCAAACAGCTCCTGTACTGGTTCCAATGTTTAATTACATCCTCACTCACAGATGTTGAAGAGCTTCTGGGCTATACTGCATTCTCAAACACATGTGCAAATCCTTACTTAGGACAATAGTAGTTGATCTTGTGTGTCTGACAGCAGAAGTAGGCTCCAAACATAAAGCAAACCATTTGTATCATATTAATTATGGGGTCTGCATTTATTTCAATCATATAGATTCCACACCTTGCACTCAGAGAACAAAAAACAAAAACCAAAAGCAATCAAAGGAAGAGCTGGATAAAACATCCAAAGTTCTGCAGAAAAGCCAGAATTGGAAGCATTTGTGTATTAAAAATTCAGATTAGAAGAAACAAAGCTAAAACCCCAGTGGTCAAGCAGGATTTAGGCTCTACAAACATTTGAAGGAACTGGAGGTGCAGTTCTTAAACACGTTTAGGACAGGAATTAATAAAGTATTGAGATATCTAATCCCTATTCAGCAACTACACTTTAGGAGCTGCTGTTTAGGTGTCTACACAGAAATTCAATAAGTGAAGAATAGACTTATGTTATAGTCCAGGAAAGGACCGCAGAGGAAACAAAAAACAACTTCCAGGAAAGATGGGATACAACAAGGCAATCATTTGTGCATCTGGATAACTTTGCTTATAAATCTAATCTTCATGAAGATATCACCCTATTCCCAGCAGCAAATTTACATGTCTTTATGCTCATGTAACCAGGGCATCAAACATAAATGCACTTAGATCAATTATAAAATACTTCATAACAGGACTGTTGAAATGGCCTTTCTTCTCCAGCTTCTTTTGAGTTTTATTGCTTAACTAATTTCTTAGTAAAATTTATTCATGGACACAGAAGCAATTCCCCAGCTTTTAAAAATGGCATTCACTTATGTCTTCCCTGGTAGCAAAATTAATCTAACCTTTTGTCTCTGAGGCTCCTGGGTGAAGTATAAAATAGTGATTGAAGGCTGAAGCCAAATCCATCTGCAAGATTACTATAAAGCATTGAAACAAATCATTAAGGGACCCATTGGGAAAGATACAAACTAGGAATTCTACCAAATTGCTCTGATTTAAGTGCATGAGAAACAGAGCTAGATTTAAAATGTGTGCTGTTAATCTGCTTTGGCTGTTATAAAATGTGTGATATTATATAGTAGTTAACCCTTGTGATGGGAAAAAAAAAAGGATACTGAAAAATTTTAAATAGCTGGACTGCAACAGAATCTTTTAGTCTGCTCAAAACTATGTGATGGTTCCAGCTTACTGGTTTTTGTGACAAGAACACAGGATTTGATTTTGTAATCGGAATGAGCTTTATCTTACTCAATATCTTTTATTTGAGGCTGAGCCAAAGTCTTATAGCACTGGATGATTCAAACAGCATGTGACATGTCCTGCTTAAGGACTGAATCACATTTTTTCACCACCCCATATACAACTATTTACATGTGCCATTATTAAATGCTTTGCTTTGATTTTTTTTTTTTTTTTAACACAAGCAGTCCCAAACCATCTGCATTGAATATGACCAACCACGTGTTTATAAAGTCAGAGTGGAGCAATCTGATCATGGAGAGAGCAAACTACATCTTAACAGCTGCAAAGCTTGGGTCTAAGGTGATTGGAATTTCTCAGATGTGCTCCATATGCACAATGGAGAGGTAGGAGAGAGTTGCTGTGTTGGCAGCCATGGAAGCATCACTAGATTTTAGCAAACTTTCTTAGTCACACATGTGGAATCATCTGAGAGAAAATACAGTAAGAAAGCATATACTAAATACCAACCAAAACCTAGAGAGGTAAAATAATTTCAAGGGGTAGTTCTTGCTTGCCAAACTACTCGTGTACAAAAGCAAGGAAAGAGGTATTGAGATAACTCCTCCAAATTTAAAACATAGCATCATTCAATGAAGGTTCATATTTTTTAATTAGTACTTCAAAAATTGGTTAATGTATTAACCTCAACAGGATTTGAGAATTACCCTTTTTTTTTTGATGGTTTAGAGGAGACAAATAAATATGAATATAGCTTGAATGCTACATAAGAAAATACACATGTATACCTGTAATATAGATGTATAACTGTAACTTGCATTAAGCAATCCTGTAAAGGTATTCTTGTCTACAAAGTTTGATAGGAAAGCTTGAATGAACAAATGCCATAATTATCTAAAATGACACACATTTCCATATAGTTTTAAATAAACAGGCAGAGATTGCATACACTGACATTATGTTGTTCCTGAGGAAGAGATCACTTCAATAAACTGATTCACTCAAAAAAAAAAGCACAAAACAAAAGCCAATCCCCTAAAAAAACAAAAAGACACCCAAAAACAAACACAAAACCCAAAAGCCAATAAACCAGTAGTGAAAAGTTCCCTGCACTGCTTCACCTGTTTATATGACATCACCCACAGTGCTGGAGCTTCATTCACCAAGTGTTACAAAGCTCCAAAACATTCTGCCTGGGGATACATGTGAAGCAGTATCCTATATCTAGAAGATATCAATCTAAATCACTGCTGCTTGGCTTTTAAGCTCTTTATGTCATTTGGAATATTTTTTTTCCTGCTCACATGACCCTGAGTTGTCATTTGTGATACTTATATTTCATGATTTCCATCCAGTTTGTTACCTCAAATTATCTCATCGATCTGTATTTAACCTCTAAAGTGTAGAACACTTGTAGGTGTTCAGTGGAAAAACAAAGTTGTTTTCTATACAAACCTCCTTATTTTAAAATTAAAAAAGGTGCCATCTTAATTCTCCTAGAAAAATAGGAAAAACAACTTCCCCTTTCAAAGACATGTTTTCATAACCAGCCTATCATCTAAGATGTTAACCTAGAAGTTCCTAGGTTATAGTTGGTAGTAAAACCAAGTTATTTTTGACTGATTCCTCATGCCAGATGGCAGTGAAAAACTGCCACACTATAAAATTTGCAGAAACACTGCAGAGAAAAGCTGACCACAGGAGCCAGGGGAAAGAGAATAATGCAATTCTAGGTTTCCAGGCAGAGAAAAAGTGGGATCAATTAGACATGTCATGTACACAGGAGAACCCTCTAGTGAAGCAATAGAATAGTTCTTATGCCACATGTATTTAAATTACTCTGTCTACTTACACTCATCACAAGTGTTTGCATTTCAAATAGTGCAGTAATGTTTAAAATGATAACACAATATGGAAATATACAGGATGAGGTAAAAGTCAATACAAGAAAACACCTTTAAGTTACACACCTTGAGAATGGCCAAAGAGCACATCGGCTGGGATCACATTCTCAGGTGGCTTCAGTTGATTAGAAATGCGACCTGTATGTGATTTACTCCACTGAAGAAAACAACCCCTCTATTTGGGATTTTATTTGCATTCTCAGGATTTGTCATTTGGGATTATGTAAAACTGGCAGCTGCTTATAATTATTTGGGGTTTGAGGAGAAATAATTAAAAACATCTGCCTTTATCTTAATACTACCAGACTTAAACCCATGAGCTCGGTTATACCTAACTTCAAAGCTGAAAGCAAAGAATAAAAGAAAGCTTCACATATTGCTAACAAATTTTCAGTGATTCATTTATATGTACAACCAGTTATTCAACAGCCTTCAAACCTTTAATTATCTTTTAAATATATGTAATTTTGCACTTCTAATTAGATAGCAATTTAATGCTCTCACAGGGATTCAGATGGGCTGTCTTTTTTGAAATGTAAACTCCAATAGGAATAATCATTGGCATTCAAGTGATTGAATTCTTCAGTTATTTAAATGAACGTGAGGCATTTACACTGTTCAAATCATTTAAATATTCTGCTGTCAGCTCCAGCTGTAGAGTTTTATGGAGTCGCTGAATAAAGCAAGGGTAAGTGTAGGTTATCTTACGTTCCAGGCGGGACTCCCCAGAGAGAAATGAGATTTGCTGCTTATGAAAGGCTAACACTGCTTAAGTGGGGCATTAATGGTTCCCCTGAGACTTGGATTTCTCTGTTTTTCTATATTAGGAGAAACAAATTTTCCCAGAATTTACAACTACAAAGACTTAATACTGATCTAGCAATCTTCAAATACTCCAGGTCCTGTAGCTTAATACAATATGACAGTCCACATTCTAAGGTTAAAATGGCAACTTAGGCAGACAAACCACCAACATATTTTGATGAGGGCATTGCTACATATACATTGGCTTTGACTTCTGTGAATAACTTTCCCTATTAAGACTGATCACATTAAAGATATGCATCCTTGTATAGAAAGCAACATACCAATTGAATTCATTTGAAGTGATAAGCAGATTATTCACATATAGTCATTCATGAACCCCCATTACAAGTATTCCAGAGCTCATACTGAGAGTATAAGAAATAGATTTTTTTTAAAACTTAGAAATATTACAAAATTCTCAATAATCAAGGATATTATTAGATTAATTCATAAATCATAAATCTTTAATGTTAGATTTATAAAAAAAAAAGAATCTGAATAAAAGATGCAATTTGATTCAAGAACATATACATTTGTCTTCAAATGTATACTTGCTTTAATTAGGGAACTCAAGCTCCTAGTTCAGGAACTTTGAGTATTCTATTCTAAATGAACCTAGTAATTACTGGGGGGGGGAAACAAAACCAAACCAAACCAACAAACAAACAACAACAACAAAACAACAAAAAACCTCCCTCTTCCATTCTCTAAACAAAAATATAACTATGTATCAAAAAAGCCACGGGCTTCATAAAATCTAGTAGCAATCTTGCTTTTGTTCATTGAAAGCCACACAAATATTGGGACTGAGAGGCAACACTACAAACCCCGAACACCAGACAAGGTTCTCAGCGATGGCAACCTGTGCCTGTGGCAGACACTGATCTTCCAGTGACATTCCTTAACTCCTCTGTAATCCCACTACACTTCCCTAAGAAAGCCTTTTCCTCTGGCACCAGCCTTTACCAGGCTGCACAGTGACAGCTGCAGTAAGGAGCAATCAGCCACCATTAATGTGTTCCTTGTAAAAAGTAGATATCCCTTGTTTCTTACTCTTCCTTTACATTTCATTTGGAAAACTGTAACATGATGATGACATATTTTACATTTTAAAATTTAATGGTGTAGCCCCTGGCACACTGCAAGTGTTAAGAGGCTACTGAAAAGCAGGTGATTAAATCTGCCATAATCACTGCTGAGGAAAACCATCTCCTCATGTCTACATTTCAGCATGGGTAAGGAGCCTCAGAAACCAAGTTACTGGCTTGAAAATCTAAAAATTCATTTTTGAGCTCCTAATTTTTTTTTTTTAGCAGTAAACTGTGGTTTTCAACCAAATATAAAATTCAAAATTACACCATACAGCTGAAAATATGCTCTTGTGGAGAATGAAATACTACTCTGTAAAAGTACAGAATTTTTGTCAAATTCAGCACATTGGAGCATTCTGATGCAGCAATACTAAAAAAAATATATGTTATTACCATTGGCTATAGTTTCTGGAGACCCCACTGGGGGTACTTTTGCTGGAAATGGTGACTTAAAAAGCATATAATATATAGAAACGTGCAAAGCGTGCTCTTGTGCTATGTGGTTAAAAAAAAAAAAAAAAGAGAGAGAGAATAAAATCCAAACGGCCTTGAAACACAGCCGAGGGATGACCAAGGCAATCCCCGCCCTGTTCCAGCCGGGATGAGCTCCCGGGCAGTGGCCCCGCGGCCGGTCCCGCTCCCCTGGGCGGTGCTGGGGCGCCACCGCCTGGCGCGGCCCCGCAGTGCAGGGCCCGGGACGGGAGCGCACAGGGACAAGCGACACAGGCGGGACGGAGCCAGAATCACTTTCTGTGAGGTTAACAGGCACTCGGACACTCCATGGGAAAGGTCCCTCAAAGCTCCAAGAGGACTTTCCAGGGGATTCCTTATTCCTCGACTATCAAGAGTTATTAAGTTTTTTGTCAAGACTCATTGCCCCAGTAACATCTTCTAGACAAGATTAGAACTAAATGTTCTTTCCGATACCTCTGTGGGACAGTGCCTGGTGAAAACTCCAGCTGGGCTGGAGGTCTGGGCGCTGCTGCAGCAACAGTCACAGCCCCTGAGAGTACCTGCCGAGGATTTAGGGAACACCTTCCTCTCCTCCCTGCAATCCCTCCCACCGCCTGCCCAGGTGCACCCAACTGATCACCCTCACCAAAAGCCAAGCTTACTAAGAAGTCTGCAGAAGAACAGCAGAAGAAACAAGAGAGGAAATCTCCAAGAAAAGCATTTTTAGATATACACCCAATAGGGTAATAAGTAGGATAATGGAGCCAGCTTGATGATTCCATGTACTGGGCAGTGTTAGATACAAATCTGGTGCCAGAAGAAGCACTCTTAGCTGTTTGCTATCCTGCCTCTCTGTAATGTTTTCCAGAAGACAGTTCCTTAAAAACGTACATCAGCTTCAGAATGAACAGATATGGTTGCTGGGGTTAGAAGCTTGAGAGTCCGGTAACAATCTAGTTTTACATCACTGTAGGAAAATATTATAGCAGTATAAACTAGTGTGAATCAACTCAGTAATCAATGAAACCTGGATATAACTCTAAGATACACAAATAATTTTAGATAATGTCTTTAGTGAACTATCTAATTCCAGACTTATATGCCTATTTTCACACACTTACTGTCACAAATTTCATGAAATGTTTAGTCATTAGTTACAATACTACCAGGATTTGGCCTGCAATATTAAACTAGGGGCCCAGGCCAGCAATCACTTCACTCTCAAAAACTCCACTGAAGTCAACAGAAGACACTCATTACCCACCACTGACAGAATCCAGAGGTAAAAATGACTCTTCCAAAAACATGAGAGGAACAGACCATGAATACATCACAATGGGTTCCCATCGCTGACAGCTTATGGGCTACTGCCCAACATTTTGATTTTAAAAAGTCTGTTGTATAAGGTAATGAAATAAGTGCCTTCAAGATGTACACTGGGATGAGGGATAGTAAGAACAAATTACCTTCTGCCTCATTAAAACATACCAACAGAAATAAGGGAGAGAATAACACCCTCTGTCAGTCTAACTTTAAGCTATCCACTGCTCTTTAATTTCATCACCATCTGGTTTTTAAAATATGTATTTGACAATGAATAAATACTAATAATTGTGAAAGAAGTAATTTGCCAAAAGAAAAAGGGACAGTACAGCAAAAACAGCTTATCAAGGTCCTATGATGCAAACAGGGAACTTTCAAATATAAATTCCTATGGTTTGCAAAGATCGGATGTCAAATGTACCAGTGACACCTGAAATTTCAAAACCATATTTAGGAATCAAGACCAAGTCATGATTTTATTGTTATAAAAACTAGAGAATGCTATAAAAACAAATGCATATATATATATACAATTTAGAATAGGATACTGAAAAAAACCCATGGGTGTTAATACATGCAGAGATTAAAAAAAAATGTCCTGATGGTAGTGGTCAATCATGAACTAAAAACAAACGCATATCATATTTTTCATTGCAAGAGCTAAACCCTTTGAAGACAACAACTCCTCACACTGATATTTCCCACACAGCAACAACAAACAAATTCAATGATGCAAGTTTACATTAAAGCACAACAATATTTATTTTCAGCATTTTAACCACTGAGGTGAATGAACATAACTAGTCTAATATGTATTTTCCATTAGAAAAATTTGGGAAAATATATAGACTGTTTTGACAATCAAAATTTAGACCTAGTCAGTGTGCCTGTAACTTTGGCTCTTTTAAGCAATTCTTAGTTTATGTCTATGGGGCAGCCAGATGTGAGATAAAATTATACAAACAGTCACTTCACTTGGACAAAAACTACCTTAGGAAACAAAGCAATGAAGACATAGCAGAAGAGACCTGAAGGTGCATTAAAAATCTTTGCTTATGATCCAGGTGCTCTAGGGAGTTTTTGTGCAGCCCCTATTGCTGCTCTTCTCTGCTGTGGCTATTAAATAAAGCACAACAGGCAATCTCAGTCAGAAAAGGAAAGAATGTGGAGAAATGGATAAATAAGAAGTCAGAAAAATAAAAAAAAATGACAAAAAATATTGCAATGCAGAAAAGTACAAGTAGAAAAACCTTTAGAAAAATCAAGACTGAAAATACTAGTCTTTTACTGTGATGAGAATATTCAATGTGATAACAATCACAAATCATTACACAAAGAAATAAATGGGAAAAATAGATCACGAGCTTCTGCTTTCTCTATTCATAAGAAATATTTCCAATGAAATTTAAATATCAAATTCAAAATAAAAACTGTGCATAGAATGGTTACATTATGAAAAATCGCCACTATGAGAAGACAAGGTGACTGACAAAAATGAATACGTTGTGTGTGTAACAGAAGTATCCATGCTAATGAGTCTTGATGTTAAAATGACAGATTCAAAGGTTTATTAGGGAAAGCCTATCTAAAACTCTTAAAAGTTACACTGACTGCTCCGCTTTTGCTGTTGCATTTTTCATAGGCTCTACTCCAGTTAAAAAACAAATGGGGAAACAGTAAGTGCAAATATAAATGTTAATTAAGTGTGTAATTCCTAGTCCAAATCTTAGAAAGACATTCTTTTGCTGGACAAAACATCAGATGTGCTAATGACTTAATAAATCATGCTTTTCAATAACTTTATTTCCATAGTACATTATCCACACAGTTAATGTTTCTGTTTTCTCCTAAAATATTGTTGAAATCAGACATTACTGCAAGAGAAATACATATGGCAGCCATGTGGATAGAGCAGTGGAACTGCTAATACAAAGGCTTTGCTGGGAGTCCGTAGTGATGGAACACTTGCAAGTGCTGTTCCTAAACAATGATGCAATCAGGAATATACCAGTTCTCTGGGGCATTAAATTGATAAACATTTGCCTAACAGGCACTTTATTTTTCTTGCTGTGATTAATGCAAACAAGATGATAAGGGAAACTAAAGGTAAAATTTGCTGCTATTTCTCTTTTGGTACAAAAATCCCTAGTGTTTCTATTTTGCTTAAAAATATGCTTTAGTGAAATTTTTTCACTTATATTAAACTGACTTTAACACTTCAGCATGACAAATAGGGGTTATTACATAGTGCTAGAGCATTCCAACATCCCATTTCACTGTAAAATGAACATAATTACAGCAATTTTTGGCTTTGCTATTTTGCAGTAATGGAGGGCTGCATCTTCCGCAGAAGCAACTTGTATATTTATTTTTCTTGGGTTTTTTCATGCTAACCTTTGTTTGCAGAGGTAAATTTACCACGAATTATAGTGTGTTATAAATCCATATAATGTAACTGGTCTATTGTATTTAGTGTTTTCATGTATTTTGCATTATTCACACTAAGAAATAAAATAAATGCAACACATATAGCTAAATAAAACAGATCAATAAATAATGTTCTTACCAAAGGCCTAAGTTCTGGATGAGTCAAAATATATCCATTGTTCGTAATTGCAAAAGCATATCCATGAATACCTAACTGTAAAAGTAAATGAGAAAGAAATACTAATTAGCAATTCATAACTCTTATCCACAGAGTATTTTGTTATGACATGGGCAAAGCTCCATGACATTTTGTGAAAAAGAGAACCTGACATTGTGATGAATTCAGCACACAGCACAATTCTGAAATGTCACAGACACTCTGTAGGGCACTTGCTTGCATGTGTGTTACAGTGAATTACACACACATATCTACGAGATGCCACAGGCTGTGGCATACACCATAGCACGTGCCAGAGCAAATTGATCCTGGAATTCAGTAAATTCACCTATTCCCAGAAGTGGCAAAGAAACTTGTTCAAGAATTGCTGTTAAAGAACAATTTAAATCAAAGATAATGAATGTAGAGTTATAATGAGCAAGTAGTGACCTGTCATATTGTGACATTTACATCTTCCCACCTTATAGGCTGTTAATTCCAGTTCATGTTGAGCCACAGAAGGGGTATTTCTGCTAAAGAAACTCCTCTAACCTTACATATTTTTACCAAATGGCACTGTGGGTGATTATTTGAGGGCAATGAAACTCTTTATGAGGTCTAGCAGTACAGGTAATCAAATTGTACTACTTAACCAACAATAACAGGGTTTTTAACAATATGCCTATTACACAGTTGATTGCATCTACTGAATGCAATAAATGTACCTTCAAATCATTCATTTGGTCATTCAAATATCCCTTCTTAGCATAAACTTGCTGCTAATGTAGAATCTTTTTACAGGTTCACTGTGTAACTTTTGTCATGCAGAGCACATCTCGCTGTCCTTTCTCACCTTTTTTTTTTCCCAATTCTGAAGTAACAGAACATCCCATATATTTTTATTTAAGCAACTTAATGCACCAAGCTATTAAGAACAACAAAATAAAAATTGAACTCAAAACTCCAGAACTATCTTATTTTTATATTTACTTTCCAATTCTAAGTACTAAAAACCTTTTTGTTTTATTGAGTGCATTCTTAAATGCTTTGCTGAAGTGGGTGCTTAGGAATTTGTCTGACATGAAGCAATGTGAGCAAGGCTGACAAATCAGAATCATTTCTAAGAGGCCAAAAGGAGAGCCTTATTGGCTTCTGTAATTCTCTGGAAGTATAAACCAGAGAATGATATTATGGCGAGGTCACAGGGAAAACATACCAGTTGATTTATAGTGTCTCTGTGTGAATGATTGTATATGGTCAACTGTATCTACCATAGAGAAGATTGTTTCATAAATTAGCGGTTTTCCTAAAGCAATAAACTTCAGTGAAAGTAATAGAAGGTGATATGTTCTTGGCATCTCTTCATAAAGGGGGATAACCAAAATAATAACAGTGGACATATTTTACCTATTATAGTGTGACAAGGGAATAGGCTGTTGGCTAAATATCAGATCTCAAGTATAATTGTCTGTGTTCATAACTGCAGAATGACATCCAAGCAATGGAAGTCAGGTAAGGAAACAAATGTGGGTGGTATCATTCAAAGGAAAAAAATATTTGCTTATTTGAAGCATACCCAGACTCCAAGGGTAGTATTTTATTGTGTTCTGTGCAATATGTGAAATTGCACAGTCTCTGCACTTAAAATGCTTTGGTTTGAGAGATACTACCACTTACAGCAGCATTGCCATTTTAAACCTTGAACTCTGTTTCTAAAGAACAGATTCAGAAACAAAAAAATCTTTTTCTAACTGCTGTAAAATGCCACATGAAAGTCATGTAATACTAAATCCAGCCCCAATTTATTCAAGGGAAACTGTCCCTGACATCTGGGGAAGTTTAGTCTAGGTAATGACAGCTGAAAATAGCTTGTTGCTGTTATCCATCTTCCCTGGCATAAAATCCACCTCATCCAAGCTTGGACGATTCCAGGTCAGAAGAATTCTATTCCTAACCAATCATTTTATATCCCTGTGTGAATTTTATTTTATGTGTTGCCTCCACAGGAGTGGGTCCCAGGGTGGTTACGCTTTTGCAATCGCAGTCTTTGTTTATGGTATGTGAGACTGGCAGTTCATTCAAGTGATTTCGCTAACCTATTATAATACCTATCATGTATTGCATGATATTGGTGCCTCCTGTAATAATCCTCACTAGTAGTACCTCCTGCAATATAGAATGTACCTTCAAATAAAAAGCCTAATATTCAGCAAGAGGATGCTATATCACTTCTACAGAAAACTAATTCTTTAAAAATTTCTCCTTTTCTGAATCACTTACTCTGTTGCAATACCTGTTATTCAGGCTCCCCCTCTGTAGTTCTTGTATTCCGTCTATGTCCAAATCCCACAGATGAGTTTTGAATAACATCACTGTGATATGGCTTTTCCTATCCAGCCATGCACAGCCAAGTTTGTATTTCTGCAGGTACCACAACACTGTTCTTCTCTTTCCTTAAAAATGAAACTTGCTCTCCCCATAGTTCCTTAGAGGGCTGCTCCAAAGACTGTTTCCATTGCTCCAAATTTTGCAAAGGAGCACATTTTGCTCCTTTCTCTTCTTCCTTCTATTGATGCAGTATTTCTGCATACACAAAATTATAATGTAAGTTGCTGTTAACAGACTTTGTTGGTCAGTGCATTGAGAGCGTTCCCTGTTTTTCATCCTGATCAGCAATGTCTCTGTCACTGTGTTCTGATATTGGTGTGCACTCATCTGCTGCCTCTTCCCATTGGCAGCAACTCTTCCAGCTAGAACAGCCTTTCTGATCTGTGTTTGCATAGCATCTGGCCTCTCTGGATCCAGGTCATAGGAAATTACTCCAGTACACCTTATCAACATTATTGCTACTACTTTGTGCATAATTTTAATCAAATTCTCATGTAATTTAAATTTTCCAGTTACTGCATATTAATCTAGAAAGTAATTTGGTATTTTCTAATATAGTCAAATTAGAATTAAAATTGATAGGAGGTTTTCCCCTCGTAACTATAATTATCTACAAACACATGTGAGAATAATCAAGGCACTCACAAGTCAGCTTCCTCTTCCACCCTCGTAGGAGGAAAGTATGATATAGAAATTCATGGTCAGCATGTCAAAAAGTAGTTATTCCAATATCTGGACTCTAGAAAAGGCTGTCTACAGTACTATGTCACATGCTTGTTTGTCATGCAAAAAAAAAATCCACTAGGAATTAACTGGAAAACATTAATTTAATTTTCATTTGTGAATAAAAGAGCACTACAGTAAAACATTTTGGACATAGAAAAATAGTGAAATACTACTGTATTGCATCAAATTTAAATGAAAAGTAATTTTTTTTTTGCATTTGCCTGAAGCTTATTTTGACTCAGTTAAATACATTTCAAGAGAGATAGTGTGTATCAAATTTTTAAAACTTTTATGATAATTACTTTTTAAGAATTTTCTTGTAGAGATGTCTCTGACTTTGGAAAACTAAGTAGAGGGAAATATCTAGCAAATACTGGGGAGAAGAGAAGGAACCACGAGTCTAGTAAGGCAGGAACTTGTTTAAGTTCCTGCAATGTGCCACTTGCTCTAATTGAAGAAGACACAGAACTGGGACAGGAAGCACTTACACACAGACAGGAAGCCTAAAGCCAGGTTAGGGATAGATGTCCACAGAAAGTTATGGAATTTTTCAGCCTGAATTTCTCAATTATTTTGCATGGTATTCTGGCACTATTGTGTGACTGATCCACAAAAATGTGAAGATGAAGACACAATAACTTTGTTACTAAAAACTGCACTTGATTTCAGACATTATAGAGCTAAAATTCCTGAGGAAAATGAGAGAAATAATGGAGTTACATCACTATAAACAACCAATATATGAAATAAATTGTTATATTCTTGGTATTATACTGAGTGTAAATAATATATCATCATTTGTTTATTACCTTGTATTTTGGAATAGTTTTTAAAAGCTCTTTAACTGGAACGTCTGTGCCAACTACTCCCAGAAGAATCCCTTTAGACCTCTGAAAAGAACAATAAAATATGCACTCAGAACCACAGGAACAATAACCATTCTCACCACTTATTTCACCTCCCAGCTACACTGCAGAATTGAATAGATTACAGGCAAGGTATTTAAAATGTGGGGAAAGCAGATGCTGGTGAAACTCAGCTGATGGAGCAGTAATTTAATCAATAATATTGCTCCTTTCTGCTTTATCTGCAATAACATGGAGAAGGCATGTAAGCTTTTGACAGCAAGTCCTTCAACAGAAAATTGTCACATGCAAAATAGGTTTTCAATTAAAAACTATTGTTAAAAATGTTACTCCTTTCTTTCCCAATTTCTCCTGCTATTTCATAAACAAAAGAGAAAGAAGAAGCCTTATGGGGAGAGTAGACTTAACTTTCTTCAATAACATGTTAAATTATTAAAAATAAAGATACATATATAATATACACAAGATTAACTCAATTCTGGGTTATATCAGTGCAAAGAGAAAAATTATATACATTATTATTTGCTGTAGAAAAGTAATACAGAAGTAAGAAATCCTATGGCATAGTATTAACTGAGATTTTCTCACAGACACAGGGTTTCATAATTTCATCATGGTTTCTAGTACATAGTTATTTGGGATTATTTGTCAACATTTTTATGCTAATAAAGGGATACTAACTGCAGACAAAATAAGAAGTGAAGAAAAAATCTTAAGTCCCTGAAAGCAAATTCACTGCAGTCATACCATTATCATATGATAGAAATAGTCTGAATACTTACAGTCTCATTTTGCTTACTAAATACTGGCATGGCAACAGTTGTCATCAACACCAATCCCTGATCATCAGCAAGCTGTATTTGAAAAAGAAATACTATCTCTAAGAACGAACAATTACAGACATGTCATTGCATTTTTCAATTACACTATTTTCATTTTAAATGAGATAAAGCAATTTATCTAAATGACACTTATGTAGTTAGACTTGCAGTCAGTGCAGCCCAGCCCAGCTCCAGCTGCATCTGAGCTGCACCAGCTCTGCCCATCCCACCACCTCCAATGACAGGAAAGAAGCCACAGCTTCATATTCCTACTGCAGTCTCCCATGAGAGAAGGGGCTGAAATGTGGATTGAGGAAGCAGCATGTGTGGTAGCAAAGCAGCTGGAGCTCTGTTCTACATCTTTCCCAGCGTCAGCTCTGCCAAAATTGCCTAGGGCCGTTTTCTCGCAACAAACAAGAGGTCGTGAGTTGCATGCACTTTGTTCTGGTCCAGGCTGAGCGGCAGAAAGGATGACAGCCAGTAAGGATCCCAGGAGCATCTTTGCTCCATCCGGTTTCAGTTTGCTGGACAAAGAGGTAGCATGAAGCATTAGCTGATTCTGCAGATTAGGTTTCAACACATTTCTTCAATTTAGGAAGAAAACAGATCTTCTGACCTTGGTTCTGTTCAGGAGAAATGTGTAGAATGCTTATCAATTCCCACAGACCTATCTCTGTTCCTCTTCACACCCTCTGGCCAGACTACACCTCTGCCCTAAAACAGAGACTGAGCCAATGCCCTAGACAAGCAGGGCTCTGTGTGCCTGCACATCTTCACCATTTACATACAATAGACAACTCAAGAAGGAGGCTGAGTTAGTGTTAAACTCTTGCTGTTCCTTGGGACAGAGGTTTAAAGTTGAAGAGGCTTATCCAACATTTAAAAATATGACACAGACAGTTATAATCTCAGGTGGAGGTTTTGTAGAACACAAAGTCTGCTTTGCTGTATCTGTGTTCAGTCAAATGGACATGGCAGTAGAGACAGTCTGCCCGAGAAGTACAGTAGGTAACAGCCATGCCCAACTGCAGCTGTGATATTCTCCTACAACTCCCACATCAGTATCACACTTTCTGTACTCAGGTAGAAATTCTAACACTCTTTTCTTTTTCCTTTTTTTTTCTTTTGTTAAAATTTTTGCCTTTTTTTTTTTGTTTACAATGTTTTGCTTGTAATGAAGCAACAGCTATCAGCTCCCCACATTTTCAGAAGACAAGTCATATGTTATGATAAAGATAATTTATGAAGCATATTTCACAATAACAAATCACAAATCAGACAAAATCTAAATAATTTCTTAACTTGCAGCTCCAAATCTACTTTGGGAGGATTTCAGTTTCCCAAACAAATATATTTTTTGAAGCAGGGCACTATCTTATGGTGACCAGGAATGTTTGCAAACATCAGATGGAAACACAAATGCAGTGTAGAGTCAAGAAGGTTTACATCTGATAAGGGACCACTAGGGATATGAGGTAGAACCAACATATGATCACATTTCCATTTTTATGTTTGCTTTCCTTGTTAATAAGAAGAGACATTTCCAGCCCTAATATAATCCTTGATCTATTAAGGAATAGTAAATTATTAAACAAAAACCAAAGAAAACAAACAAACAAACAAACTAAAAACTTGGCAAAACACTGCGGGAGTTCAAAGGTTGCACTTGAAACTCAAATGCAGCCAAACCAGTGTAAGAATTGACTCTCCTTGGCCAGAGGAGTACAGTCAAGCACACTGACATGATTACTATGGAGAGAATATTCTGAGGAGTCCATACTCCCAAACTCACACACCCAGAAGTGAAAAAACGTTCTTTTGATTATAGGGTGTCATTTCGGAGTGCTTAGAGATTTTATATGATTGCCCAGGGTTGTTCTTCTCTGACATCATGTATTTGTCAAGTACCAGGACAGTACTATTTTATGAGTCCACTCACTCTCGAGAGTTTACTAGAAACAATTTAATGGATAGGAGGCAGCCAAAGGACTGTCAGTGGAGTTTAAGGGTGTTTGAAATTCTTTAAATGAAGAAAAAACCCCACAGTCTGGAGTTCCTTGAAAATTCTGAGAACAGCTCATTAATTCTCAAAACTAACTGGTAGCATGCAAGAGTGATTGCCCTGTAATTATGAGATATCTACAAGTATCAACTAGAGCTGGCTGCTGCAATCATTTCTATAGAATTGCAATTGTATGATCCAGCCTGTTTGATTTGTTTGTTTGGCAGATGAACAGGTTGTTGGCCACTTCCCTAAGTGGAGTCAGTAAATAACTGGCTGAGTGAGGACTCGTATTTGCAGTATTTACTGAGTCACCAACTCGAGCTGCAGCATTTGCTTCCCAAATATTGTTAGATAAGGAAAAATTATCTGCTGGGGAGGAGTGCAGCTTTATTCCCTGAGCAACAACATTTTGGTAGAAATACTTTGAAATGGTAGAATGTTAACCAATGGGTATTTCTGCTAAGACAATATTTGCTAGAGTCCACTAAAACATTCCAAAGTAAGCCATGGTCTAGCTATTTGGCATTGTTGCTTGCAAGTCTGACAATTTCTTACATGTAGCAAAGTTCTAACAGTACATGGAAGTGTTTGAAAAATTTAGTGATTCTGAGGAAAAAAAACCTCAAACCAGTAACATGTGCTCTAATCACTGATAAAGCTTCAGCTTGTATTAGTTACATTCAGAGCAAACACATATCACTGATATCCTCAGGACTGGCTAAGGTTTTTCTGTTAATCATTACCAAATACTTAAATAGAAGTTAACACAATGAAAAATGTTACATATTACAAACAGTATATAAGGAGAAAGCCTCTGAATGACTGTATGATTGTATTAAATCTAACAGTTCAGGTTATTGTGTAAATAGTAATAAACTCTTTGCTTACTCAATTATTATACTTTTTTTTCCAAAAAGAAAATGTAAACAATCATGATTCCCAAAGTCATCAACTGGAAAACACTAAGTCATAGCCATAGAAAAGAATTACTTAAGCTTGTAAGAAAGAAAATACTGTATTCAAACACTTCTTAAAGGAAACATCTTTAAAGAATTTTTTTTTTAATCACCTCACTAGTCTTCACTATCCTACCAGTCAGACCAGTGTCATGTAAAGTCAGATTAATCTCCCACTAATCCTCATTTATGGAAACTATCAAATAACAACAACAATGTACAAATTGGCTCATAGAATAATCTCCAGACCCATAATATTCCTTTGAATTCTAATCTCTCTGGATCTACAGTGTTCCTAGTTGATTTTTCACCATCTCACAACAGGAGCTTTGTTTTCCATAACATTTAATCAAATTACCAACAGGCTGAAATGCAGAAAAGGCCCACAGGCCATTATACCTGGAGGTCAGAGCTGAAAATTGGAGCTAATATTCTACATCAAAAATTTAAGTAAGGTTAGGAGCTATGATGAGGCATTTGGGCAACTTTATAGGAAGGCCTGCGCAGCTCTAGTGACATAGGAACCCTTGGTCTGTAGACTGGAAAGACAGCAGGATTTAAGGGACTTCACTAAAGAAAAGGGACAAAGTGAAGGTCTGCTGGCAGAGTCACTACAACCTCTACAACCTGTGCAAGGAAAGCAGCTGAAGAGTAGAGGGGAAACATTGTCCTGTCCAGAGGGGCTGGCAGTGGGTGAAGCTGTGGGGACACTGCAAAGGCTCTGGCCTGGCCCCAGCGCTGCCTGTGGCTGACACAGCACCACTGCTGCTGCTGCATCTGCACCCAGCACAGTTCCTTAGGGATGTATGTGAATTATGGGCTTCATGCCAAAGCTTTTGGGTTTTTCTTCACTATCTTGTTATAACTGCCACCTTCCCAACCCACCCACCTTGTTCCTTTCCCCACCCTGCATAGACTTGCTCCCTGAGGTGATGTTTTATTTGTGACTGCTGTACCTTTCTGTGCTCATTAGAGTCCTGGGGCCGGCTGGGAGCATCAGAGAGCTGCAATTTGCCTCTCATTAATTTGTGTTTTATATAGATTCAAGGAATAAGGAATAACTATTATTTTGGCATAGATTCAAGTTATGGCCCGGGACAATATAGGAACCTGTGTGTATTAAGTTAAAAAGACATTTCCATGTTTAGTACACAAAAATGAAACACCAAGAAAAACTCTCAAATTGCAAAATAGTTACTTACAGTTTATAAACTGCTGACTCAGAAATGTTATTAAAAGTCACCTTATTGTTGAGGAATGTGAGAGAGAAGTTTGGGAACTAAATTTTAGATTGCAATTAACAAGTAAGTGAAAATTTTAACATGGTTTTCTGAATGGATCACTGCATACAGTATGAAACTGAGAGACAATAGCACCTCATCAGCAGGAAACAGATCCAAAGGAATGCTAACTCAAACTGGACTGGTTATGATTATTTTGTACTTCATTAGATTCAACTTAACTGCTATAATTTTATAAAAATGCTAAAATCACTAGTCATGCACTTCAATGAAATGTGCAAATTTTCTATTTTCTATTACCAATGACAGTTAATTCAGCTCTTCAAAGTATAAGGTAAATGATGCAGGGAGCAATAAATGATGCTCCCAACTGGCTGAAAGATGGTAGCATCAAGATAATAGGAGGGCACAGCACTACTCACAGAAGTTAAGGGATAACACAGAAAGAGAGAAGAAAGCTGTCAGGAACTTTTTGGCGACAAATATCATTAAAACATTTATATATGGAGGAAATATGATTCCATTCATCAGAGAATCATTTAAAAAAAAATCCTAAATGTTCCTAAACACAACTACTTGCTTCTCATTTGTGTGCCTAATTTATTCACTTCTACCTCTTCACAAAAGCTAAGTAGAACAAAACATCACAGCAGGGGTAAAGCAACAGCTTTTGACTCCTGCTGTGTTTGCTCAAGAAAGCAGGTAAAACTTTCCTCCTAGGAAACAAAACACCTTTTTTAACTATTAAGGAAGAACACAAGGAGCTGTTTTTCCTAAGTGGTTCAAAGACAAAGGTCATTTTGGAAACCAAATCTGAAAATTGATACATTTGAGTAATTTGTTTATTTTACTGCTATTTTCCCAGCCCTGTGGGATGGCTTCCTAAAAAACATGCAGAAAAGCAACACAGAGGACAAGCAAAAGTCATATGACTTTGTTTCGTTGGTCTGGTAGTGGTTCCTTCTTTCAGATACATTAGTTCTTCCTACATATGTTTTGCTCTGAAAGCTACATAAACTTATTAAATCAGTGTGTCTATCATCTGAAATTATGGTGAGGGCTTTTTGTTGGTTTTTCTTTTGGTTTTATTTTCTATTTTAAGTATTGGGTATATCACAAAGATCTTTACAGATATCATGGTGCAACAGACACATCCACCTTAAACTCCTCATACATCATTTCACCTGCTCTCCAATTCTGAATTTGCAACTGTTGGACTTAGAGCAGAGAGCACAGCAGTAAGAGATTTAATTGTTATTTAATTGCTGTAGACAGTTGAGAACCTACAGACCTTCAAAATCAATAGTTAATCACCATAGAACATTGACTAAACACTGAAAAGACTATAGCCAAAGTGTTTCACATATGACACAACACATTTCATCAAGATGATGAACTATTCATAATGGATATAAAATAGTAAAGGAAAACTTGAAATGCCACATTTTTCTTTCAGATCACTCAAAGATTGAAGTGAACATGTTTAGAGAGACATGACTGTTTGAAATGTTTATAGAGAAAACATTTGCAAGATGATACATAGATTCCAACAAAAATACAGTACAAGTTCAGACACCATATGGCAAAACACGTCCACCAGTGACTAAGCCATTCATAAAGGCATGCATCAGCTGGGCTGCTTCCCTTCACCTTGCAGAGAGCAAGAGAGAGTCTCTTGTTTTGTTCATAAACTCTCAGGCCATGCTTATAAAAAGGCATATTTCTAGCTCAAAGTTATCAAAAGCCCTTGGGGGTTACTCGTGTCTGTCCTTCCTTCCCATCCCATTCCTTCCTTCCCACCCCTCTCCCCTTCCTCTGCACAAAAGGAGTACACAGGCAATAATTAGACTGCAGTCAGTTCTGAACACATATACAAATATGTGGCTTTAGTTTGCTCAAGGGGTAAACACTCCAAAAACTGGCATTTTTCGCCTTCTATGAAAACTGTGCTTTTTCACTAACCTAGAACTTGAGTAATTTGTACCAGAATATTATTTAATAGCTCAGAACTGTGGGCATCAGAACAGGTAATACAGTACTACGTGACACCATGTGGTAAACAGCGTGACTGGTTGTATCATTCTGCACCAGCACAACATAGCCTCATCCTCTCTTCTTTCTGCAAACTAAGAGAAGCATTTGGCACAAACATTTAGACAAGCAGGTGAACATGAAAAAGCCAAAGCTAGCCAGTCTAGCAACTCTTTTAGTCCTTCTACTTTTCCTGGAAGCAGTAAGCAAAATATTTTTAAACCATTGATTTCCAGAAGGAGAAAAAAAAATAACATTTTTTGGTACCATGTTCTGCAACTATCAAAACAAGAACAAACTACAGACACAGCCCAGTGTCACAAAACACTGTATTACCTACAGATTTGAAATAGAATTTTCCAAGCTCCACAAACAAGAAAATTTCAAATATACATAGCCTCCTTTAAACAAAAACTCCCATGTCATATTTCTTGCTTTTTAAACTATAAAGCTAGTTAGTTAACCACGAGTTTAAATTCTGCGTTCCACAGAGGCCCTCACCATTCTTTGAAAACTGTTCATTGAAGATCACTTCACCCACAGCTTTCATTAAAATCTGAATTTTTATCACGATCTATCAATGTTAATAACAGTGATGTTAAACTGATTAATTGCTGTGACTCTTCTTATTAAAGGTGCTTTATCAAGAACAATAAGAATGACTTGGACAAGCAAGTATTGCAATTTCCCAGCATATTCTATTCCTTTTTTCATTTTAATATGTTTTACCAAAACCACAAAACATCATCTACATTTTCTAGTTTCTGGCAGCTTTAATTATATTTGTGAAATACATAAGGATGATGCACCAGGCATCAAGCAACTCCCCAAGTCTGCCACAATCCTTGTGCTACCATGATGTGCAGTGCTGGCTCTGGGAACATACCATATCGATGCAGAAGTGGTCTAAAGGCAGGAGCACATTATATGAAAACTATGCAACCTATTAGAGAAGTCAGATGTTGAATGTGTTCAGAAGTGTGGTGATAGATACAGTGGGGATCAGTGAAAGGGTACCAGCTATACCTTGGGTTCTGCAGTCTCTACCATAGAGATAAAATGATCCAGACATGTTTCACATGGAGTAATAAGGTGGGTTTATTTTTTTTAATCCTTACTATTATTTCAAATTGTTGATAAAATAGCCTCCCTGTTGCTTCAAAGTTGAAGGCTGCCACATGCCTATTAAATTAAAATAGCTCATCATTTGAAGAGCTGCTCTCAGCAGGTTCCTCAGCTGGGACTGAGGAACTGTGAGCTGCCCTTCCTGCAGCCCAGCCCAGAGCCCCTTCCACTGAACTGTTTCACTGATCTCTACTGTGCCATACACCACCATGGAAACATGAAGGACTGGTGACTGCTTTGAATGACTAAGATTTCATTAAAATATTTTACCTTTTGAGCCTGAGGGAGCTGGAAAACAACAAAACAGAACAAGCAATCATTATATATTAAATGAATTTGAGCAGCTGCTTTAGCTGTTTGATTAATAAAATCATAAACATACTATAAATTAAAGTATAAAGGAAAGAAACTAGAGGAACTAGGTTTACATTGCCAATTGATTTAATTATTAAGGGCTTTTTTGAGTTTATGATTTGACAGCTTCTCTACTAGGTATCACAAAAGCATCATGCAATTTGTTAATCACCACGACACTAAGAGAGGGTTTGTTTTCTCATCAGATATGGTATCACACCTGACCTGTGAAGTAGTTCCATCTTCCTGCACACAAATATAATTGAAGAGAAAGATAGCTTTAGTCTTAAATGAAACTGACATTAAGAGCAGATTATCATATTAAAGTAGAAGGCTGTATTCTCCATGACAGAGGAGAGAAAAACAAAACGGTAAGAGAAAGTTAGTAACTGTTTATGCAAACACATTATAATGCATGCATAATAAACAACAATATATGCACAGAAAAATACATTTCTGTGCTTTAAACACAAATATATGTGCATATATGCAAATAGAAGGTGTTTCTGCATGTATGCATATTTATACCACATAGATGCTCTTAGACAAGATTAGCCATACCTGGTTGTATGCACAGTATTTACTGTAAGCAACAACTCACATAAAAAGGCATGGAGAGCAGGCAGGAGACTCCATTACGTATAAAATACCTTATTTATCAAGAGTTGAAAGATGGGTTCTGTTTTCACTTTAGAAAAAAGAAAACCCATTGTAGAGGAGAAGTCAGAAAACCAAAGTATTATAGGCCCAATACAGTTTCTCTTTTTCTGAATTCTTCTCCTCTTCATACTTGTAGAGAAATTCACCACCCATAGCAATTTAGCTTTGTGCTAAATCCACCTTCTCAAAAAATTTGTTTTACTGATACAAATTTTTTCTTTAAAGGCATTAGCTGAACACAGAAACAGGCAGGTGAATCAATGCCAAATGCAAAAAGACCTTCAAGATCTCTAGTGAGCTTCTGGCTGACCTTTTGTCCTTGCTTTGAATTAAAACAAATAGAAAAAAACAACTTCCCCACAGTCCTCTGCTAAAAGCCAATGCCTACATTAGTATATGTCACAAAAAAGAGCTGTAACATGATCTTTAATTTTCAAATAGTGGGACCAACCAGCCACAATTTCTCTGTTTTCACAGTGTAAAATGTAACACAATTCATGGTAGTGAGAATAGCTGCAAGTAGAATTCTGTCATCCTAAAACTTCAGTGACCCAATAGCAAAATACAAAACACAATCTCAATAAAGTATGACCTATACATGTTTCTTTAAAAGCCTGGGTATTTTTTTAATAATTGATTGTACTGAACCATATACAAGGGTTGCTGCAGAAAGTACAGATAACTGTGAACTATAAATACATGGTCTAAATCCTGTATAACAGGTTAGAGCACTTTAAAGCATTTATTAACGTTTAACTATATATTATTTTTTTAGTCTGAGAACTGGAAGCTTCTTTTTTACATTCAGACAAAAGGAGAATGTTACACTGTGATTTTTTTAAATTCTTATTTGCTGTTGTGGCACTGAAACTATTTTTCTCTCTAATACTATTTTTCGCTTTGTCAATGCCATCTTCTTAAATACATATAAAAATTACAAGCATCCTTTCATTGGTAGCTGAGGTAAAGACAGGTGCAGTGAAAAATGATGTCCAAATTTCCAATTTTGGAATAAATCCTGAAAACCTCTACAGTTTGCCCATTGCAAAATGAGTATTGCTAACTTATATGGAGCTCATTTGTCTGCCATTTTCTACAAAAGCCTATTCAAGTACAGTCAAGGCAGCCAAGCCCCATATGCACTGTTGGTTACAGGAGTGTCATTGCAGAAATTCTGACCTGATGACAACATTGAAACTAAATTGGAAGGTTTATGGTCCCATACAGCACAGGGAGGCTCAAAGAAGGGGGTGTGGAGGGGTGTGTCTTCCTACCTGAAGAAAAGAATTCAAACCCTGAACAAACAGACAATACCAAAACACAAATGCACACACACACACAGAGTGCTCTATTTGGACCTCAAATTGAAGTTAAATTCTTATATAAATATTCATACTCTTGGTGTAATTTTTACTAGCTCTTTTCAGAACTTAAGTTTACTCCTATTTAAGCACATCCCTTCAGATACATAGTTGTGCTATCTGAGGGAACTACAGTCAGATGAAATGCAAGTGAGAATTTCCTATTAGTAATTACCACACAAACTAGGTGCTACACACTTTTGCATGTGAAACTATCCCTATTATTCTACTCAGATTATTTTCAAGGGCACATTAATAAGCATTTATAAATTAGAGATCTGTATTATCTGTTGCTGAATTCAGTTTGACAGTCCCATTTATAGCCTCAAGAATATTTCCTTGCTCTGAAACATTATTAGTCACAACCTTGATTAAGAATAATAAACCCAGCAGAGAAGATCTACATTCCATCATGCTTTTTCCTGGGCTTGACACTTTTCATCCAACCTTCAAAATCCAGGCTCTCAGTCTTTTCTTTAAAAAAAAACCTAAAAATTTGTCTTTGTTCCAGGCAGATAAATCTTCACTCCATTGCTGATTTGAAACTTAGCTGTTACCAGATCCTATATGTCAGCAATTCACTTTAATAATTGCTACAAATTCCTTTGAAATAAACTGTGGAGGTTTGTCTGACATCCCCCCTTCTAGGAGGCCATAGGAAACAAATAATTTTCCCAACAAAAATAGTGATAGTGCTCTGGTCTGACCCTTTATTGGATAGTCTGAACCCCGCCTGTGTCTGTGTCAAACCCAGCCGGTGCCTCTGGTTCCTGTGGTTTGCTGCAGGCACTGCCAAGAGGCTCCTTTGCAGTAAACTGTGTGATCCTTCCCTTGCCCTCAGGCACTGCAGGGCTTTCTATTCTGCTTATATCCATGATAAACTCCACCCTTTTGGTGGTTTTATCCACCTCCAACCACACCAAAGTACCTCCTGTTGCTGTTTGTTTTCTAGTTATGTCTCTTCCTCCCTCTGGTGATTGTCTCTAAAGAAAATACATGGTAGGGCAAAGCTCTGTCTTACTTGCTCTGAGTTTACCACCTGGGTAAAGCAGTTTTTGTTCAAATGACTGTGGCTGAGATGAGGGAGGAAGCCAGGCTGTTGCTGTCTCACATTTTCTTATTCTATATTGCATTTTAAAACATTACTCCTCAGAAACTGCAAGCCCCCTGAGGTTCACAATATGTTTGATGCCAGTAAGACATGATGAGAATTGCACTTCCAAATTCAGGTCAACCTGGGGTCCTGTCACACAATGTAACACAGAATAAGTATCTGCAGGAGGGCTCTCAATACCACTGTTGCACACGGGGTTATGCTTTCCACGTCTGTAAATAATCTACTATTGTTTTCAGCTCTTCACGAAATGTGTTTGGTATTATCAGAAAAAGAAATATTACAGACACTACTAAGGTGGTGAAACAACCCAAGACACACAAAGGGATCCAACATCAAGGATTTTGTGCTATTGTTTGGATCAAATACCTGTGAGGCCAACATGAGTGACACAAACAAAGCCACAGAGAGATCTCAAACACTCTTCAGAAGCAGAAGGCAGATGTTACAGGTTCTGATCAGTCTCTCATAAAGATCAGTCACCTTTTACCCTTAACAAAATAAGCTCATCAAGACTGATTTCCTAAGTGATTTCATGATAATTCCAAAAGAAAAAGCCATACAATTTTAAAATATTTCATAGTTTTTTCAAAAATTTATTCCAAACACTATGTAGCTGTTATGTCCTAGATTTTCAACCATGTCTAGAAGTCTTAAAGGAAATCACATTAAAACGATAGAGTTACTGTTCTGTCAGATCAAAATTCAACTTTATGTTTGTCTGAAGAATAAGGAAAAAAATCTTCTGCAAGGCTAAACTATACTCAACAGTTTATTATATCAGAAAACTATAATTTCTATTACTAAAGAAATAAAAATAACATCAATCATTATGAAATTAACTTTCTATTTTCTATTTTTCCAATGATTGCATGAAGGTATCACTGAAAAAAAATTACTGTGATGTACCTATGTTAAAGCATTGAAAAACAATGAAGTAACTCTTCTTTTACAGTCACTGACCTCATTTCCACAGTCCTATTCTCCTGTCAAGCTTTTAAATGTCACCAACCACAGAAAAAGGCTGACAGCCCTATGGACTCGATTGTTCCATAATCAGATACAATAAAAATCAATGGAAATTAACTACAAACATGTCAGTAAATAATCAACAAGTCTGAATACGGTTTTGATAGTACAGCCATTTCTGTAAATACTTTCTGAGCTGCACTAAATTTAACTTTAATGCATCGCTGCATTTGTGATGCTTGCAATGATCAGACTCACCCAGTACATGTCAGATACTGACTCTGAATCTGGCACTGGATGTAGGGATTAGAACTTTTGCTTTTTAAAAACACACTTTCAGGAAAGATATGAAGTGCTGTGGCAAACATAGAAATGCAAAGCATTTCATACACTGCCAGGCAGGTTTCCACAGCTCTTCCCATAAATAGCAAAAACTTGGGAGAGAATAGAAAGAACATTCAAACTCTTGGGTTGTAGCAGTAAATGTAAACTTTCTGCTTTAAAATCTACTTACTCAGTTTCTATAAGATGAAGCATTTAAATATGAATTTGGAGATTTTTCTTTTACAATCTATGCACTTACTCCCTCCTTTCTAGCACAGGCATTATAGATAATTACATGCACACACAGAGGAAGAAATAAAATTCAGCCTCCTACTGGGATGCTCCTGTTGTTAAGGTTTCAGTAGAAATATTAAAAGAGTGACATTAACCTGCATCTTACTGGGCTTACATCTCTGAGAAAAGTGCACTTCATTTTAACTCCAAATCCTTCTTTGTTCATATAATTGTTTTACTCTGCTATCACATATTTTCCAGTAACTACAGCATTTTAGTTAAGGACAGACTGTGCACTGCATACAAAGTTAGAGGAAATTTAAATGTTGCTATGGAGAAGAGATTCATAAAACATAAATGAAAAAAACCCTACAATTCTTGTTCTCTTTTTAAAAAGGATTTCTAAAAATGATGGAGAGAAAAGAAGTCAGCTCTTGTGAAATATGAAAACACAGGAGCTGCAAAGTTATTAGCCCGGAATTAAGCACTAACAGACCCTGCTAAAATTGACATATACTGAACATCTGTGTAACAAAATGGCTTCACCCTCTGAAGATTTTACATGTTTTCTAAAATATATTAACTACTTATTAATGTAAATGGCTGGAGAATTTCTATTGCAGTGTCTAACAATCTTGTTTTCAAAATGAGAATCATCAACACAAAAAATTCTCAATATACTCAACTTTAAAAACAGTTAAGTAAGTCATATCTGTCTGCAACTGCTCTCTGAACTCTGTGTGGAAACTTCAACATATTGGTGGAGATTACATCGTGGAAGATGTAAAATGGCAGCAAATTATATGGTTGGGCTCTTTCTTCTTATATACACTTAATAGTTTTGTACCATCTCTAGAGGACAGATAGTGTCATTTTAATTATTACTAAAGCTAATTATTTCTAAATGAGATGCTTAGAAAGGCTGTTAGAAAGGTGATAGATAAAAGCATGAGAATCTTTCCTAGAGAAATAGTTCTAGTAAATGAAAAATAACTGCTTTGGAGCAAAACAGAAGCTGGAAAGAAAAAAAGTATCACACTTGTATTTCAATGAAAAAAATGTAAGCAAGGCCTTTATACTGTAAAAGCTTGCTCTGAATTAATAGGAGGGGTAAGGAAGGAAGAAAAGGAAAGAAAAAAAAATCAACCTGAGAAGACAGATGCATATACACATATTCATTTATTCACCTATTCTCACATAAACACCCTTGCACAATTTGGAAAAGGGGCAAGTTCTTTGACAGTCCTTCTAGGAAAAAACAAATCATTTCTTAATCATAAAACCTCTTAGAATCGAGACACACATCCTCTTTCTTCCACAATAAAATCCACAGTGGCCTCAAAGCCAAACCAAAAAGAGCCTTATGCAATACCCATTAGAGTCAGTGAGAATCCTGCAATGAGTTTAGTATGGGTTTCATCTTGCACTATATTAAATCTTACTTGCTCTACATATCAATGTAAGACCAAAATCTAAGACTATCCCTTTCTGAAGATGGATGAAAGTGCATTTGGTCTAACAAATGTGTAAAGCAAGCTAGAATGTTTCTAAAACTTAGATTTACTAATTGTGTTTATGATTCTTAGCATTATTGTGACGGTATTAAATGAGATTATACTTCTAAAACAGTTTCAATCATCCAACATTTTCTAAAAAGGGAATTTCTGTAACAACATGTACAGTTGAATTATCTCAAACTGCTATTTTCTCCACCTATTTCTCACAGAGTACCATTTCTTCTTTGTGGCCAGAATCACCAGAGTGTGTATCAAGGCTCCTCTTCCATTCCCTTATTCTCTGTCCCTCTCCCTTACTGTCACAAACTCTCTATCCATTTTAGGGGTACAATTTAGAAACACAAGAGTAATTTGTCTCTTGCTGCAGTTCATGTTCACAGCCTCACAGGAGTGAAGGAATCAACCATGATGAAAGGTTTTTAGGATCTAGCCTTGAAAATTTGTATTAGGCACAATTCATACCAGACATTTAGTTTAACCTTGTGGATCTTTCATTTAATAAGGAAGAAGACTCTCATTGCCATTTAGTCTATTGCATGTAAACAGCATCATTTAAGATCAGAGGAGTTTGGACTGTGATGAATAAACATCAAGAGACAGTAAGTTACTTGACATTTAGCAGTTTCCTGTAAAAGGAAACATTTTCTTAGTCGCAGGGACACTATTTACAGGTATGAATTAAAAAATGACCCATTATAAAGTTTATACATCACCTTGTGTCAAGGATACAGGGTTAATAATAAAAATACTCAGTAAAACAACTGCCCTGACATCAGTGGACTTGCAGAAGCTATTGACAATACTTTATTCAATATGAATTTGCTTTCCATTATTTCATTTAAGCTTTTTTTATTGCAGCTGTTGATCTTTTTACTTTGTGATGAAATCAATGAAAAACAAAAACTTTGGCTAATACCAGGGCAAAGCAAAGCACCTGCAAAACTACTGTGAAATGTTTAACACTTAAACAAAAGGGGGGAAATAGGAAATAATTAATGGAATTCAGATATCTGAAGTTCAGTGTACAAGAACAAGACCAGAAGATTCAGATATAGAGGAAAAATCACCACTGAGAAACTCTTCAATAGGACTGTATATACAATAAAAGCATGCTATCTGCTTTTGATAAGTAGAGGACTAAGCTGAGCTTGTAAGAACATGAATCTGTGATGCAAAAGATTCTAGGAATATCAAAGCAAATGAAAATGGAGCTGAGTTTAGGGGAGAGTAGGTTGTAATTAATGGGATTTATTCTTTTTCTTACTTGCTTAAAAATAAGTCCCTCCAAAAATATTTGAAATCATCTAGCTAATTCTAGAAGTTTGATGCAAAGACTGGAACCTATACAGGACCCTAAGTGCTGGAACCAGTTATCTTTTATAATTAAAATATTGAACATTTTTATAGAGGGAACGATCTGTTTAGTTGCCCAACAAATGGATTCAGAATAATTATTATATTTTATATTTTTTCCCACTTGTCATTTCCGAAGGAGCAAAACTCTTATACAGATTTTGTATTTAGACAGCACAAAGCACCTTGAAGGTGATGCAGTGACCAATGGCCCCAAACTGCTCTGCATGGAGCTGAGTGCTCGAGGGCATAACAAGAGAGATACGATACACTCTTAGGATTGTTTGAGCTGATAAACATCAGGGGATGCATTTTAAAGGAAGAAAGATGGAACAAAAAATGTTAGGACAATTTCATTTGCTGCGAAGAAGAAATCCACAGATATGATAATAGAGAAAGGGCACCAGAAAGCAGCAGGAAAGGCTTATGCACAACAATCAAATGAAAAGCTTCAAAGCTTTCAGAAAGCTTCATTCCCTTTTAAAGGGAATCACCTTTTCTCTTGTTTATCCATTTGCCCTTGAAAGAGCAAAACACTGATAGGTCCATCAAGTCACATTGCAGAAGTTCAGAAGAAGAATAAAGAAAAAAGAAAGAACAAATTGTGTGTAAAAATACAACATAAAAATAGTGCATAAAGCCCAGGCATTAAGCTCAGATAGACATGTAAAAATGCTGCTTTGCTTTCTGAGGGAAGCAGGTATAAACCCCTGAAACCAGGCACAAATCTTAATAAAAATTGTGTCCAGGCTTTGTATGAAAATTTGAGAATCAAAATAAATTAACCATATGCTAAAATACCACACCCTAGTAGCACAGTCATCATCCTGTGGCTGTCAAATTAGGAACATGTAGTTCCAGGTTCACATGCATAAGCAGAGAAACTGATCTGATAATCTGACGAAGATGGGCAAGATCAAAAGACAGGTTTTAATCTCTTACTGTTGGAAGCACTATTTTGAGACTATATGCTAAAACAAAGAATTTAAAAAAATCTTAGAAAACACTGTCATTTAACTTCATGAAATCTCTTAGTTGGATAAACTCTATCAATACATTCTTTTTCTTTTTTAAACAAAATTTTTATATTAGTTTGGGGGTAGGTTGGTAACACACTTATGGCTAGTGCTGCCATTATAAATTACAAAATGGCGTAATCAATGCTGTATTGTATTCCTTAGCTCTGCTTTGGGGAACAGATTCTAGTTCCAGTTTGACATGAAGATTTTACTGCTATACTTGCTTGAAAAACCCAGGGACCATTTTATGGACTCCTTATACTGCAAGAGAAATTCATGAGGTTCTACAGAGATTCACTCACTCCCTAGAAAGAGCTACATTTCTCTGGGGTTTTTGGTTTTGCAAGAAGCTTTTTGTTGTTAGTCTGCACAGCTTGAAAGTTCAAATCTTCCTAAAGGCCAGTTTGACCTGATAGCTAATAGCTAAGGCTCTGATGTGATGGAAGATCATGAATCTGAGAGCATTTCTAGGTGATCCAAGTTAATTTTAACTATGCAGGTTCTCATTGTTTAATACATCACATGTGAAATGTAGTTCAAGGAAAGGTTTTGGCCTGAGGCAGTGTTACTCATCACCTTCTACTCTTTTCTCCCTTATTGCACTATCCAGCAGGTCAGGAAAATGTTACCCTTCTTTACTCCTTCACTGTAAGAACTCACAAAGAAAGGCCTCAAAATTCTTCCTCTGTCTCAGAGCTGGAGCTGTTTGCAGCCATTAAGGCAGTTTTTAGACAGGCTTGGATGTATAAAGGGATAAATCCCATTATTTTGTAGCTGGCTACACAGCAAACATTTCAAGAATGTAAACCCTCTGATTATTGCAAAATCAGATTTTCGCTCTGTCTCCATTTTTTTGAAACTAAACTGTAACACAAAAAGGACAAGGTGAAGGAGGTAAGAATAAATAAACTTTTCTTCCCTATAATGACAATTTGTTGTTCACTGTAATTTTTAAATTTCTGAGGTTTTAAGGTTTTAATCCATGAAATTGTTAGAATGTTCCCTCAGTCAACAGAAGTAGAACCCAAGCCCCTTAAACAGTTTTGTTTTTTAACTGACACAATGAATGTATCTTCTGTTTTACATCAGTGTAACTGCAGGTACATAAATGGAGATACTACTGATTTACTCAAGAGTGAAATAAAGAAGAATAATAATCAACAAATGTAACCCATATGGAATGCAAGCATACAGCTGACTTAGGTAGTTTACTTTTACTTTTTCTTGACAGCTTTCTGGAATACACCTAACAACACTGAAAACTGAGGCCAGAAGTATTTGGCTGCAACAGAAAAAAAAATTAGAAAGCTCTATAAGTTGTGTTGTTCTTTGGTATGAATACATACTTTCTAATGTGTATTCTCTTGCACTATTTATGTGCCACTAAATAAAAAGTAGTGTAGAAAAAAAGAAAAATCAGAATATGAAAGTGAAGTCCTTAAATGGAAGGGCCCTGTAGGGTCCTTGTAACTCTTACTAGAGAGTCCTTAGGGATTTTAATGGTTTACCTACAACTAGGAAATGTAGACTAATATTTAGGGTGACTACACTGTCCTCCCAAAAAAACCTGACATCACAGCAGGGGAAATGGCTCTTATGAATTCCAGAGAAAATATTTATAAGTGTTCTAAACTTTCTCCTGCTGGTACTGATGTTGCTGAAGATCATACATTTGTTAAGTGATTAAATCATCTTTCAACTAATCCTTAGGGAAAATGCCTGCTTGGAATGATTGGATCTGACAAAATACAACAGTGTGGACAAAGGTGCAATACCTTGCTGTGAAGTAGCAAGAACATTAGTAAGAAACATCCTATTGTTCCTTGTAGAATAATGTCTATTTCTGAGTAATTTCTCCACAAATTACTAACATCAAAGTACATATTAGTCATAATGACTGTGATAAACGTGAACATTAACGTGTATATTTGCTGCGTACATGATTGAGTTGTATGTGAAATCTCCTGATTATACAAAGAGAAGAGCTATGAATAACTAACAACTTCCATATCTGAGGAACAACGGACAAAAGAGATTATTTCCTCTTATTCTCTGTCCTTCTTTTCCTTTTTGCATTCAATTCTGCCACTGCAGCAAAGCTCGAATAGCACCAATAATTTAATAAGTCTTTCTTATTATTGCAGGGTTTTACTCCAGCAGCGCAGATAAATTATGTTTCATCTTCACTGCCCTCTTTCTCCCAGAAAGTCAAAGAATGACAAATATGAGATCAAAGGAATGGATTAAGCACATTATCCTAAATTCATTGCTTCCCTACATTATCATTTACCCTAAAATATCTGTTATGTGAAAACTGAAGACAAAAACAAACTGGAAAAAAATGCATATCTGACAAAATAGCTACAATTTCCTTATAATTAACTTCATTTCACTGAGAATGAAGGCAGTAAGATCAAAGACGGACAGTTATCAGTTGTGAATATCTTTAAGTAGTTATTTTCATTCAGAATATACATGTCCTCCTAAATGTTGGGTCCACCATAGCATGTAGGGATCTAGAAACAAATTCTTTCTCTAGTGAGTGACTTGTCACCTTTTGATCTTATTTCTGTGTCACAATAAAACCAGAAAACTCCCTATGAAATAAGGTGGAAATGAAGAGTGTTTTCTCTCCCCTTAGTCAAAGGCACTGTATGTCATTGGCAGATCACAGCTGGAAATGGCCCCAAGCTGCTCTATCTCCAGTGTGCAGGTGTCTGCAAATGAGACCAATAACCTTTTGCCATGAATATGCCTGTTAATCAAATTCAACAGCAGAGCAATTCTCTGTAATTTGTATATAATAACTGGTGGAAGATCATCCAGAAGGTAAAATCTACTGGCACTTGCAATTCTGTGCATTCTTTTTCAAATACATCCAAAGAGTTTTCATATAAGAAGCCACTTTCAATCATTTATCAGCAGTGCTGGTGTAACTGGGGAGGTCCCCGCTGACTGCCAGTTAGAAAATGTTACACCTGTCCACAACTAGGGTTGGAAGGGCAGGAACTACAGACACCTTGGTGCTGGGGAAGTGTGTGCAGGACAACCAGGTGATCAGACCCAGCCAGAATGGGTTTAGGAAAGGCAGATACTGCTTGACTAAGCTGATCTCCATCTGTGACATGGTGACCTGTTTAGTGGATGAGAGAAAGTCGCTGTCACCATTTCCTACAGCATTCTCCTGTAGAAACTGGCAGCTCGTGGCTTGAGTGGGTGAACTGTTTGCTGGGTGAAAAAACTGGCTGGATCGCTGGGCTAGAGAGTGGTGGGAATGGAAGTACATCTATCTGGGGGTTGGTCACTAGTGGTGTTCCCCAGGGCTCAGTGCTGGGGCCAGTTCAGCTTCATATCTTTACCAGTGGTCTGGATGAGGGGATCAAAGGCACCCTCAGTCAGTTTACAGATGACACCAAGTTGGGTGGAATTTTGATCCACTTGAGGGTAAAAAGGCCAATGACATCCTGGCCTGTATCAGCAATACTGTGGCCAGCAGGACCAGGGCAGTGATTGTCCCCCTGTGCTTGGCACTGGTGAGACACCAAAAATCCTGGGGTCAGATTTTGGGCTGTCATTACAAGACAAACATTGAGGTGCTGAAATGTGTCTAGAGAAAGGCAGTGGAGCTGGGGAAGGGGCTGGAGCACAAGTCTGATGATGAGCAGCTGAGGGAGCTGGGAGGGTTCAGCCTGGAGAAAAGGAGGCTCAAGGGGAGACCTTCTCACTTTCTACAACTCCCCAAAAGGAGGTGGGGATCGGTCTCTTCTCCCAAGTAACACGCAAAAGAACAAGAGGAAACAGCCTGAAGTTGCACCATGGGAGGTTTAGAGGGGATATTAGGAAAAATTTCTTCCTAATAATTCTATGAAATTAATTTAAACAGGCAAAACCTCCATGATTCTTGGGACAAACACGTATGTGGGAAACCTGCAGAAGTGAATACTATAATCTCAAAGACCTGAACATGCACTTGTGCATTTTTTTTCATATACTGCCCTAAATACCAGTAATCACTTATTGCACTGACCTATCCTGTCTTACAAGGTCCTTATACTCTCGGCCCTTCCTAAGCAACTGGGGATTCTTGTCTATTACTTTGAATGTAAATTATATGAGGAAAGTATAATCATTTAATCCTGTCATCATACATCATTTACTGTAGTAGGACTCTAGAGGTTTATTAAAATTCCCAGGTCTTGATAATAATGTCAGCAATGGTCAGTGGCAAAACTGGAGATGAAGTCACTGATGTGAAGATAGAGAAAATCCACATTAAAATGGTCAGTACAACCTGAAAACAAGAGTGACCTTAGAAAAACAGTAAAAGATAGTGTGGATAGTCCCAGCATTCTGCAGGAAATGAAGCTGAAACAGAAGATAATTACATCGTATGAGAACAAGCTGATATGGTTATTGGGAAGCCTGGGTATTTTCTTAAAAAATCATGATCAAATGTGACAAAAATTTGTTAAAACAGTAATTTACTTCAAACATCAGAACATGTGAATGAAGACGTGAATGAAGATCAGACAGATGTCAAAGCAGTTAAACATGGTAAAACTTCCTTGTTCTCATTAGAATCATCATTTAAAATACAAAAGTAAATAGCAAAATGTTGCTTTAGCTATCAAATTCTGAGAATATTTCAAAAAGAAGTGAGATTTTACTTTAAGCAATGTTTCCACAGGAACGAATCTGATTCTAAATTAGACATTTAATCCAGTGATAAAAGATAAACAATGACCAAGGTCAAACTGTAGTTGCCCTATCACATAAAATAATAAAATACTAGGAAAGAGAAGCAATATATAGCTAAAAGCCAAGATGTAACACTCCTCTGAATTCCCTTCTATGGTTTAACCTAATGCTTGTCTTATTTGCATCACACTGGGAGCAGAGCTGCTTAAGAGCAGCTTTGCTGTGGCGTTACGGCTGCTTGCTGATGTCGCAGGAAGAAGATAAAAATAAGTTCTATATAAAAGCCTCCAAGTGCAAAGAACTGTAAAATGCATTTAAAGACAGCAACTGCATATCTCAAAGTTTGAGGAAGAACAATTTGCATTCTGCATTTCTCATGTAAATGTACACTAGGAAAAATAATTATAATAGTAACCCAATTCAATGGAAATAAAGTACTGCAATATTTATAGTCCGTGCCAGAGTTATAATGACTGTGGGCCGAGAAGTGAAGTGTCTCAGCATGTTCCACATGTTTTTAACACTGTTTCCAAAGGCTCTGGAGGCTATTAAATTTAATGAACCCATCTGCTATGAAATAGAGGTCCAAACATAATCAGTTTTCTCAGTGCCATATAATACAGATGGCATTCCATGTTCCACATCCCCAGCAGGAAATTTTATGTTCCTCTTTAAGTGTAGGACTTTTGCTTTTGTTTTTGATGTTTTAAACATCTTTTTGATATATCACGTATAGCATTTTGTAGTGTAAATAACATATAGAGCAATACCCATGAAAAGTGTTAATTCATTAAACTAAGTATTGCTATTTCCTTACAACAGTTTTTTCGAGTGACTGACAAGTAGCAATTAGCTCCCTGTAGTAATATTCTTTGCTTAATGCAATCTTTGAAAATTGTCCTAATACCATATGTTCCAGCATTTTCAGAGGAGTAACAAAAACATGTAATTTCTCAAATGAAGCAGTTTACTTCAAAAGCTGAAAGATACACATTCATATATACATATATATGCATAGGTGGTGCCTGTACCCTTATTTGTATGTACTGTGTTTGCACTGAAAAATGCACTAATCATTCTTATTTAAAATATCCATATTTTACCCCTAGGTGATTATGGACTTTATTTTCCTATGCATGTCCCAATTTTCATTTTAGGAATCTCAATTTGTGTGTTTTATTGGGCCATGCTGCACCAAGACTCTTGTTCTTGTGTGTGAACACAGGGTCTGAGCCCAAATGCAAACAGCACAGCATCCCTTGCACTGATTAGCACCCTGCTGCCACTGTTAGTAAATCAGATGTGCATTTTCCAACATAAAAGAGCATTGTTATTTTGAGCTGCATCTGAAAGGCAATGAGAGTGCATTAATTCTATTCAGTTGAGAAGTTAATTCATTTACTGTCTTGAGCACTCATTATGTTTTGACAGTTGACACAGATCTTACTGAATTTGAAACAGTTCATGTGTTTAATGATAATTCATTTATTCTAGATCCAGCAGTAAAACAAACAGATTAGAACTGCTTAGGAGAAAATGAGGGTACTTAATTACGGCAACTGGAAATTTTGGGCCACAGAACTCAAAAGTCATGGCTCAATTTTTTTTTTTTTTATTAGACTGTCAATGAAGATTAGCATAGACAGCACTCTAATCATTGACATAAAGGGATATTGTACCTACCTACAAATATGTGCATAACCTGTTTTTCCTGTGTGCACAAGGAGCTGCACTGATCAGCACTGTTAATGTGCCAAGCACTGTCCCAGATCTGTAAGGCCCCAGTGCAGATACAGCAGACTGTAATTGCTGCAACTTCACACTGAAATCATGTTCCTACAGAAGCTTTGAAAAAGATGAAATGGTCACAACTGTTGTACTCTTCCAGGAATATTAATCCAAACTGAAATGCTGATAAGAAGGCATTCACTGGGCTACTTTCTACTTTTCTCCCATATCAGAGCCTTCAAAAAGCCACTGTAGATCTGTAGGAAAGAAAGCAGAGCTTGAAGAACCTTATTTCACAAACAAACCTACCTGATGGAAGGCCTGATATCCACGCATGGGATTTTTCTTCCCTAACTCAATCCACTCAAATGTCAAAGCAAGAAAAGGAAATTCTCATGGGAACCTCAGAGGCAGCCAGAGGTGATGACATTCTTCGATAAAGAGTTGTAAATTCTTAGAGATTAAGGGATGCTGGCCACAAAGGAAGGGTTAGAGCATGTAACCAAACCCCGAGTGGGATTGGGAAAAAAGCAACACAGATTTCTAGTTCTTAAAGTATTAAAAAAAAAAAATTAAAAATACTGTCTGTGTGTAAATATTTTTACCCCAGCTGCCGAATAATGACATTTCCTGACATTCAGTTCTACAGTGATTACCAGTATTTACTTACTGTAGATGTACATGAACATTCTGAACACTGATGGAATTTAACACATACCAGTACTACAATACAGCAGTTACTTTTTGAGATAGAGGCCGAGAACCTTTTACTGTCACAGAAATGTTAATTATACCCACTTAATAAAATAAGAACAATTAACTTGCGCCACCAAAAGTATTGTAAGACATCTCTGGTAATAGAAGCTGGTGGAAATGGGGTACTCTTCTATTTTTGTTACCTCATAGAAGCTCTTCTGTGCATTGAACACAAAGAAAACTGTGTAAATGGAAGAAGCAATAACCAGCATTTTATACCTCACCAGAAAATCCTAGATAGAAAAAATGCCAGTTTAATAGCTTTCAGTCTATAGGACTTCCTGTTATAACTCTATATATTACCCATAGGACCATGTATACAGCTTCCCTTGCCTCCCTGGAACTGGCTCAGAATTCATCCCTCATTAAAAGGAACTGTATCCCAAAATTTAAATTTCCATACACAAAACATTTGGATTCTGATGCGAGAGCTACCTGAGAGGCATGAGCTTCCTATACTTCCTCCTGAATTTCTGTAAAGAACATGAACCAAAGTATGCCTACGTAGTATTTGATTTTTTTTTAGGAATGAAGATGAACAAATTGAAGGGTTTTTTGGTCATATGTAATTGTAATATTTATCATAAACACTTCAGAAATAGTAAAGGCTTTAGTTAAGTGGAGCCACCTCAATTTACTTCCCCCATAAGGAGAAATCAGGTTCTTGGGCAGGTTGCCTTACAGCATGGCATCCATCTCTAGGTCAGGAAATATTTCCAAAAAACACCTCCTTCAAAAAAAGAAAGAAATTAGGGAGATATATGCATATAAATATGTATGTTTAAAACAACAACTGTAGAATCAAACTAAAATTGAAAAAAAATCTGTAATTGAATGTATGTCTATCAGAGGGTGGGGCTAAAGCAAATGAAGAATCCACATAGAATACTTTAATACTGAGCAAAAGGACTCACCACTCAGATTGTCATGTCCTGTAATGACTCAGAACACTGTTTTTTCAAATGAACTCTTAAATTCTGGAGCCCCAGACAATCATCTCAAAATAGTCAATGAAATAATAATTTGCTCTTTTTATGCAAAGAAATCCCTCAGTTGGAAACTGAACAGAGCCGACATGGCGATGTGTGCCTGAATCTGCTCACAGCTTGAAACTAATAGCCTGAAGGAGATGAACTCAATGGTACATTAGATCCAGGGAATATATTCAGGTACACTTATTAGAAGCAAATTTCACCAAGAGTCAACAAAAGTCCAAGTAGGTCAAATTGTACACCCCAATAAACAAATTCTCAATCACAAGCTTTTAAACAGTGGAAACACAGGAGCCAGACCAGTCTTCATTTTATTTCCTGGAGTAAAAAAGGTAATGTTTCTTCATGTTCCAGATGTGACTGTAAGAATGAGTTAAAGGTTTCTATGCTCTATAGATGATTACCCACAATGCCAAGAGACTACCTTTAGGCATTACTTCCCTTGAATACTCTGATGCCCTGGCACTTTCTCTTTTACCCCCCAAAAATTCATTCGTATTGACTTGCTGTAGATGCATATATATTTAAAAGAAGTCATTGAGTACTTTAAAACTGTTCCTTCCCTGAAATACTCTGATACTTTACTGCTATTTTCTACTCATCTTTGAAGGATTTCAATTAGAAGTCTCCTTTTTCAAGCACCCATGAGGTTATTTTCCTTTCTGAGTAAGGCCTTGGTAACACTGAAGATCCAAATGTGACCCATTTTTGAGGCAGAAAAGTTATGTTGAGACTGGCCTGTTGCAATGCTGTCCAGACTTCACTGTGCAGGGCCCACTGCACAGGAACCCCACCTGCAACCTTTGGAGTTATCCCTTACGGCACCTCTGGGTTGTTCAGCTGAACATAGTCAAATAGCAAGATGATCCCTTTGCCTGTAAGGCTACACAATTAAGAATCTTCTGCCTGGTCCCTCACTCCTGACTGCCCAAACACCCCTTCTCACACAATTCCATACATCCAACAAAGCTCATTCACTTCTAGTGTGTATTGAACTGCTGAGTAGAGAAGTACAAATGGAAAAGAGACCAAGCCCAAGGAAAGGTGTGTAATTTGGGATCAGAGGACTCTGAATCAGAAGACCAGACACTGGCTGGAATATATCACTGGCTTCAATCCCAACAATTTAGCCTAAGGCTATTGGCAGCACTAGACTATTACAGGACTAGGACTCCGAACTACTGTAGAGCTGACTTTAGAATTAGCCCAAGATAAATCTAAAGACTGTTTCCCAAGTGAATGCCTAAACTGAGCACAATTGGTCCAGTTCTCCACAGATCTAAATTCAAATTATTTCAGAAATCTGTTGTTTCTCCAATTGTCAGTGACACTTCTTAAGATTCTGTCTCTCGTGTCAAAAGTCCCATGTTTAAAAGATATGAGGCTACACCCACTGACAATATTGTTTCCAACATGAAATCCTGGGTTTAAGCAAAAAAACCACAAAGTATTTTTGGATGAAAGGTAATTAAAAATTACTGTAGGAGCTGAGTAGTTATCTCTTCAGAAAGACAGGAAACACTGGAGAGAGAACAAACTCTGGGGCAGAAAAAGGGAAGCCAGTTCAGTTGCCTGTAAAACAAGGAGTCACCCAGAGAGACCTCATCTCATTTGCTTTATAATCCCATCAACCCTCAGCAGTGGAACCCTGGTGATGTGAAAGGCAACACAGCCCTGGTGTGCACGCAGGTTGTTCCATGTTACATCTGCTGCACATGATACCTTGCCAGAGATTTCCACTTCTATAAATGCTGTACTTTTTTCCAACAGTATGTGAAGCCCCCCCGAGTGTCAAAGTCAGGCTGGAAAGGCAGCTGTATGAATATTGTGCAGACATCCTCCTACAGGAAAGGTGAACAGATACAGGAATTTGATGCTTTGTTTTAGTAGCAACATCCTTCTGCGAATATTCCTAAATGGTCTCAAACACTTGAATGACCTAACTTCTGGCTTTCACAGATGACTGGACAAATACTGGATGAGAACAGTCTGGGGGAACACTGAAAATGTTTTGTATCTGAAGACTATTCCTGTCCAGCTTCTTTCTGTCTGGATCCCAGTATGTTCCAGCCCAATACTGCTTGCTCAGAAACAGCACAGCTGGCCAATGAGCTCTGCTACTTGGTGAGAAGGAAACAGGGGAGAATATTCCGTGCTGCACAGTGACACTGGTTACAGCCATGGATATAAAGCCCTGAGAATCCAGCCATGGCTGTTCAGACACAGCTGGATGATAAGAACATTTAAGCTATCTGGAAATGCACTAATATTTCTAACCTGGAAAGAACCAAGAAGTCATGGAAGATCGAGGACAAACACTGGCTGTGAAAATCAACAAGTTTGGGGACAGAGAGGATTGATTATTGGCACTTCCAATGCCAAGACACTAGAGATAGCCAGGAAACTTGTCTCTGAGAATAGCTGAGGCAGAAGCAGGTCTCATTAGTTACAAGGTTTCCCTCATTGCTATTTCCAGGGGTTTGTGTGTGACTAGCTAATTTCTCATGTTCCTTCACCTGTAAGGGTTTGTTTTTATTTGAGGGAAGAATGATGGAGAGAGGAGCAAGGTATTTGAAACTAAGCAGATCATAGTATTTTGTTTATAAATCTTTTCCTACAGCATCCAGTCCCTTAGGGTCCTGAATGGAGTTTTCAGACACTTAAGATATGCCTCTGTGTGTGTGTGTGTGTGAGTACCTAAACGAGTGTGTGTCTGTGTGCATGTGTGTGCATAGTGACATTAACTAATTTAGTCAAGAGAGTAAGAAAACAGAAGAAGAGAAACAGAAGAACCTGGAAGTATTTTGACTGAAACAAAAGACCTTATGTATGGATTTAAGCACTTCCATTATTCAAGATTGTAGCAGCATCATTGTCTTTTATTTTCCTATTTTCTCAGGAAATATTCCCTCTCTATACTCCCTCTAGTGTTCTTAAATTCACTTGCATTTATTCACCCCTTCTGTATTCACCTACTATTTCACACAACATTAAGTTGTTAATTTTCCTTAGCCTTTCCATAACCTACATGAGAATCACTGAAAGTTAGACTAACCTTTACTATTATTTTTCTCCCTATAATGATCAAAGAAATTAAGAAGACAAATTAAAAAGAAATTAAAAGACAAAAGATAAAGTGTGAAATTAATTCTGAAACAGCATTTTGTACTTTGTTGAGAGGTAAAGGGGAGAACGTGGTGTGGAGAAAGAAGGAAGATTTTGTTTGCAATACTTTCAATGCAGATACACAGGCAAAGGACAAGGGGAGAGTTGCACTAAGACACCACTTTCATGAGTCTCTTCCTGCTACTCTAACAAATACACAACCTCCCTTCAACACACACACACACTGATTACTTCAAACATTCTAAAAAAGAGTGAATTATAGCAAGATTCTCCTGGTCATCTCTCCGTTACATGGGATTCCCTGAAGGCACAATAATAACCCACAGATTCTGTTCATCTCATTTTATGTTTCAATAAAAGAAAGAGAACAAAGCGGACACTGGATTAATGTGTTATTTAAAAAAGAAAAAAGGAGATAAGTTAATTCCCTCTAAAGCAATTAACTTTTTGTTTCTCCTTTATAACTGCAGTTTTACTATTTATATTACATTACCCACAGCCACAACTGAAGAACAGAAAGGGTCTAAACAATTGTGAAAATGAAGTTAAAGCTCTATTCCCAGGGTGGAGAGTTTTTTTCCATGCAATAGTTTTGTCTTGATTTAAAACTGAACCTTCTAGAATCACAGACTTCAAACAAACAAAAAAAGACAAATATCAAAGTGAAGCTGATGAGATTCTCCCACTTTGCCCTTTATTCAAAAACATAAAAATCTAAACCAGAAAGAAACAAGTGTGTCACTTGTCATCTGTGATCTTCTATTCATTATATTGAATAATTGGCATCACTTGTACTACATGATAGACATTTGCTACAAACTCTTGTTCTATGGGTAATATACAAACCAAAATATTTTAATTGGCACAAAGGAAACATAATAGGAAAAAGAAAATCGATAAAAATCTATTTCAGACCAACCCATGAAAATAAAAACCTTTACCTGCAAATCTGATGATTTACCACGAATGTTACAGAAGTATCATGAGAAGTATCATGAGCTCAGTCACTGCGTAACAGAAAGCTGTGCTTCAACTCTAATATTTCTCAAGGATGTAAAGTTAAAATTGGACATTTATGACAATTATTTTAGTATATCACTCATTCCATTCACTTTAAGAGGCAGAATCTTCTCCATATTTTTCCCCAAGATGTCACAGCTGACTACTAGATATGGACCCACCTTTCTACACTGGAAACATTGGTTCTTGTCAGTCTATGTGTTTATACCAACACATTCATTGACATGGTTTAAAACTCAATATTATTAATTTCTTAATATAAGAAATGTAAGTTTGGAGGTCATAAATTTTAAAATTATTCTGTAACTCGTTTATTTCATTATTATCTATGTAACTACAATGTACAAATATCTGCTGAAGTTCAGTAACTTTAATTATTTGCTTGTAGTATAAAGGTAAAAAGTCCTGATTCTTACACTGAATTAGCACATTCCAGCAATAGAAATCAGAAGGATAATGTGTGTTTCTACCACAGTATTTTTGTTGCTAATTCCTTATTATTTGCCACAAGCCTTTACTAAATGCTTTACCATGCAGACTTACAGTGCTGTCAATGTATGCTTCAGTCCATACCACATCATGCTCCTGGTCAATAACCTTTGGCCGGCTGAGAACATGGAGATATTCCATAACATTCTCTTGCACATCAGCTAAGGTAGAGATCTGAGTAAAAAACCCTGTGAAAACAAAATTCCAAGCTTTAAACCAGAGAGAAAAACTAAGGAAGATTGCAACAAGGAGTTGTGGTTTATGTCTGTTATGTTTTCTGCTTGTTTATTTCAAAAGAGGAAATGCTTCATGATAAGCACACTCAAACAACAATAACTGGTGAAATAAGGAAGTCTATGAAACCTTTGGCCAGTCCTCAAGGACAGAGTTTCCAGTATTGCTACAAATCACTGCACTGTCTGTACTAAACTTCTATTTCCAGAACACTTCTGTTGTTTAATAATTTGAGTGGTTTTTGAATGCTGCATACTTTAAAATTTAGAACTGGTATTATCTTTGTCCAAGAATGTCCCATCCTGTTTGCCCAGATTCAAAAACATGATGGACTGGAACTACAGTAACACAACAGTAGTTTCACATGCTCTAAGACACTCATCTGTGCAGACTGTGACTGAAAAAAAAAGAGCAATATGTTATTTACAAATATGGCAGGTCACAGAAAATGTAGACTGCAACTAGAATTGTTTGGTTTAGTGATCACAGCTTTGTTAATCCTTTAAGACATCTCCTACAACCTGACAGCACTGAGAACAGCAGAGGCCTCAGCTATTTGAGCTGTCACCACTTCCTTTTCAGTGCTCAGGTGTCAAGTATCTTTATACATCACAAACTTGGCATCTGGAGCCCACATCATGCAAAGGTGATGAGGGACTGACAAATTTCAAGGCTACAGTTTCATCAGGCCTTATTCAAATGCATCACTTCCCTTCATGTACTTTCCATTAATGAATAAAGACCAAGATGAAAGAGGCCTCACTACAATTTTAATCATTTGACAAGATCATAGCTTCTGTGGACCTGTAATATGAAGTTTATTAAGCTTCACCAGAAAACATGGCAGCTGCAAAGAAATTTGGAGCTGTGTTTTTGCAGCCAGGGCCAATTTTGGGAAGATTGTAAGGGAGCCCTGTAGTCTGAGTGCTAGAACTTTCTGATTCACTACACGCTTTATATTCAGACTTTTTGACAATCGTGTGTTTGTAGCTATTTGTAGAAGATGTCAACCTCACAACAACTAGCTTCCTACACTGCTAAACTTATCCCTATTATCTAGAGATCAGAGGTACTACATGGAATTAAAAACCTTACTGATCCTATATCCAGGTTTAATCATCAGTTAAAAACTTGCTCTGAAGTTTCCAGTGCAGCTGCTGAGGCCATGTAAGCAATACCAGCAAAACCTTGCTTAAATTTTTGCATTCTAACACCTGTTTCTCAGCTCCCTGGTGTGTGAATTATGCCATCTCAGAGCCCCATACAGGCAGCACTATGTTTTTTTTCTTCCCCAGCAGGAAAATACTCATGAAGAAAATGGGTAAGATTTGGTAATGACAAGCATGAGATAGGTATAATAATGTGATAAAAGACACACTTATGCTCTGCATGTGGGCTGTCTTTCCACATTGCACCGTCCTTGCAGTGTTTTTAGGATGCCTTTAAGATGCCTTGCTTTTCTTTAGAATGCCCACCATTAGACTCCTAACTTTTCAAAATACCTCCATTTGATTTTTACATGGACTGCAGCACTTTTCATTTTCTGGGCACTGTGCAAAATAGATGCAAACTATCAGAATTAAAAAATCCTCTTTGTGCAGGGACTAAGGAGGGAATTCATAGTTTCACTGCAGCTCTAAGACTCCCATGAAGATTTCCCCCTCTTCCCCAGCCAGGAGGCCTCTGGAGCAGGTGGACAGCCCCGGTGTCTGGCTGCCTGCCACCCCCACCGGAGCCCACCGGGCGGGAGGTGCTGGGGTCATGCTAATAATGGGGATGGATGTGACTGGGGCTTCCTGTACCTAACTCTCCTCTGCTAAGACAATAGTCTGTAAACTGCTCCAGCTGGGGCACAACCTGCCTCGGGGCTGATCTGTCCTCTGCTGGAGCTGCAGCCCCTCTCAGTCCCTGTGAGATGCGAATCATTTTTCTCTGCTTTGCTTTCTCAGCCTCTGCTCCTTTGTACTGATGAATCCCACCCTTTGTCCATTATATAATATGCCAACCATGGTGGTGATCCATAACAAAATATTTTAAAAAAAATCAAATAAGTAAAATAAGTCCTGTTAAATTATTAATGCAATAGTGAATTTTACTGAAAAAAAAATGCCATCCCAGCTGTTTTATTAGCAAGTAATGCATTAACTCCCATCTTTATCTTTACAGCTTTCTGCTGGAAGTGACTGCTGAGGGAAAGGTAATGCCTGTTTCTGAGTTCTAGATGTTACTGCTAACATCTGGCACATGCACACTAAGCACTAGGAAATTTTCACCTTTGTTCACTTCAGAATCTTAGTAAATCTTTATTGGTTTCCTTTATGTGCACTTGCTTATGATACAGTAGAGTAAACCACTGCAAATTTCACAAAATGCTCTAGAGGGATTTTGGGGATCTTGAATGTTTTAATGTATTTAAAATGGTTTGGTGTTTTGCTTCATTAAGCAAACTCCCTCTAGATATGCCCTACTTATACAGAAAAATCTAACAGAAAAACATGCTCAGGGTTTTTTAAGGTTTTGCCATCAGGACCTAGAAGCTACAGAAGTTTTGCAAGGTGGTATGAATTTCCCCTGTGACCCATTTTGAAGGAAAGGACTGCTGTCCACAGTCCAGTCAGCTGGAAACCCTGCAAACAGCCTTCATCTATGTTGTGCTTCCAAGGGGAAAATCACTGCAAGGAAAATTGATTTTAGGGTCATTGACCTTCAGTGACAACAACATACTTTGGCCCACCCATGCAAGGAGTAAACTGCAGTCCAGACATTCAGCAAATCTTTAGACCAGCTTTACTACAGTCCTCATCTGTTGTGCTTTAACCCTTCATTTCACTAAACTGAAATGGACAAGCTGTAGCTGAAAACTGTAAGGAAAAGATCTAAATTCGTACTGTCTGACATAGTGACTTACGCTGTTTCCAATTGTGATTTTCAAAGCTAAAAAAATAATCACCAATTAGAGGCAGACGATTTTTGCATTATGAGCTATCAGAGACCAGGTATTGTAGCTATTAAACTGAGAGGGAAATAAATTTATAGAAGTAACAGTCATTAAGCTGTTTAGTTGATTCATATGAGTCAGTCTTACTCAAAGCAACATGGCTATGAAAAGAACAAAGTAGTCCTGAAGAATGACAAAGGTGGCCACTTTTCCCCCTCTGGGAACAAGGAAGACGTGGACCAGATGAGCTGCTAAGCCACTCTCCATTGCCTGGTCCTAATTTCTGGGTTGCTGTACTTAGATCTTTATGAATTTGTGGAGCTGAGCTAAAAAGTTAAAAGATTTTGTTGATTAAATTGTCTTCAAAAAAGATGCTTCAAAGGATTCTTATACTATTATTTAAACTAAATTATGGTGTAATATTAGCTGATTAAGACAAGACTTCAAACTGAGTAATTTCCATCAGCTGGACATAACAGTAGTTAAAGAAATAATGACTAAATGGATAGCACCTGATGCAATTCATCACAATGTAATGTGGCACAATGGAAAAAAAGATTTTTCCCCCCCCAAGAGGAAAGAAAGGGGAAAACCTGAAGATTAATTAGGTGGGGTTTTTATCTTTTCTTTTCTTTTTTCCCCCTGATTCAGTTTTACTTATGTTAGTCAAAACTTTTACTGGAGCATCTCAGCATCTTAAATGTTTTAATGCTCTTTCCTTAAAGGATGTAAACCAGTTTTCTTCAATTACATTGTCAGTTCCTCAAGGGACAGATGTCTGGTGTTTTACATACCTAACACAATGGGACTTATACCCAATGTTTGTAGAAACCAAACTAATTCTTAGTAATAACAGCTTTAATGGAACAAATGCTTTGAAATTAGTCCGTTCTCTGAACAAAAATTTCAGACCACATAGTTTAAAAGCTTCATGTATATTTAAAGAAAAAAATACAAACCTTTTCTCTTTAATTTGTATGTTACAAGATAATTAAGTATTTTCATTTTTTATAGAAAAAACAACCCATCCTCTCTGACTAGTTATCAATGACATCATGTCTGTAGAGGGTCAGACATGCAGGAAGGCTCAGGAACAGGGGTTTGAAAACAAGGCATTCACAGAGGAAGGAGAACTAACCTTTGTTAGCACAGGCCATCCACTTCAGGTTATCAGCAAATGCTGCTTCTCTTCCAATCAGATAGGTAAAAATACGAACCTAAGAATACAGGGCAAAAGGTAAGTCAATGAACACTGCATTTAAAGCATGTCCTGCAGAATTTCAGATATACATGTGTCACTCATAGGGACAGACCCTTTCTGAGAAAGTATTACTGGTTAAGCAGCACAGTATATAAAAAATAATCTCTACCAGTAATGCCTTCATGACAAAAATGTGTCTTTTGTTCTATGTAACAAAATGGCTGATCTTTTTGAATGTGTTTAGTAGCTGACATTTAACTGAAGTTGTGCTTAATATGTAATTGACAGTAAACTAAAACCTTTGGGATACAAAGCATAACTGCACATTTCAGACAAATCTGTTCTGCACTTATTAGTTCAGAAAATTGCTATGAAGTGGGGAACAGGCACTTAATTAGCAAATACTGCTGTAGATAAAGGATCTGAAACACCAGGCAAGCAAATTCCCCTCAGATTTCAAGGTTCCTATGACACAATAACATTGTCAACAGGTACCCACAAGTAGCACTTTAACGTAATTTAATTATTTTGCAAATAAAATATAATAAAATAATTAAATTTCTTACTATTTTTTCATTAATATTTTTTCCTCATTCACAACAGATATTTTTAGAATCAATCAACTTAATACTAAGTTCTCATAGGGTTTTTTATTTCCACAGAAGTAGTTTTAAAATACTTTGAAAGTTTCTCTCATGGCCCTTTTGTCCATTGTCTTAATGGTCACATCCTGTTTCTAGGCTTACATGGTGCTTTGCCTTATTATTATGCCTGGAGACCAAATTTAAATCATAAAAATTTTCCCAGTCTCTCAAATATCAAAAGTACACAGAACTCAATTTATAGTTTACAAAATCTACTCTGTAGATTTGTATAGTTTACAAAAACTGACTGTAGTGTTGCAAGTTTGAATCCAATGGTATGTATAACCCCACTCTAAGATCTAAAAAACACAGCATTAAACAAAATAATGGTACTTTTATACTGTGTTGATACCTATGAAAAGCATTAACAAAGAAAATCTTTATTCTACAAAGACTCGTGAAAGTGTACAATGAGATTTATACTCTCAAAATGCAGCATAAATCACTGTCACAGTTTATCTTCCTGAAAATGATGCTTGAATATAGCCCATGAGGAGACTGAATACATCTGAGAGATTTATATTTAATGATCTCCTTTAATCTATAAAGAATCACCCTAGACTGTGTTCCTAATAAAAGGAGACCAGCCTTATCTGAATGGATGAGCAGTAAGCATGATGACAGGCATAGGCAGCACACTAACTCCATGGAACCCAGAGAAAAAATTTCAACAAACCAGTAACATGGGTCATCATGAGGTATGGGCTGTCTCTACAACACTGTTGCAAGGATTTTAATGATTTTCCTCTGAGTATATGTTCTACATCTAGTTTACTTGGCATCTGCATCATAGTTGCCACTGAAATTGCCATTGTATATTAACTAGACATTAAGTACCAGATTTAATATCCATCCATATCCCAGATACTATGGAAGGCATATGTTGGCAGGTAAAACTATTAATAGTGACCACAAAATTTTCTTTGTGTATATGAAGTAACTGAATGGGAAATGCAGTAAATCAGTTCTTCCCTGCAAAATGGTTACATGAAATACTTATTTTACTTGAACAATCCAGATTTAGTACTACTATTGTATAGACTGATGATAAATATGTAGTACTGAGGTAGATGATTGAAATCTCTATAATTAGTAATAAAAGAGGAAGTATTAGGTGTGTCTCATTCCAGTGTTGGTATTTGACCTTAAAGAAATTAATACAATAGAAACTATGAGCTTTAATAGGTATATGCACTACCTACATACACACCTGATACACCTATATTGATGTCTTATGGTACAACATAATGTCAGGACACTAAGAGTTCTTTTGAATCCATATGGAGAGAATGTTTTAGTCAAGGTAGACTGCAAAAATTCAAAGTTATTATGGGCCAGTCCCAGCAGATCCAGTAACAACATTTACATAGTCTACATGTGCTCTGACTGAGTATAAGCCAAATGAGAAAAACACCTTTGAATATCCAAGCGCTTGTGACTGAATCAAGAGACCATTTTCATCAGAGAAGGAATCTGCATCAGAGGGTGTAAGCACCTCTCTGGCAAAAAACATATGACAAAAAGAGAGCCCTTCAGTTCTGGATAATTTTGAAAGCTTGGTAAGATACTGGAGATACGTGAATCAAAATATTGTCCTTATCTGACCTGCAAAATATTATATCAACTATATAAAGGCTTATCATGACCTGTTAGCTGTGGAGAAAGAAAATATTCTCAGGTAGAAGCACTAGACTTGAATTTTTATATCCTATCTACAAACCTGACAATTATAGATGTCAGATGCACTGAACACAATGAAAAACTTACTATAAGAGCGAAAACCTTCATTTTTGCAACTATATTTGCTGTTTCTGCATAACAGGTATCTCCTACAGATGTGCCATAGACTTCTATTTTTAAGCCAATATTCACAGAAAATTGAGTGAGAGCTCCATAGTAATATTAATGAAACTGAAAGGACAATGGAACCAGTAACTTTAATAGAGCTTGTGAACTTTCTCACTTCATATTTTTCTACATTTTTCTAAAGTAAGTACTGAATAGCAAAGAATACCATTTGAGATTGATGTATTTTAATTATCTTTAAAACAGCAGCTGTAGAAACCTCCCATATATTTATTCCCTTCTTATTGTGTCTCATTTCTGACCTAGAAGAGTCACCTCTGGGAAAGAGCACTCCATTCAGTTACCCTTCTTACTAAAAGATTGCTGCAGAAGCCCAAATGATTCTGATCTGTGGAATCAAATTTATATTAAACAACCAACTAATTTCAACAGCGCATTTTATGATGGTCAACCTCTCTGTGCAAGGCTGTGGATTCTGGTCCAAACCATTAGTTCATAGTAAACTGCTGAGAAGAAGCACAACATGCCAACAGTTGTCGTCACAGGTTGTGTTGGCAACTATTCCCATGTACACAGTAGAATTAATTAATATCAAGGCATTGAATCATCAAGCTCAGTAGGTCAGAAAAAACTGTACACAAATCTTACACTGAGTAAAATACCTAAATCAAGAGCAGATATTTAACTTCAAATATTATCACTATTTTTAACCTGCTTGCCTCCCTGGTTTTCCAGTCTCTGCTGTTTCACATTCTTATTGCCTTACCTTGGCACAGATCACGGTTTGAACTACACAGGTGGTTGCCCTCTACTCTTTGTTTCATCCCCTCAAATATCGAAAAATAAGAGAGCACTGTTAAAAAGTTTCTCGCTTTTACAACCAGGGAATATTCTGAAGTTTGAACCTTTAAACTCTGGACAGACCATTTATATAAAATCTCAGAGATGCATACACTCAACTGTTAGTGAGGAAACCTAAGAATGATGACTTAAATGACAGCTATTTCAGTGCTAACCACTTCATGTGAAATATCCACTTAGCAGCTTCATCCATTATGCGTGGGCTGATCTGCAGTCCCTGAACTGTCCTCACTTCTGATACTTCATTAAACTCTCAGCGCAGTGAAGAGAATAGGGACCTTCTTCCATGTACATTCAGCAAGACAAGTCAATCTGCAAGATCCTGCACCCTACAACTGTGAAGTCAGATCTTCATGCCAAACAGCTGGTAAAATAGTATTTCCAGAAACTTAAAATACCGTGTGGGAGGGGAAGTGGGACTGACAGTGCAGACCTCTGTTTGCAGCTGCAAACTATTTCATGGACACCTTCAGCAAAACAGTCTTTCCTTTCTGGCTCAGCAAGAAATAAAAATAGTCCCGTGGCAAGAGCTATGGAATTTAAGTTGGATATAGGGATGAAATTCAAGTTCCCATAGTTATAAGCTCTGGTGGTCCAGGAAGGCCTCAGCTAGTCTGTGCACAGATGAGCAAATGGACTGCTTTGGAACAATGGATCAATGTGAGATGGAGTGATTGCCTGAACTCCCAAGGAGCCTCACCAAAAAGAATTGATTTAACTGTTACAAGAGCTCTCACCTTGCAGAAAAAAAATCTATCCAAATTTGAAAAGGGGAAAATTATGAGTATGTAAAACATACCAATTTCAGGTGTGTTATAGGTTCTAACTTCAACCTATAAACACACAAAGCAATTACAAAATATTGCAAGGGTTCCAAGTGTACTGCAGTGCATCTGGTTGTTGCAAAGGGCATAACATACAGGGCATTGAACAGGCAAGGAAAAAGAGAAATAGAAAAACAAGGTCACCCTTGAAACTTCACTTTATCTCTAAATGTCTTCATGGCTTTTTCTATTTTAGCTCATTTTTTACATGAAGTGGTGAAAAAGTTAAAAAAAAAAAAAGACTTGAGGATCTATTTGCATTGATAACTTAGCAGGAAATTCCATGAAGACAATGCTTCAAATGAGCACACAAAATTCTACTGATGAGGGCTGCAAAGGCCTTTGAGATGACACAAGATAGCACTACTTCACAAGATAGCACTACCTCTAATAGGTCCTATTAGAGACCTTTACCCTGGAAGGTGCTGAAAGACTCAACTTACACTGCACTCAGTGCAAGGAAGCCATGAAATCGAAGACATTACCTCATGAAATCGAATCCTCACACATTAAATTACTCAGTAAAAGGTTCCTCATTGTTAATTTTAATCCTGTAGTATCCAAAATACCTCTTTTGGGAAAGTTTGCATTTATACATTTCCTCATATCTTCTCCTTCCTGCAGTTGCACACTGTGAAACCCAAAATACTGTGCATTGCACCCTTAAAGTCTGATGGGACAGGTAGCACAAACAAATCCCAAATAATTAATTTGTCTATTTCACTGGCAAACAAGATATTTTAAGCAAAAACAGTAATAAAGAAAAACACTTAATCGTCCAGCAGCTGAGCCCTGCTTTCCCAAACATCCACATCCCCAACAGCTCTTTATATAGAACTACCTTGGAAAACACATGCAGAACAGGAGCTGGATGCTGCAGTTAATCCCCTGTGGTCAGGGGACAGCAGTGCCATGTCACACTTGCCTATGAGCAGCATTTCTAGATCTGCTCTCTAGGTCTAGGGCTGCTGAGGGTCACTTTTGAAAAATTCAAACAAGCTACATGTCTCACACGTGACATCAAGTGAGGATATTTCTTCTAGCCCTGAAAACGTGCTAGCATACTTTGTTGATTTACAAAAAAACTATAATGCAACTCATACTAAACTTTTTGACTGAGACAATGTCTAGAAAGTGACACCCCAGAGACTCCTTTTCAAAAGACCTAAGATTACCCCAAACTAACTCATTACCTTCACTGCAACTGTTACTTTCAGCACAAGCTACAAGTTACTTTGAGACCAATGAATTGTGCTATAAATATTTCAGATATATTTATAGGGTGAATAAAATCTTTATACAGCACCTCCAAACATTGTGTAAACACTACACGCTATTACTCAAGAACTATTTTAGAAATATTTTTCTGAGTTCTAGAAAATTTTATTTATTCTACTTTTTATATCGTTCCACTGGTAAATACAACCATAGCACAATGACTTCAACTACATGGGGTATAGAGTGAGAGGAAAATTTTAACTCATGCTTTTTTAACTTTCAAAAATTACCTGCCCTACTTTTCTATCATAACAACATTACTATTTCAAAGTAAAATAAAATAGATTTATTAGAGCTCAGAGCAAATTCTGTGCTCTCATCCGAGAAGCTGAGGAAATTTTCGATTCCATTCCTGATACGCAAGATTCCAGATCAGCCATTACAAACTATTAACAAGCCAAGCCTAGATCAACTACCTAAGCATAATTCAACTATACCTAATATTGCCATCCTTCAAAATTCTGGAGGATTCATTGAAATGTAGAACATACATTTTCTTCCTTAAATGCAAAATAGCTGCCTAAACAAATTAATTTGTCTGAATGGAGAGGAGGGGAAGGGATTAGAGCAAAAGCCATGACATAACCAATTTCCTCAGATCTAACTGAAGCTCCTGTGGAAAAAGCAGGCTCATACAATTTCTGCTACCACTCAACTTTCTTGTATATCAACTAATTTTTTTGCAGGAATCCATGAGAAAAGATCAAAATCAGGCTACATTCTAAGTAACCAAACACTGCCAATGCTCCAGTGCTGTTGTTCCACAGTCCCAGGATGCAACACAGAACAATGGTAACCCATTTGCAGTTTACTTCCGTGGGCACGGTGCAGACACAGAGTAGGGGATGACATCATGGATAAAGCACTGGCCTTTCACCCTTGGGATTTTGTCCAGCCTGCAGTCCTATCAGATAATGGGTTTGGCAACCTCCACTAGTCTCTTTTGGACACTAATCCCCACTACAGAATCTCTATAATTCATCATATAATTTAATACACCTGGCAACCTTACCACCAGTTTATTCTTTTGTTACATTATGGCCCAAAGTGAAGGCAAGGGTGGTAAATGCTCTGACAACTGGCTATTATCTCCCATAACAGCTGATTTTGAGGGGATTATTGCAGTCATAAACCATTTTATAAAAATTGGCAACTGGGAAAGCAGTGTAACAAAATCAGGAGATATTTAGAAGCTTTATCACTGATTTTCTACCAATCTGTAATGGAGTTTCTAGCATCCAAAAATGCTGGAGAGGAAACCTGAGATTAAAGCTACAGATCACAAGCCAAGAATCCGAGGCCTGAGCAAGCTTACAGTCAGAAAAGTTTGACTATAACAGAGGGGGGTTTTGTATTTTTCTCTGTCAAATAGCATGTTTATACTTTATTTTATCCCATTTATTTGTTCACCTCTTCCTTTTAGTTGTATTCTTTCCTTTTCACTTGGAATTATTTCACCACTTTTGATACTCCAGTTTTAGATCCACAGCCTTGTTCACAAATGAACAAGGTTAATTGCTGAGGATATAAGTGAGACTTCAGGCAAGACAAAGGGGAGTTGCACTCAGTTTATGGGATAAGAACTCAGCTCACAGAAACTGTCGGAATGGTTAGGAAGATGAGCAGTTGAGACTCCAGCCTAAACTCCAATGGCATTAACACACAATCAAACAGACAATAGTACCAGGGTACCCAAGCTCAGAGGAATTAGCATACACTGTTCTCACTGTTAATAAGTATTGGCTCTACAAAGTTTTAAGAAGGAGGCATCAAAAATTTCACCAGCTAAAATTTAACAGAATGTAATTGTAATTGTCTGAGCATTAAATGCAAAATTATTTGGTAGACATCAAACTGTAGAAGGATAATTTAAAACTATGTAAGATCCTTCTGGGTGCTCTGGTACATCACAGCTACCTCTGGGCAATGTCATTTTGTATTGTGTAGGACAGTGGCATTAGTTGGATGCCATACATTTAATCAGTAAAATTTCTTCATAGAGTAAATTTCACACAATGAAAGCAAAAATCATTAAAATAAAGCCAGAAAAGTTTGAACCATAACCACTCCTGCTCTAACCAAGAGGCATTACTAAAAATGTCCAGTTGAATAAAATATGATCTGTTTCATGGGAGCTTTACAGAATTGTGTTGAAGTGAGCTTCTGTATTTCATGACTCAGGACATCTGTCTTTTTTCCTGTAGACTTGAAAAGAGCAAATTTTCTTTCACTGTAAGAAGATGTAAATCCTCCTGGCCTGTGCTTCCAACAAACCATTTTAGGTAGAAGTCAATGTGGTGCTGAGCTCAGCTTTGTAAGCCTATGTTAGATTCTGTACAACTGAATTTTATGATAGTTTTTATACAAAGTTCAGTGGTAAGAAGTTCAAGTTTTAGAAATCCAATTGCCAACATCAAGATTCTTGTAATGCAGCACAGAAAACTGTAATGAGGTCTAGTCAGAAAATGCAAATTTTGCAAATTGCAGTTTTAGAAGAATCATAGACTCATAGAATATGACTTGGAAGGGATCCATGGGGGTTATCAAAGTCCAGAGCCTGGCCATGCACAGGACAGCCCCAAAAATCACACCATGTGCCTGAAAATAAAACTGAAGACTTTACTTACAGGAACAAGGAAAAAAGTTTGCTCACTGAATTTTAAGATTACTTTACTAGTTCACTGAAATGCAGAATCAGCCAAAGCAAAAGCTGAAAATGCAAATACTGCTCAGATGGAAAAGCAGACCCACTGTTCAGCAAACTCTGGTAGGAATGTGTGTTTATTGTTGCACTTCCTGTGAGTAGAAACACTACAACTTCTTTAAGAAAATCTTTCTGAAAATGCTGAGTTAGTGGATAGAAAAATAAATGAGATTTTGCATAAAAATTGTCTGCCATGCTGAAAGCCATTTAACCCTTCAGACACTGTATTTACACCATGAACTGTTTGAACTACCAAGTGCTATAACAAGAACACGAAATGGACATCAAATTCCTTTATCTTGACATTTCAACCAACTGAAGGCAATTGCTGTTCAGACTGTCATAGTATACCAATCAGTTTTAAAATTACTATCCCTTTAAGTTTATCTTCGATTAAAAATTACATTTATCTCTACTTTATAGGTTTTGTAGCCCTACAGCATCCATGTGTTCTCACAGTGAAGTCAAACTAAATATTTAATACACCATTCTAATTAGCTACAAACTATTACCTGATTTAAGTCTGTAAATGAATGTGAAAAGACTCTGGAGGCCTAATGCTAACCTTCATCCACTCCAGTAATAGGAGAGAAATTACAGGCTCTAATTAGACTCTTTAAACTGCAAAGAAATAGAATTTTCATAACCAGCTTATTAAAAAACGAAGACCCCCTTGGGACAGGGCAAATTGCTTCTACCCTGATCCGCTTATCCTTGTACAACACCATACAGAAGACTCATGTTGTCTGACTTGCAGCTCATATTTCTCCCAAATTAATGAGCACTCAAATTATTCCAGCTGCCCCCTTGGCACAGGGCAAAATTGAAAATCCAGGGCTGCCAAGTGACGTGTATAACCCAGCTGCTAAATAAAATGTGCTTAAGGGGACACAGCTGTTGAGGTGACTATTTACATTAAAGTAAGTCCATGGATACAGAACAAATGCCTAAAGACAGCAAACAGTGTGTAACACTTTGTTTAACCATTGCATTAAACCAGGTCACAAAAATTTGCCGTATCATTTACAGGCTAGAGGTAAATGCATGCTCTTCTCACCTTACGATTTATTTATTCTAATTTGTCTAATCTTGGAAATATTCAGATTTTCTTTTGCAAAACTGGTACATTCAGAGGAATTACATCAAATAGTAGAGTTCACGTGTCAGAAAGGGCACAGGATTAGGAACTGAGGTCATATTTAGAAAAGAATAGCAGATAAATGTGTTTAAATTAATAAAGTTTGAAAAAATTTCCCATGAAGTGTTCAAGAAACTAATCAAATTAATTTTTAAAGCATTAGTGAATATTTTTTAAGATCTGTGCATAGCAAAGAAAATGCCAAGAACAAGAAAGGGGAAACAATTTTAAATATTTTCAAAACGAGGGAAAAGCAAGCCACAGCGTGCTGTCTGCTCAGTGATGTTGTCTACCTCCAAGGACTCCAGGCCTAATGAAATGAACATAAGGTGAATGCACTTTTCACACAGCTGTGCTCTCCAAGCCTATTTATTATTGTCATATTAGGAAGAGAATTTGGTAAAGAGGGGAATGATCTGCCCTGTATCGAGTGCAATTTAATAATTTGATTCAGGATTTAAGTGACTGACTAGGGAGGACACTAAAATGTTTGTCAAATGACATGAAGCTGGAAGTCATTCCTAGTACCTTGGAATATAGAATTAGGGTTCGAAATAGCATTTTGGAGCAAGAGAAACATTCTGAAGTGAACAGCATTAAATTCAGTTTAAATAAGTACATCATTAGAAGGGAAATTTCCAGTGCATTGACAAAAGATGAGGAAAAAGAGAAACAGAAAAATATCTGCATTTCAGAAAGAACCACAAATTTGTTGTTGGTCAACAGTGACAAACTACTGAAATAAAAGCAAGTATCAAATGCTGCAGGTGGCTGAAAAGAAATAGCAACACATATTTGATGAGAATGTAAGACAAAGGAGGTGGTTATTCAGCTCTACCTGTGAAAAGGAAAAATGCAAAAAAGCTTTAGCTAGACTTTGTGTGCACTGCAGGACCTGAGACTCTTAGAAAGCTCTGTAATACAGAAGGAACCCTTCATGTCCACAAGAATTACTTTTTTATTTTTTACTTACCATTAGCTATCCTAGCTAATTTTAGAAGCTCTGTAACTGAGATCATCATCCAGTAGTAAAACACATTTCACATAATCCTACATACATTGCAACACAGTGATCATCCTGGTTAAATACTAAAACCAGGTTTGCTTCATAATAATTGCTAATTCTTTTCTGATTGCTTCTTGAACAAGTCATTCAAGGATTTTACCTGTGGATGACCCCAATACTGTAGTTAAACCTTTCACAATGTTGGCAAAACAGTGAGGGTTTTTACCCATCCATTTCAATTAATTCACGTTCCAATATTTCTTAACAACAACAACAGCAGTTGAGGTGTTTGGAAAGAAATATTTTGGCTATTTTAAACCTAGTACAAGAAAGAAAAAAAGAATGAGGAGCAGAACTTCTTTGGGCATTAAATGTGAAAAACAGCTTAGGGAGGTCCATCCTTCAAGTTCAGAACTACAATAAGCTTCTTTCTTTAACATGACTCATGAGCTGTGCTCTAAGTTTTGTAGTTAATTATAAAAACATGCTGTTTGCTCTCTCCATTTTCATTGCTGGGTTTGCATTGTCCAAACCATACAAAAGTATGCAGTGATGTCACTACATGCATCATGGACAAGAAAAACAGATTAATACTCTATAAACACTCTTTGCTCTTAGAACATGTAGCCTAAACAAAGGACTTCTTCCTCCTTCTTTTGGAGAAACGGGAAGGATGAGAACTGAGAAACAAAATGAGGACATTGAGCACCAAGCATTTCACCTTAAAAAACACAGGAAAGTTATGTTAGCGGTGAAAAAGGGGGAAACTCCAAAGTTATGTGATAAAAATAATTTGTTTTGCTGAAGGATTTTTGACACTGAGCAACTGATTTCTTAAAAAACTTCCTGACATGCTGTATCACTGTATTCATTTTTCCTTGTGGCAATCTTTTTCAGAGAATAACTGCATCTATTCAAACTCCCTTTTTTCTGGGTTTTTGCTGCCTCCATCCCTACGCCTATTTCAAGATCTCTAATCAGATCAGCAGTTCCAAACTGTAGGACATTGTTAACACACGGAGTAATTTTAAATATCTAAAAACTGCCTGAGCATTCTGTAACTTTTTAATACAGTGGCTTGTTGCTGCATTACTTGCCCGAATACAAATAAAAGACATTTTACTCAAAGGTAGAATGATAATGGTCTGCACAGAGAAAATATTTTCAGAAAGTGACTGTCTCTTCAGCACATAACAATATCCATGACACATGAATAACAACAGATCTGTCTGTGAGGGGCGATTTGATAACCCATCTGGACCAGAAGACAGCCCGAATTCAGGTCTGTGTTTCAAAGAGAGATGAGATGCAGAGGAGACAGTGCTGTCTGACTGTAGCTTTCCTACACGTTGCAGGAAATGGATCCTCTTCCCCAGAGGGCAGAAAGGAAGAAAAATGTCACAGTTGCCAGGACAGAGCGAATTGCCACCTTTGCTGATACCCTTTCACACTCCAGGACAGCATCGGCCAAGGAGGGAGAGAATACTACTGCATTTCAGCCTGGCTTTCAACATGTGACATGAGGACACAGGCATATCACACCTGGCACGAGTTACTTAATTAAGTGAATTTCAGCTGATCATTATAGATGAGCCTGAACAAACCACCTACAATTCTGTTGTTTCCAGTGAAATCCATGAGTGCCTTTTTGGAGAGACAGCTGTTTGTAGATCATAAATTTGTCCCTAAGATCAATTATCTTGAATTAAGGATAAAATAAGTGCTTGGCCTTTATTATCCCTGCAATCATATAAAAAGCATACTTTCAAACTAAAAAGGAGAAAAACCATAAATTGAACAGAAAAGAGACTATTGGAGTAGGGAAGTAAAGACAAAAGAACAAAGTAACTGCCCACCCTGTCAAGACAAGAGAAGCAAGAATGCAATTTGGAAGACAAGACACAGACAGGATTAAAGGAGAAAATAGCTTACAACAGAAGGAAGACAGTACTTTTGAGAACTACAAATGGCAGAGTTGCAAAAACTGCAAACTACACTGAAAACCAGACATTGGGAGCTCTTAAGTGTCATGCAATAGGATAAACGTCCTTAATGCAACGTCAGGCAACACGGGGAGAAAGTGCCCAAATGAGACACAAAGGAAATGTAATAATAATAAAGATTAGGAAGTCAAGATATGAGCCTAACATCATAACTTATGATCTATTTTACACATATGTATATAGGAGATGATGTGCATATACAACATCATGAATATATATACGTGAACGCACATAAAATGAGAGCAACAAGCAAACAAAAAACACAGAAGAGAGAACATGTGGGCAACACAAACTCTCTCTATAAAAAGTATGCCTCAGGAAAGGGAAAACTAATGTGTAACATATTAAGACAGAGATTTTATTCAACCTTTTAATGAGACAGCCAAAAAACAAAAGGGGGTTATTCAATCCAAGATGGAAGTAAGTTAATTAAGCCAGACAACATTGGACACATGGAATTAAACCCCTGGCCAGCTGAATCTGAGGATCCAGCAGTCCCAGGGGTCCTGCAGGAGGGACAGCTGTCACAGAGGGAGGGTGCAGCCCCTGGATGGATCCCTCACCCTCACTGCGGCAGACAAGAAATGCAGGTGGGAACCAGAGGCAAAGGAATGGCCAGCTGGGGGCAATGAAACTCCAGGAATCCTGGGTGATGCCAGAGCAAGAAAACAAATGCAGCTCCACTGAAATTGCTTGCCTATCTGTCCATCATCCCCTTCCTACTCATGTCCAACTCCACAATTCCTTTGGCTTTGCTACTGCCTTCCTCTCCAGAGGAAAAACATTTGGTGTCTGTACTATTTCCTCTCACCATCACATACAGCATTTAAGGACTGCTAGATTTAAACTGATCTGAATAAAGGTATCTGGACTGAAACACAACAGCTATCCTTGAATAAATCCATACGTGGAAAATTAATTCAGAGTAGGAATGCAGATGTTCTTATCTGTTTAATCTATTTGGAAGATATGAGAAGAAGGATACCTGCATGTGGAATTCAGAAATGCTCATTCAAATTCTTATAAATAGTCACTTCTCAATATTGTCACACAGACTACGGTGCTCCCCATGCTACAAAGATATGAGATGTACTTGTGTAATTCCCCTTATGTTCACTGGAAGAGGAAGGAAGATGAGGCTCTGGACAGAAAAGGACCTCTATTATTTAGTCTTTTCCTTTGTAACATTTATTCTGACATCAGCCATATTGTTGAAGTTCACAGTTATGTTACTATTACAGTCATTGAAATTAGAATTTATTTTTCTAGAAAATTATTTTTGTTTACTCAACACAAAAAAAAAGTTTTACTAGATTATCCACTTTAACAAAACTTTATAGTTCTATATTTCTTTAAACTACATATAAGAGTTCCACCATGCTGAAATCCACTAAATGACCAACAGATACGGTGTTTCTCTGAACCAGAACACTTATAAAGATAGCTCAGGCACAGAAATGTCACAGAAACAACTTTCAAATAACAGTGCATTCATTTGAAACAAATAGCAACAGACACTGTCACCTCTGTTTATAGCTGCCAAATTTGACACATCACTTTTTGTTTTCAGATCAACACAATGGCCCTATAGATGCAGTTCAGAGTGAACATGAAGCACCTGCCCTATTCAGGTAACACCTACTGCAAATACAATCTACTCATTAACTACTGCAAGCTCATTTCAAAAAATCCTTTTTTTTTTTTTCTGGAAAGTGATTTGTGAGCTTTTACTCCCTAATGCCTTCTCCTGCCGCATTCGTGTTCCTAACTCTTAACTCCATCTTTCAATGATAAGGTGTACCTTTCATGCACTGTCAGAAATTTTCTTTTTAAGAAGAGGTATGTTCTTAAAATTCTGTAATTTCCTTTAATACCATACTTACTCAAGTAACCTTTTCCTGAAACAAGTAGGTAGTATGTATAAGTGTAAAACACAATTCAATGTATTGCTTAGGCAAGAGATGTACGGGAGGTCTCTGAACATCCAGAAAATGTTAATACTGCAGGGGAGCTGCACATGGACTTCTCAAGTACTCTTTCTTTCATTTGTTCCCATTGTGCTTGTATTAGAATCAGCCAGTCGTGCCACTCTCTCCTCATCCAGCCAGTGCTATTGATTATCTGGGCCACTGTCAGAGGGAGATTAGAATAAGGCTGACAGTTCTTTGGCCAGTGTTGAATCGGGAGAAAACTCAAATGATGCCAATATACTTGAAGGAAGAAGTCAGCTTGTATATTGAAAAGAATATCTTCCCTTTTTATGCAGCATGTATTCCTACCATTTGTTATGCACATTACTAACACGGGAGCTGCACCAGATCCCCAGCTGCCCTGGAACCAGCAGCTGAGCCTAAGAAAGCTTTCTACATGGGCAACTAGCCAGGCAATTGCAATCATTTATTTCAGATGTCACTCTTTCTACCATCACTCATTTTCTCTAAATCAGGTTATGGCAACATATTCCACACTGGAAAGTGTCTGGATTCAATTCAAAAGTACAAGACAATGCAGTATATAATTTCTACATTAACTTCAAAATGAAGGTTGAATCTTTCAATCCCAAATAATTTGAACAATGTCTATTTGAGTGTCTCATCTGGATTACTCTACTTTTGAAAGTGTTGAAGCTGCCTTGACCTTAATTTAAAGGACAGTTGCAATAGAGCATTTTCCATTAGAAACTCCTGTTCCACCATCTGCCCCAAATTGTCCAGAATCAATGACCTTCATAAAAACATAATAGAAGAGCCATCATATTTGGGAGAATTTGAGCAAAGTGATTCCCTCAAATACACACAGACTGGAAAAGAGTTTGCTGTTCTGCTGGCAACTTAATATTAGTTTAGCTATTTTATGCAAGGATGCCCAAGGCATTTTACTATTACCTCTATAATAAAAATGTAATAACAAATTTATAGGAGCCCAAATAATTGCATAGGTGAGTTCATTGACATTTTGCCTTAGGAGATACTGGTTGAATTTTACATCCCTCAGAAAACTGACACCCAGACAATAAAGAATAATGCAGGGATCTGGGATTCAAAGACCTGAAATATGTTCCTTTCTCTGCCAGTAACACTCAAAGTGCCTGCACATGCCTGCCTAGTATCCTATTCATGGTGTGACTGCAGTCAATGAAGAGCAAATTTTCCCATTCAGGACTCTTTTCATAGGCATACACACATTTACTAAACATCAGAGAAAAAAAGAATTATATGAAAAAAATTGAATTTATTTGTGTCTACCAGGAACATTCATGACCATGAGAGCAGCGTGTTAGCATGA
>JAWWLZ010000025.1:13573307-13584975 GCA_035041345.1 Poliocrania exsul
GAATTATATGAAAAAAATTGAATTTATTTGTGTCTACCAGGAACATTCATGACCATGAGAGCAGCGTGTTAGCATGAACATATACCAGCTTGACATTTCAAGAGAGAGATGTATGGCAAGAAGTAGTTCGTGTTATTTCTGGCTTACTCCATGCTATCGCTGTTCCATTTTCACGCTTGCTAAATAAAACCAAGATAATAACTTACAAGTTTTTAAAATAACAATTATTTTAAAATTAATACGTTAACATGCTTCACAGAACAATTAAAGAACACAGTTCCACTGAAAACGGTTTAAGTGAGTGAGAATAGCCAAGGAGAAAAGCACTTCCAGTTGGAATTTTGGTCTGACAACTTATGTGTAGCCACTGTACTGAACTCAGTACTGGCCAGTAAACCTTTATGTGAATTTGCTATACAAAAATTCACATTGTTCTGTGTTCTATTGTTTTACCAGCTATTTTAAGCAAACAGTCATGGCTTCATGTTACTTTTTTACTGAAATTTATTTCAGCAGTAATAATTTATCTGGTAACTTTTATTTCCATTGAATTTAATAAGTCTACATTGCTTCTGTCCAGTCTATTCTACTTCAACTATTACCTCTAATTTTACCAACAAAGAAGGTCTTTCCAATTGCTGTACTCTGATTTATGTTTGCCAGGACAGATGTTTTCTTCACTTTGATTTTTGCATTAGCTCTATTGTTTCATCTTGCTAAAGCCTCTTTTTTCCACTAAGGTAATTCCCTGTTGGCATTCACTAAATATCTGCCAATGAGTCCCCACTAAAACTACTTATCTGCTTAAGTGCTTGCTGTGCTGACCTGGCTGGCACAACACAATACTTGACAAAAAATCAAATTTCTAAATAGGAAAATCATAACAGTACAACATGTCTGACACTAGAAAACTGGTCAAATGTCCTAAGGGAATTGTTTATCTGTAAGGCCTGGAGAAAATAATGTATCTACTTTTTTTTTCCTTTGTCAGTGTCTGTCTCTTTCTTTAAATAATAAGCCCTTTTTAACCTTTAATTTTGTTTAGGAGGTCAGGAATCTGAACAGCAATATAGTATTTCTAGTAAAGATTACAGTTCAACCATGGCATTTTGTCAAGATTTATTTATTATATTAAAAGGATTCAAAATGTGTTTGAATAAATTAAACTGTGTCTCATCTGAAACTGAAAGAAAAGCTACATCACCACATCTCCTTACAGTCTCTAATTAGCAGGGGAGAAGAACGAATTTCAAATGCTCAGACAATTCAAAAGCTACATGGGTGAAAAGAAATGAATTGCTGAAGACCTGGGAAAGTCTGTTTTAATGTTGATTCCCCACCAAGAACTCACCATGTGGATAAAACTTTGGAGTCCCTTGTGATTAAAATGTTTAGGTTATGTCTTAACTTACAAACATGCATGTTAAAGCATCCTGTCCTAAAAGATTTAACTGATCTGTCCCCTGTCCAAACAGCAGTCCCCACTTTCTTGCATACTTTGGCATAGATTAGGGGTGCCAAAACTGTACCTTTCATGCTCCTCTCCTCAATCAACACATAACTTATTATAAACATCTCAAAGTCAATCCTGGCAGATATCCCAAAGGCTCCAATCAAAGAGATTTTGTTCAGGTTTATCCATTCAGTGTCAGGTTTATTTTTATTATTTTTAATGGTGATTTTTGTCTCTAGTAGCTGTAGAGATCTCAGAATCAAGTGGGCCACTAATCTCAACTTTACAGTCAGTTGTTTATGAATTTCCATATTATATTAAAACTTTTAACAATAAGAGGGTTTTGAAACACTCACTGCCTGGTTTGACAATTCTCATCTGTCCTCATGGTCATGTTGTGCAGGTATCATTAAGCAGACAATGGTATGAGGTGCCTCATGGAGTCTGATAAGGAAATGATAGTGAAAGCACAATGTCAAATGACATCACAATTAGTAGGTACCACCTCTGCCATATTTCAAAACTCTCAGATTACTCCCTACTATAAATGCTTGCTATGTACCTTCGTTTTCACTCTCTTTCTAAAAGTTAGACAGAAATATCACATGTTCTTTCTGATTTGATGAGTCCCGGAGAAGAGCAAGCAAGGAAAAGGTTTAAGCTGGCCTCAGATATTCCATATGCCTGGCAGCTGGGGAAGCGGAAAAAGATCCCAGACCCTGTATCAGTTTCTGCTGTAATCTCCCATCCTGAGAGGATACAGTTTCCAGTGCCTTCATCCCATCATGAGGTCAAAATGCTAGTGATACATGGCTTAATGAGAAATTCATAGTCTCCTGACACACAGCTTTGTCCAAAATGTTCATTCATGTCACAGAATTATTTCAAAAATTATTTAATGTGGGAGATGCAAATGGTTTCCCCTATCACTGTCCTTCAGTCATGAGGGCGTGATGCCTGATTTGATTTCTAGGCATCCTGAGCTCAGATAAAACAGGCAGTTCATAAAGGTAGTGAGGTTAAAAGGTGTCAGGACTTAGGAAAACCTTCTCACAGAAGTGGCAAACTCTAATATAAGTATCCAGACAAGGTCACAAATTAAAATGCTTTTCACAGAAGACTCTCTCAGAATATTCCCAGTGTATAAAGCTAAGTACATACTTAAGCCTTTTCAGGATCACAGCTGCATCTTGACATAAAACAGAAACAATGTCAAAAGATAAATAAAAAGAAAGTTAAAGCTGCAGCAATTGTACTTGGTTTTGTATGTAATATATGCTTCATAATGAGTGTTAATAATCCTGAGTAATTAATGAACAGTAATTACATTTCTCTCTAAATTACTTGCTAATTAATTGAATTTACTGCGGACGTCAATACATGAACGTTGGGTAACATTCCACTGACTGCAGTAATGCACAATTATGCTTTAAGACAGATCTTCACCTCATTTTAGATTAGGGAGCCACGATTTTTTTAATAACATCTACTATAAAGTGTTCTTAATTTCTAAACAATGCTTTTAAAGCAAAACACATGTAAATATTTAATAACTACTTAAGTAAAACCTGTAACTAATATGAACTCTTCTCACTACTGTGCAAATGTCCTTCATGTCTTCATCCCACGTTCACATGGTGACAAAATACTCAGTATTTACCCGATGACCAATTTACAGATTAAAGAATTAGCTGTAACTACTTTGTATCCAATCACAAGAACATTGCTTTTGGAGAAACTCCTAAATATTTTTTTTTTATTATCACATAAATCTTCTGTAATTAAACCTTTTAAACAGCCTCCAGTTCCTGTATTTCAGGAAGCCACCAGAAAAATTAAGTTCTCCCTCCACCATTTATGAGCAAAGTTCTTGCAGGATAAAGCTTTCCATTTGCAACTGATAAGTACTAAATGAGGCACTTCCTTCTGCCTTCTCACTCCTTCAAAATGTCAAGCATGCAGTGTAAAGCTTGAGGCCTACATTAGTATACCAGTGAAAAATTCTGATCCTTTATATGCAGCTTGGGCTATTTGCTGTTCCTCTGCCATGTGCAAGTTTGCATTATTTTCATTTGTTACCAAGGAAGCAATGATCCCTATGAATTTCTCACTTACTGTGATAGCATCATCCATGCACCATATATATACTTTGTAGATTACAGACATTTTTAAAGGTTTTCTCCACCAAAATAGAAATAAACTGTCCAATGGGGCAGCAGACCATAAAACCCCAATCTGGACTATGTGCAGTTCTCTAAATGATGACAGAAAAACAGAAGCTGGAAATTACATGGTGCAATATCATAGCACTTTCAGCAGCCAGTGGAAACTACCCAATCTGCATCCTGACAGGTGGCATACTCGAGGCTGCTGAGGGAACACAGTGTGCTGACTAGAGAGCATTAAAAGGTATTCCTTCATTGATCATCAAAAGCGTGACAGTTTCCTCTCAAGTCTTGCTGGTTATGGTTTACACTGTTCACTGACATCAACTAAGACTAGACTGTGAGGCAACACAGAGTAAAAAAGAAGATGGTAAATCAGTTGGAGAGAAAATGAAAATATATGAATCTACAAATACAAAATATGTGAATCTAGCTATCTCTATTGCCAAAAGAGGGCACAGAGTGGTAAGAAAACCTCTTTCAACACTCCAGCTAACTCTGAGACATATGTCAAGTAGATTTTCCTTCAAGAACTACAAATTTGTGCTGCTCCATAGAATAGGTCCTTTACATGTTATCAACCTTTTACCTGTGCAAAGCTCTTTAAAAACAGCAGCCAATTAATAACAAATACTAACAATTACTAACCTGCCCTTTTTAACAAATTCCTACATGTAGTAACTTAGCAATGGCCAGCTAATGTAATTTTCTTTAAATAATTCTCTAGTTTAGAGATGAAAAAAATAGACACTGATGGCTTGCTTTCCACTAGGGTGATACGAAGTCTGGCCATAGTAAAATGGAGAATAGACAGAAGGGAGCTATTTTAAGCTGTTGGCACTGATAATATTATTGCTACAAGCCTCCTGGTTATTAAGAAACACATGAAAAGGAGCTGTACTCTGTCACATCCCTCTCAAGAAACTGTCAAAACTTTTCATGGTCTCCCAATTTTTTTCGCTCATACTCTGTTTCACATGGGAAGCAACAAAAAAGTTATTTTCAAGCATCACTTTTGCACTCGTGGAGTCAGTGCAGTGGCAGGACACAGAGAACATACAGTGAACTGATTTCCCAAGAATCACACACATCCAAGCAAAAATAAACCTCCTTTTTAAATGCATCTTCCTCCATGTTTCTTGCCTTTTCTCTTGTTAACACTGCACAGATGTGACAGCTTGAGTGGAATTCCTTCCTGGATCTCTCATCAGTCAACAAAGTGATGACTGTATGTTCAATCCTTCCCTTGTAGTCATGATGACTCTTCTATTCCCTTTTTTGGATTCTGCTCTCCTCTTTTCACATTTCAACACTTCTCTTTCAACTTTTGTTGCAATTTCTAGTACATCTAATGGCACGCATATATTTACTATTAATTTTAATACCTAGCTTCCTACTCAGTAGATTGAGATAGAGCTCAAACCAGACCAGAAGTCAAAGAAACTAGAATTTTCAAAGACATCGATATTATGAAAACAGCATGTGATGAGGGTACAGGATTTGTCTCTATAGTTTGATGCTTTTGCTAGAGGAATGGAAATACACTGCTGTCAACGAATACATTATGTTCTAAAAAATTCTAAAGTATGCAGAAATTCTCAAGTTGCAGAAACTCTAAGCATTTATAGTTAAAAATACATCAGTACCATAATTCTATGCTATGAAAAAGATTTTTTTTTATTTGACTTACAAGAGAAAAAGGCAGGAGTAAGATTTTCCACTCTGAATTAACAACTTCTTTTTAAAGGTATGAAAAGGTCCACACAGGTGACATTGGGACTCTCAAAAACAGCAACCACTGTGTAAAACTCCTGAGAGCTTTTGATAATGCTACTAAATTCACATAAAAGGACTAATTAGGCACTGTACAGAACTGTGAATATGTTAAACATCCATAATTGTTAAAGCCCAGTAAAACTGCTCTGCACAGTTCTGCTGGGAAAGACCATGCATGGGGAACCAGCCCAGGCACAGCAGGCCAAGGTTCCAGCAGGGCAGTGAGGAACTCTCCTCCCCTGCCACTCCTCTCTGAGGCAGCAGAGGGAAATGGGCTCAATCTGGAAAAAGGAATAGAAGCAAGTCAAGACTGTGTCACAGCTTTATCAGTGTACTTTTGGCTTCCAATTCCTAAATGGACTGAGATGTCTAAAACATGTTAAAAAGCTGATCAAAACTTAAAGCAGCAAGATGCAGCTGCTGACATCTAGCTTTTATTATGCTGATATCATCCAGAATTCTTCTACAGCTTGGAGTGAAGCTTTGCATACTCAACAAATAATGCACAAAAATTCTATTATTCACTTTCTTTCAAGACTTCCTTGCACATTGGAAACACACTTTATGGTTAAGTCTGTGCTCTAAATTCAAAAGCCACCCCAGCACAGTAGAAATCAGTTTAAGGTGTAAGATAAGTCTACACAGAACCCTGTCATGTAATTTCCAGCTCCATACTGCATTGCAGTGCTCACCAGCCGTGTTTGAGATTCTCACACTGCAGTGTCACTTCAGCAGGCTGACATCTATGAGTGCTACCACCTTTTTGTGCAGCCTCAGTTCCAAAACTTGAGGAAAATGGAAAGAGTTTGAAGACTTCCCTATTTAGGCATTTCTTCCTAAGCCTTAGAGATGGAAGGTAAAAGATTATGCTCTTATTTGAAGAGATCAGATATAACAGGGAGACTGTAGTCGAGTGTGCTATTTCACAGCCAGCGTACTTTGTTTGAAGCTCCTGGCACTGGTTCCTCCTCTATTTTGTTTTATGACTACAGTCAGACCAAATGTTGAATTAAATGTCTGTTTCTCACAAAAGATGAGATCCAAAAGAAATTGGAGCCAAATTACTGACTTATAACAAAAACTGACTGAAGTGCGACAATTTTTGTGCATAAAATTTTCTCAAAACTTACATGTGATGAGAGAGTACCACTTAAAAAGAGAAGTATCAACAGAATGCTTTAAGAGTTTTGCTCTCTGCAAAGTGCAATGACTTTAGAAGTGCTCACCTGGGCTAACATGAAAAGGAGATGACAAGTCTCTACTTTCATTTAGTATGAATTAATCCAATAATGCTTCCAACATATTCTGACGTCGGAGGAGAAATGACAGAATTTGCACATCTGTTATTGCAGATACTTTTACATTCTTGAGAGGACCTGCCTTGGCTGCATCTCTGAGTATTTTCACTTCAGTCCCAAGGGAAACATTACCCATTTAAAAGTCACATAAAAGAAAGGCTAATGAAGTTTTTACTCTAGCATGATCTTTTTTATATACATACCCTTATTTATTGCTCAATTTAACTTTTCACTTTAGCACGCTTCACTCACAACAATCACAAATGTCTCTAAATGAAAATCAAACAAAATTCATCTGCAAAAAACATTCTGGAAAAAAAATACTGAGTTTAAAAGAGCATGCAAGAGAACAGATGCAAAAAACCACACTGAAAGTATGTCTGTATAGGTAACAAGAGCAATTGTACTTCTACTGATTAAACTAATGTTTTAATTAAATAATGATGAGATGCAGACATAATCATCTCCTTTAACCTATCTGTAAAAAAAAAAAAAAAGCTTTATGAGTGTTACCCAACAGAAAATCAACTATGAACATTAACATCTTAATATGCATGCAAAGTAATTTATTAATAGATTAAAATTTTAAAAAGCTGTTCTAATTAGATGCAGCAGTAAGCCCTGTGATATGCAAGCAATGTATTTGCCATAGTGTGTTAACTTCCATTAATGTTATTTGAATATATGCTTTGAACCAGAGCTTATGAGCAGCTTCTGCTGAAATCTTGCTTTCAGGAAGATTCTAGATTCCTATTTTTATCTAACAGTAATTGCCAAGGAAACTTTTCTATGTGAATACCACAGTACAAGACATGAATCCTCTTCCTTTTTATTCCAAGTATCTGTAGAATTGCTCTACTGATCAGGCAACACATACCAGAAATCCTTCACCTGCCTGAGGTCATATTCAAAGACAGCTCAGAGAACATGTGACCAGTCAGAAACAGGAAATAAAGGACTTGGATGCTTTCAAAAATTTGTTAAAATAGGGCAGTAGGATCAAAACCTAAAAGAACAGGCCTGCTCCAACTAGCAAGTGTAACCCCTAAAACACCTACATGTAGCAGGTGGAGTTGAAGATGTAAACTTATCTTGATCATAGGTGAGGGCACCTCACCATGTGAAAACACCTTTCAGCACCAAGAAGCACTTTGAACAGGAGCTTCTCCTGTGGCTTTCCCGAGCTACAACTCAGCTTCCGTCTGCTGCCCACCCCCACTGGCATCTTCACAGGTTTGGCTGGTAGTCACAGTCCTGTTTGGTTTTTAAAAAAAACTAAATCAAAACACACTACACAATTCAGTTGAATTTTGCTCCATCTGCACAATTCCATCATCAGCACATGAAATAATGGAGGAGAGGGGACACACATTGTATTTGCAATAGGGGCACAACATTTCACTGCAAACCACATTCTGGTTTCTTGCCTCCTTTTGAAGTCTTTTCTGTCTCCAGTCTGGCATAAAGGAAGCAAAAGCCTCCTACCCATAGTATCTTACTCAGTTGCTGATAAATTATAATGCTAATATACTATAACATTTATAGCACTATAATGGCCCATGAACTTGGACATGTTTTTTAAAGATATATCTTGGAATAAAAGGATTTTTAAAAGTAATAAAACATCTCTTTGACTTGACAAAGTAAATAAAAGAAATCCAGAAAATCATGCAGTAAAAAGAGAGGCAAAAAATAATCCAAAACAATTGAAATACCACTTCAGAGAAATTATAGTAGTAGCACCATATACTAATACTAATGATTTGGACAGTATTCCATAGTCCAAAACTCAATTTACAAATGAAACATTTCTGCATTACAAGGCTACCAAATTTACACACACCTCAAGGATTTGGAATGCTTTCATCAGAGAGCACGTATTAAGAGATAGTGAAAGAAACTTCATATTTGTTCTCTCCTAGCACAAGTAGATGCAACCAAGTTTAGGGTTTTTGCAAGCAAATACTAGTCATTAAACTGTAAGCAGAGCAAACAATGTAGTCATTAAGAGAATTAAACAGGGAAAGGGAGAAATATTTTTAGGTTGCACATATTTCAAATTAATTATAATTTGATCTTAGCTTAATTACAATTACTGCTTTAGCTATTACTAATTTTTCTTCCAGCTGGAAAGTAAAACTGATGCAAGCTACTGTTTCTTTGGATGTCTTAAGTACACAATAATGTAAAGAACATTGCAAATATATGTTAAAAAGAGCTCTTGCCAACACACAGCTCTGAACACAGCAATGTCTCCATGATCTGGTATCATTAACCCAAACCATACTTAGAACTTGTGTTATACCAATGCAAGTTTTAGTTCCATTTTTTGATGGGGTATTTGTTGTTAAGGGAATACTGATATCCTGATCTCCTGAAAAGGAGCAGAGTGGTTTTTCTGCCAGCAGGCACTTCAAATAGGATATACAAAAACACACTGCTGTTGTCAAAACCTTTGCATGGACTCCCAAACATTCTTACAGTGAGAGTTTTGTTAGACAACCACTTCCTAACTTGGAATAAATACAGCTAATAAAGACCCACTTAAATCAATGCATATTTAAAACAACTAAAATATTAGGACTAACATTTCATAACAGGGATTAGTATGGTATAAACCTCTTTCAGAAGGTCATATGGTACAAATCCTCCTAATTTAAATGGAAATAGTATATTTGAACTGAAAAACAATTTGGCTTGTGAAACCAATATACACTACAGTTAGTATGTAAATCTACTATAGCATTTACTACTTATGCTCAGCAGGGTTTGAGGCAAGTTACCAAACAGATACAGCCCAGAAAAATCAGGTTTGAGTGTCTCATTAACCCAGCATCTGAGAGAATCACACCTGCATGCTGACAGTTGTTTTGGAATGCACATGGTTGTGCTTAGGCATATATCTCCTGCATCTCTAAGGTATAAAGATGACTCTTAGCTGTGCAAAATCTTGCTTGTCTGCCAATAGGAATTTTGTAAAGTCACTGTATCTGGGCCTAATACAGTATCTAACCTTCCTGATAAGCTGGGCACCTTCAAGCCAGGCTGAGTTCACACCCTAAACCAGAAGGCTCTGCCTGTCAGCCTAGGAAGGGAGGATCAGCCCTGGAACCCAAGTGCAATATAATCAGGATCAATGACATTTGGTTAATAAGATGGAAATTAGGAATGAAAAGCAATTGAGAAAGTTACCTGGACGACCAGCCTTAGACAAAGACCACTCAGAGGATAGAAACAGAGCTGTGCAACTCTACCGGGTAAGAATTAAAGGATCGTGCTTTAACTCTAAATACTTTTTTTTTGTTTTTACTGCTAGCTCTGTACTGCTTTGAAGGAGCTTATCAAGTTAAATTAGTTTTTAAAGGATATGGGTAAGCAAGAGTTAATCAAGATATATAAAATGGAAGTACACAATGCACAGTTAAACACATGAACAGAACACAAATGAGAGGCAAATAAAGCTTTAACGCTCTTTGGCATTTCATGTTTCTCCTCCACTTGACTAAGAGCAGAGAAAGCAGCTATTTCATTGAAAAGTGCACTACTTGATAGACAACTGGAACCTGAGGAGGATGCCCTAATCACCCCTATTTGTACTGTTTCCTCACTTTCTACAAATTATGTAAATATTTCTTGGAGAGCATATATCCTGGTCTTACCCTTCCCAGGCATAATTCATTTCATTGTAGTATATCCAGGTGCACATTTCCTCATGATTCTTCTCTTTTTCTTTTAATGTAAACTAGCAAATTATTAATTTATTAACTAGCATTTAATTATTGTTAATTTAATAAATTAACATTTTTATTATTAATTTAGTAAAACCAAACAGCTCTAGCAGGAAAGACTGAGCATACATGATCCTTTTGTGATGTCTAAACCACATTATCTCTCATTTGGAAACAGATTTTCAGTTTAAAACACCCAAGACAGAAACCAGTCCCAACAGTAAATGATCTAAATGAAGTGAGTGCCTCTCCCCCACATCCCTTTCATGTGTTCCCACAAACATTTTCAGCTTTGACTAATTTTTCTTTACCATCTCTTAATTACTTCATTAGGCAATTCCCAAACAGTTCTTTTAACATAGTTGAAAATATGTCTCTTGGTACCAAAAAAATTAAGAATTCTATTTTTACTTTCAGGTCTTACAGCATAAACCATCTTAATGCTGCAACAGCCACACATAACATTTTCTTAAGTCAATATGAATATTATCAGCCTTACCAACAGACAATTTTTCTTTTCAAAACCACAGACTGCCATTGGTAACAACATACTCAAGCTAAATGGCATTCATTATACCTTAAACAGACTCCCAAATTATCATGCATTATTTGTACAAGAGACCAAGATGCTCTTCAGCTATTATACTACTTCAAACTTTTATATCATATTTAATTTTTAAAATGTACTCCTCCTCAAAATGAAAGTGCCCTAATTAATCCACATTTATGAATGGGTAAAGTTAGGTCTCAAATTTGACTGCAAAGAACTGTGAGATCAAGTAAGATCAAGTTAGAGTTAGCATCACTTCCACTAGAAGAATCTTCACCATACAATGTCATGGCTTTAATTTTCTTGTTTCACTGTTGCCAAGCTGTATGTACAGATGTACTTCACTCATAACACTAAAAATATTACATGTAATAACACAGAAAGTAGTAAACATGAAAAATACATGGTAATAATCAAGTTATTTTTACTGAAAGCATTTAGTTATATTATTACATAACATAAAACATGCTGCCCCACCCTCCTCTTTTTCTTTTGCTGCCATTCTTTTTCTAAATTAAAATAATACTTAAAGGAGGAAAGGTATTATAGCAAAGATTCTCAGAAAATTTCCTCTAAACACTTTGTTACAATACTGAGTGGAATATACGTATTTATCTCTGTGTTAGAAAGGGGCTTACCTATATAGTAACAAAAGTTTTCCCATAAACACTGTGGCTTTTAACCAGGAAGACTGTTAT
>JAWWLZ010000025.1:13593351-13630612 GCA_035041345.1 Poliocrania exsul
CTCTGTGGGGGCTCTGGCACACACACAACTCCCTGGGGGCACTGGCACACACACAACTCCCTGGGGGCACTGGCACAAAACTCCCTGGGGGCACTGGCACACAAGTTTCTTTTTGCTCCTTCCCTGCTCTAAAGAGCCACAAATCATGGGACAGTTTTAAAGTGGCTCAGTTGCCTAATGAGAGCTCAGTTTCACACAATTTTAAACCATGGTGCTTTTGCCATCAACCATGTGGTTTCAGTCATCTTTTGCTTCATCTTTCATCTGATCACCAAGCAACAAAGTTTTAGGTAGATTTTTTGTACTGTAGTGGGCACACAAAACATGAGTGACAGTATAATGGAGAATATATGAGCAAACAATGCTACTGATCACATTATACTGACTGTGTTTGCAGGTGGTGTCACATATAATAGGGGCACCAAAGTCTTACACTGCTAATGAAGCTGCTAATGCTATAATGATAATGAAATGATAGCTGAAGAGATCTTCATTATTTCTAACAGACAAAAACATGTGGCAAAACCCTCTAAGCACAAGAAATGCAGACTTAAAACAACAAAATCTCCAGAGATCAAATTTATTCTTGCAACACCATAACAGAGAAAGCAAAATATATTCCCCCTGATGCAAGACCAGTAATTCTGGAAGAAAAATCAGCTGAGTTAAACTAGATTGACTATAAGATAAAATATGTGATAAAGAAAAGGATAAAAAAGAGAACTGCTTTGATTGGAAATACTTTTGGGGATAGTAAAATTTATAAGCTATATTAAGAGCATCAACAATATGGTCTTTCTCTAAGGCACCAGTGCATATTTTTTTCAGAATAAAAGAAACACATTTTCTCACTCAGAATTGGAGTCAACAAATGGCAATCCTCTGGTGAAAGCCAGGGGAGATATAAGCCAAAGGAACTGACGCAATACTGATTTTATGTGCTTTCTTTGATCCTTTCTTTTAACTTTGAAAGTGAAAGAACTAAGAAAAAGAATAACTGAATGTACACATAACCTTCATAACTGGCTCATTTCACAGCTGATGAAAAAAGCATCACTAATTCCACACATTTCACACAGGCCAGCACATTAGCAGTCAATGAATAAAAACACATGAAACCAGAACACAGAAACAGAGGAAAAACAGATACTGCACTGCAAAAGGTAGGTTGCATATCAGCAATCTAAATTGTTGCTATGACACAAAAACTGGAGAAGTATTTTTCTTTCCTTGCATTTCATAGATGCTGGCACAAAGGTAGTGAAATTTTGACTCCCCATCACCAGAGAGACAAAATAACAGCCACAGATAAATATCTGTCAAGACAGCAGTTGAAAGGCATAATCTTTCAACTTGTCAGTGTTCATGTATGAAAAGAAAGAAAAAGAAAAGGTAGAACAGGAAAAGCATACAAATAGCCTAGGACTTGTACATTTGATTCTTGATCTTAAAGAGTAAAAATGTTGCCTGAAGCTTTTCACTGCTTGTATAAATTGGGAAAGTTTGCATGCTGTTACTAAAAAGAAACTTCCTCGCTTAATTTTCCTTCTGTCCTGAAAAAAATTACTTTGTTTTGGAATAAATTTAAATAAATCTGAATACAAATATGATTGTTGAAGGTCCTTGGGGTAAAAAAACCCATACAACAAAACAAATAAAAAAATCAACAAAACAAAACCAACAAAACAAAAATATCCACAGATCTTTTTAGGCAAAAAAAAAAAAAGCAAGAAAAAGGAATTTTGATGATGGCCTGAATCAGAAAAGGCTTCCGAAATAGAAATGGTATCATGACAGACAGGGGAAAAAAATTTTTCTTGGAAATCTACTTCAACTTTTACAAAAGAGATTACTGATTACACCATCTAGATCAGGAGTTTTACCACATGTAACAGAAGCATTACAGCACTTGCTTTACCTTCAGTCACATCTACCTTTACTCTCAATTGAATAAAATATTTTCTTTTAAATTCTCGTTATCTTTTGTAAGGAAATTTAGCATTTCCCCTCTGAACTGTAAATATAAATCTGACCTCCTCATTCTTAAGAGAGATAAGGAACCTCCTTGTTCCAGCCTATGCTTTAACTATTTTATTTTGCTTCCTCATTCAGTAAAATACATGTGTGCACATTATTGCCACAACACCATTACAACTTCTTCAACACTTTTGGTAAGGCATAAAACTGATCTATTAACAATGCAATTAACAGCAAGATGAGTGATAATTTGATTTTTAAATGGAGAACTATCCCATAGCCAAATGAAAAACAAGCTATAAAAGTTTCTTTTAATAGGGAAAAAAAGGCAGCTATTGTCACATTCTGGGCTTCTGTTGGTCACTTCACAAGAAAGGCTGACTCCTACTCTATTTCCACTGTCCAAGTTTTAGTGGCAACCCACGCTATCAGTGAAGATCGGAATAGAGTTCAGCAGTACTCCTGACCAGACCAAAGAAACCCACTGGAGGACTGGCTGGTTGATTTTACTGTTAACCCAGCATTGGATGTTCTTCACATCAGATGTTCCTAGACCAGCAGGGAATTGCTGCTTTCTTTTGCAGCCACCACCCTGGCTGGTTTCCTATGATTATACAGATGCTTTCACAAAACACTTTTGAGCTACATCTAAGACTAGAACAAAGCTGTTTCCTCTCTCTCTCTCTGCCCACTCGCTGTGCCACACAAGCATTTCAAAGTGTTCTGGCATTTCATAGCACAGCTTTGCATTTGTCACAGGACTGCAAATGTGTGTGGAGGGAGTATCAAAATACGTGTTGTTGTCAATACTTCTGATGACCTTTTTGCAGTCAGACACTCACTGACTGCTGATTCTCACCATTCGCAGTCATCTTACTCAAAACTGCTCCTTCTGGCTCCTTTCCCTTCCCTATAACTCTCCTTGCCTTTATACCAAATCACTCCTTTTCCTTTTCCCTTCCTTTCATGGCTCCAGCAGGAAACTCAGTCCAACAAGCACAGAATAATTTTTTTCATTTGAGGAGCATTTGACCCAAACTGTTTCTTCTAAACCTACATTTCTAAGTTAAGATCAAATACAGTTTGCATGATGTACTTTTTCCATGCTTGCAATTTAGAAATAAGAGGGAATACCAGAGACAAAACAAAAGACAAATATTTTTTGTAAGGGTAAAAATGCGTAATTTATGAGTACAAATTTGAAAGCATTAACATGAAGTTTTCAGGCTTACAACAACAATAACAGAAAATTACAACTGAGTCCCTACTTCCTTGTGTTTTTTACAAAACACTTGGTACTTCCCACAAGAATGTCACTGTGTCCATATTCTGGACAGATCTATACTCAGGCAGTTGCATTCTCACCGTGCAACATAATCCTTGTAAAATATCAACTGGATTGACTTTCCAAATAGAAAACCCTGTTGTGCCATGTTTTTAACAGAATGGATACTTGCATTCCTGGGAAGGATGAGTGATCCCTCAATAAACATGTACTGTGGGTGAAGGGAGAACTGCCACATGTAAATTGAAATTTATTTGTTGATTTATGCTTACAGAAGCAATAGAATTTCAAAACTGAAAAGAAGTCAAGGCACAGCAGTGACTGTGTGCACCTACAGACATTTGAAGTTGCTGTGTGCAGAACCAAAACATGAGCTCTGAGCTGTGCTGGGAACCAGGTACATCTCGGTGACACATGGTGGCTCTGTTGAGAATGGCAGCAATGCTGTGAGCTCTACCAGCCGTTCCTTACCATAACACATTTGCAGGACTAACAGACTGCTGAAAAGGAAGGAATAGGACATGAAATAGGATTGGGGGAGGTGGCGGGGGGAGTGGGGCAGGGGGGGGTGGGGGGAGGTACAGAAGAAAATTAACAAATTAAAGTAGTCACAAACGCCTCCCCAATAGAAAACCTCTTTTCAATTCTGTTGCGTGTTGCAGTTACAAGCCCCAGACTAATACAGGAGGAAGTGCTTTGTCTTTCTAAAGGAAGAAATCAGACACAACAGTAATATCAAGCAGGAAAAGATAAAAATGGGAGAAATATGCCCCAAAGTAGACCTGCTGTGATACTGTTTATGCAGAGCTGTGGACATCCAGAATGGGGAAGATGCTCTGTGAAGGGCTCTGGAAAAATCTTCGAGGATTCTTGGTGTATATCCAAGTTCTGTGCCGCAAGGACTTTATTAACAAGTGAACAAACAGCAAAGTCCCAAGAACTGAGGAACTTAGAACAGGTGGAAAAATCACCTGCTCACACTGCCAAAGGCGAGACAGAAGGCCAATCTGAGATGGCGTATCTGCATTTCTGCCCTATGTTCTTAAACAAAGAGAACCTGCTTTATCTATTAGCTTAAAACTAGTATATACAATGGTTTTTGTCAGTTTTTGTTCTTTTAAGGCAGTAAATTTGCAGAAATTATTTAAAAATTATTACTGTGAGAGACTTTAACAATACCACTTCAATGTCTGATTGGGCTGATTAAATCAATTTTATGTGCAATAACTAACCAACAGCTCTCCAAATAATCTGCAGAAATCAGTTAAGGTAGCTTTGGATGCATGAGCACACAGCCTTGGTAGAAGGGAGGGTTGAATCTTGGCAGCACAGCTAATAAATGTAATTATAATGATAAAAGCTCACAAATGGCTTCATTCTACACTGTCACTCACAGCACAACCTGCTATCGCTCACTCCTGCTGCACACAATGACCTTTGTCATGCTTGAGAAAACAGCTTCCCACTGTGATTTGACTCTTACTGAGTGGCCAGATGGGGCAGTTTTGCTTCATTATTTGTGTCTGTGAAGTGGAAATGCCAACAGAAAGATTCATTACTGTCAAGATCGTCTCTGCAAAGCTCCCTTGATTTATTAGGGCATAAACTGCTGTACTGGCTGTAATGAGACATAAATGTGCTGTAAAGCCTCTGAACTCAAGAAGGAAATACACTGCCATCAAGAGGCTATAGGCCTAATTTATTAACAGCTTCTGCCACCACTGTCACAGAAAATCATACAAGCTGCACGGACTGCAGCGACTGTAGGAAAAAATGTGAGAGATTAGCCAGTGACATGTTTACATAAAAGAATTTCTTCCGTATTTTATGAAATTTGTACAGTGCAGACAGGTGAAATGCAACACAATTGATAATTACAATAAAATACTAGCATCTCTCAGTCTATTTAATTAATGTTGAGATTATGATCCACACTTACAAATCATAGGATGAGAAAACTTACAACTCAAGTTATCTTGATGGGAGACAATTTCCTGTCCAGTTTTGGAAGGTTCTAGATCATTTTAAGCCCTACATTTTGTTAGGCAGTCCAGATTCACTAATATTTTTATTTGTATCATGGATCTTGCCTACTTTTGTAATTAGCACAGTACAACACTCCTAAAATATTACAACTACTTATGACAACAAACATGTGTCAAAGAAACACTAGAACTGCTTATTTGTGTCTGCCGTGAAGGATACACATTATTTGAACAGAACGCATCAGCTACTTAATCCATATTGAGAGCCTGTAAAGAGCCCTTTAGCAAAAGAGGAATAATTGAATAGTGCACTGACAAAGGGCTTCTAACACGGGCACAAAGAGCCAGCAAGGCTGCACCCACAGTTCTGCCAGCACTGCTCACAGCTTGGGCTGCTGGCACCCACACTGGGTCAGCTTGGTAAGTTTGGTAAGGTGCCCAAACTTACAGACACCTCACTAGGGCTGCTGCTTCTGGCATTGTCCCTGAGGGACCTGATGCAAAGGTTGCTGGATAGCTACTGGAAGTGTCATGGATTTCTCTTGACAAGCAAGTGCTGCAGCCAGGAACATGAGGGCAGTGGCATCAAGCTACAACATCTCACAAACTGTTCAGTGCAAAGATCCCCTCCTGACCAGAACTGAACCTTTCACAGTCCAGCCCTTAGGATTCTGTGTTTCCATCAGCCAATAATGCCTCAGATAGTGAAAAAAAAAAAAATAAAATCAATGAAACAAACAACAACCATCAAAAATACCCCCAAGAACAATAACAAAAAACAAAATCACAAAACTACTCAATGTTTGCACAGCACAACTTAAAACCGAGTCCAAATCTGCATCTATAGTCAACTCTCTTTTCCACATTCAGAAAGTATGGAACAAATTCTGTTTACATTCACCTAACACATTAAAGGATAAATGTAAACATCTAACTAAATTTACACTGTCTTACAAAAGTTTCTTCTAAAATCTCACTAATTTTTCATATACCTCTTCCAAAACTTTGAGGCATACATGCAGAGAGAGCATAGACCATTTTTAAAAATTTCCTTTCAGAATGCTGTTTCAGAAAACTTATTGTGAGAAACCATGCCATAGAAAAAGCTTCCCTAGAGGGAAATATATCACAATCTGAGCAGAGCTACACAAGCGATTAAACCCGCAGAGCACATTTTACTATTAAAATATCAGCAAAATTAATTGAGCAAAATAAATGTACAAGATATCTGCTTATGATGGTGTGGTAATCTTGTCTATACTTCTAATTTCATAATCCAGTCTCTCTCAGAGGGCAAGTACACTTTGTACTGACACAGCTCCTGTGAGTAGCTCTGGACCGTGTAGACACTGTAGTGCTGTTAGCACTTGATTAAATATTAATGTGGGAATGAACACCAGGTTCTTTTGCCACTCAACAAGCCACTAATAAGTCACTTTGGAGAAAGGAGGAAAAGACAAATGTTTTGTTGAGCCAGTTTCTTTTGGAAGGGCTAAATCTGTACATCAGTAGAAAAAATAAAGTTCATTAGTAGTGCTCGTAACATACCTATATGGATGCTTCACATTACTATTCCCTTACGGGTATTAAATGTTCCAACACTTAAAAAGCAGCAAACTAAACTATAACTAAACCAGGCATTTATTAGTCTATTCTCACTAAATTATGAAAAATTATCTAGGTTGTTTTCTGCAAATTTGTATGTTATTTCACAGTTTACTATCTGTTTAAAGGTATGTCCTAGAAAAAGTGACATTAATATAAAAATTACAGAACATATTAAAATTGAATTCTGAAATAGATATTAAAATTCCTTCTGACTCAATTCTATGTTCATTTGTAGTAATTTAATAGAAAATAAGCCTTTTCAAAATGCTTTTTCAATGCTACACTGCATCATACATATTTCTTGGACAGAGCATCAACGGTTCAGTGCAAATCACCTTATAAGTGAAAATAGATAGTTTGGTTCTAAAATTGAAAAAAATATCCTTAATCCTTGTCTTCACAGGGGAAACAAAAAATATTAATAATATTTTTTTTAGTTTTCAACTCAGTTTTATGATGAAGTTCAACCCTATTTCAGGGTCATGGCTTCCCAGAGGGAACACTAGTGAGCGTTTAGCTCCAGAAACACCAAAGCTTTTCAGTGCCCCTTGCAGCAGAGAAGAAACAATTGCCATGAAACTCCTCCATAATTATAGTCAACTACTCTCCTTCCCCATGATATTCTGGAGTACTGTGCACCTGTGCATCTCTTTGCTGGGAGAAGAGAGACCACGAGCAACTTTTGTGAGGGCTGTAAAGTGACAGAGGGTAAGAACGCATTCTCTACACCTGTGCTGCTGTGTGACCAAAAATGGCCTGACCTCAGTCTAGCTATGTCTACTTCCTCGGGGAAGGTATGTGAGGATTGTATTATGAAACAAACTCTTATTTGGAAAATTCTGAAAAAAATGCAAGCAGAGCAGAGTCAAAGACTTCACTTAGAGCTTCACCTTTGAATACAACTGAATATTGGTGATAACACTGTTAGGGGAAAAAACCTAACAATTACATTGATGTAATGGCTTATTAATTGTCACTCTTGCTGCACAGAAATTGAGACCCAAGTGCATTTTTCTGTCTGAAATTGCACAAACATGATGTACCACAAAGGCATCCTCAGATGTCTGGCTCATCACTAGTTTCCACACATGGCCTTTTAGGGAGAATTTAGGTCAGCCTAAATGAAACTGTTTGTTTCAAAATGGGGTGCCATATGTCAAAATGTTCTTAGCCAGCCAGTATAATTTTTAGCCAAAAATTCCATATTATCAGATATGGTGCTAAACCCTCTGTACTCACAGCTTTCTCATGCTGTTTGTGTACACATTTGAATATTTTGCACAAATTTGGTTTTAGTTGCTAAATGAATCATAATATTTTTTAAAATTACTATGATAGCTATTAGAATTATACTGATATCATTGTTTGTTAAAATCATTAGTCAGCAATACTGCTAAGTTTCCATTATGGACTAAGTTCCGTCATCCTTTTTTCAAAAGTTCTAAACAGTTTCATTTGCTATATAAATACTGTGGACACTACTCATCATGAAATCTGTGATAAGTCAGGGAGAAAGCCCTAAGATTATGTCCTTTTTGACAGGACTGTACTGAATAACACACAAGACAGTGCTATAAACTACCTCCAGCAAAGAAAAGGAAAACTTATTTCACAAGGCCATTAACAGCATCTTTTATCTTGGCAAATATTCCCCCCTGTGTAGAAGACAAACAGAGAAGAAAACTCCTATTGATCTTTCTAAGTAGAGATATTTCTGAAGAAATTCTTCTAGGAGAGCTGAACACAGAGTATTGTTATATTGATCAAAACTCAGGCAGTGTGTGATGCCCACGTGCCAGACTTCCAGGGACAGCACAGCAGAGAGCACAGATTCTCTGGCAGAGCAAGGTACATCCAGCAAGGACACTGAATGTCCCAAATACAGACCCAGGGGAGGCAGAAACACTGTAGTAAAATCACCCTGGACTCCTCTGATGAGTGGAACCTCTGAAGAGAGCTTTTTAGCCCATCCAGAATCCCTGCCACACAGTGGCACGATACTGCTCTGGCTGTGCTCCCACCATGGCACAGAACAAAGGCAAGGAGCACTGACACCACAGCACAGGAACTGAGGCAGTGGGAGAATGAGGGGGAAAGAACTTGGTCTCAGTGAAAATTCACATTAATTTCTGAATGATGGGCTGTTTATGTCTTTCAAATACAATAGAAACCATAGGATCAGACTCAAATTCTATGCTGGAAAACAAAGGGGAATCTCAGACTATCCACAGTTCCTAGTCTCATTCTGTGGCCCCTACTCAAAATTGCAGAAGTACAACAGCAAAAACATTACACTGATGGTGCTCCCACAAAGTAGTGACTGATGAGGGACTTCTTTTCAATTGCAAGTGACAAGAAATGGATGGACAGAAAGATAATTTAACCAGAGTAATTTCTGCACAGACGATGAAATTCATCTTCCATGAGTTTTTGTGCCTATAAAACTTGATACTGTGAATATTTTATGAAAACTCACCCCCTAAATGTGATGCAAACTTAGCCAAAGCAAATGTTTACAGTTTTCACCCATTCCTACCACAGATGTTTCAGTATTTAGACAAAACTCTCATTTTATGGGAAATTCAGCCATTTCTGTTTCACAGTAAGAGCAAACCCAATAAATGCATACCCAGTTAATTTCACTCTTGGAGATTAAGTTAATAGAGTAGACAAACTGCCAAGGAATTTTAATTTTCAAAAAGAATTGAAAACAACTGCACACCTACTGCAAAGAAAATGAAGCAGTCATTCTCAGGCTGGTGCTGTAGGTAGGTACTGCAAAATCTGGGGAAATCAGCACCTCAGAGGAGGCAGATTGGAATCTTGAAGAAGTGAACCTGCAACTAACCTATAACCCAGCACTGTATGATGAGCACTTCATGTCTGTGGGAGCACAAGGCGCACTGGAAGGGAAGGGCAGCTGCACACCCGAATTTTACACTCAGTTTGTTGCAAACCATGTTCAGTGACACCGGTCCACAGTTTGGCAATGCTCTTCTTCCAGGCTTGGTAATTCACTGCTCTCTGTAGGCAGCCTTCCATGCAATACCATGGAAAATTTTATCCCAGAAGGAAAGAAATCTGTGTAAGACAGTCTGAGAAATCCCCTTTTTATTCCTATTTCACTTACTTCATCTTACTTCCTTACCCTCTCCTATGCCTTACAGTACATCTTTTCCTTGTAATTTTGGGCCTGATTTTTTACTCTTGGAAAGTCTAGTTGGCAGATGGATCTAGAAAATAACAGGAGTTATCTTTCAGATGGTCTTTCATAGTTTACAGTATGCTGCACCTACTCCTTTTTTGAATTAATTTGTTATTTGGGGAAGAAAAAGTCTACGAGGAGAGGAGTTAAAAATAAGCTCACTGCTTTCTAACCGATATACTGAATATATATTTCAGTTTATTGATTAACAGTGCAGATTTTTTTAGTACTAGTTAAAGATTTAGACTGAAATACAAATGATTCATTGGAAGACCAGTACTATTCTATCTTCTCCTTTTTATAATTAGGAAACATTCTTCATGGTTGTATTAATATCTCATATTAATAAAACAACTAAAAATCCCAGAAACAGACCTTACCTGATACTACCTCAGACATTTTTAAGAATCCAATGGTTCAGAGTTCATCAGAGACTGAAATACTGAACCACTTGATAGAAAATTCTTGTAGTAACTACTATATTCTACAATTCCATTATAGTTTATTCTTGGCAGGAGGAATGCCCAGGATCTTGCCTAGCAGATATATCTGTTATCTTCATTTGTGCAAACTTCCAAATTTTCCTTTGCACCTCTTGACAACAGTGTCTTCTTTCTAAGGGTGTTTCTGGCAATGTTTTTTCCTCAAACAGGGATAACTTGTTTCTATTTATTTTTAAAAGGTGATGTGAACATAAAAATGTTACCTGAAGTTCCTTATTATTTACAGAACCTGTTGAAAGATAAGAGATAACAAACTGGATTGTACAATTAGAGAAAAAAATTTTCACAAAGACAACCCCTGAATGGCTTCTGTCTTGAATTGTCCAGGCTCTGTAAGTGTTTTATTTTATAAACCTCAATATAACATATATACCAAAATATTTTACAATATTTGTAGCTGCTTCTATTTTCATAATAACATGCTGAACAGCAGCCATTGGCATATACACTTTACTACTACAATGGCTTTTAAAGCCTTCTTCAATAACAAGTCCCAGATGATTCAAAGTCCTACATGTTTTTTTTAAGATATGAATGTCTAATGACATAAGACGGCAGAATAAAGACTTCTGTCTTCTAACAATGGACTAAACTCAGCCTCCGTCTTAAAATCCAGCACAAAGCTTTCAAGAACTCGTAAGGGGAAACCTCTGTGAGTGAACTGAAATCTTAACTGAAGTCAGTGCACAATGTTATCCCACAGAAAGGGAACATATATTCAGATGTGCCAATCTCATTCTGTCAGTTCTGCACAGAGACAGTTATGGCAGGGGTAGTAGAGGGGATTATGGGATGATGGCATTTAGAACCTCATCAAAAAGAATAGGGTTTTATCAGTTTTGCAGCAGATGTCTGCACATGGGAACAGAACACAAAAGTTAAAGTCTACAGAGACTGCCATGTTTTGCAGAAGTCTCAGAATACAGTTAATGCTGTTATGCCAGTTTAGAAAAAGTAGGTATAAATACAGTGAGATAAACAAACAATGTGCTCTAAATGGGTATTCCATAAAATGCAGAACCACTAACAAAGTTAAAGATTCAACCTCTCAGAAAGAATCAGCAGACCCACAACAGAGTTCTAAAGATGGGATTGTTTGGATAACTTGTTTAGTTCTTAATTCAGTAAAGAGCTCTAATGTATGCCTGAATCCATTGCTTTGGTTACAGAGATGTAATAATTCACATATGTAAGAGCTTCACTGAAATGAATACTAAACTAGACATCTATGAGCCCCTGCATGGAATGAATCTTTCGTACTGTCTTGATATATGTGCATTCATTGTGGAATTGTTCTCCAGCCAGACACCACGAAGGATAACAGAGGTACTCTGGGAAAAGGGTATATATGAATAATAATTTCATATAAACAACGTCTGTTATACTTCCAAACCAGTAGAATTTGGCCTCTCAGACTAAAATGAGCAAGAAATACCATTCACTATGTGTAATGGGATGCCAGCAAGAGAATACTATACCAAACATTTAACTTCCTCCCTTTGTAACATTCCCTTTCCAAACATCTCTTGAGATTTGATATTTAAACATGCAATTTACCAACCTTCTCAACTTAATGTAAATATCCAACACAAGTTAAAGTCTCCGTGTGCAATGAAACAACACACTATGGCTTATTTTAATTCAGTGAGAGTTATATAAAATAGAATTATCTGAAGATTTCATTAAAGGAAAACCAATACAGGAACGAGTTAAGATTGGATCATACAAACTAGGTAAAAATACAGTTCAGAACTCACACAAAAATGTCTGAAAACAGTTGGGTTTTGTGCTGGCCCGTAGTTTTCCAGGGTACTTGCCAGTTGCTCACAGGCTGTGGAATTGCCAGACCTCACCAGAACCAGCAGTGAGTCTGAGGCACTGGTTAGAAAAAGACACGGTAACTCATTTTCCTCTTTAAGTCTCACAATTGCACTGTCTCCTCTACTTGTGCTTCTGCATGGAACTGTGGCTCTTCTTGTTAGTCATAAAAAATCTTAAATGCTATTAACGCTTGTTCACTAAACAATACTATGTTTGATTCAAGCTTAACAGTAAAACAATAATGACAAAATCGAGATTTTATTGCAGGATACGCTAAAAGCCATAACAGGCCTAAAAAACTTTTAAAATTTACTCCAAAATACATACAAATTTTTCCCTCTTCCCTATCTGCAAAGTCAGTGAAAAGTTATCACTTGGTATCTTGTGCTGTACAGAAGTGAAAGTACCTATAAAACACCCAAGGTGGTAGATCTGCTTAGTTCAGGCTCTCGGTGGAGGAAGCAGAAATGAGTGAGCATAACCCTACTTTAGTCTCTAGCTCCATCTTATTTTTTACCACAGCTCTCCTCTAATATAACCTTTAATATAAATGTTTTATTATCTATGATTTTTTATTACTATTAATCCAGAACAATTGATTGAAAGATTATATTATCTCTTTACTTTCAAATGCAACCAGATAGGTTTCATATACGCAGCTATGGTCACCTTTTTGCTGTTAGATCACTAACAATTAACAATATCCATTCCTGATATTTTACAGACTGCACAGTCGTCTAAAATAGAATAGCTCTGACAGCCTTCAACATCCCTTTTCTGTCTGTTGTGTCTAAGATACACTATAAAGAGAAGTAATTAAAAACAAGCAGTCTATGAACAGAATCTTGGCTTTTAGTGTAATTGCAGCATTGCTGTTAAAACCACACAATCTAAAATACAGTTTTTATCATGCTGTTGAAGAGCTTTAAGAAATAAATGATCTCACCATTTCCTTAAGCAGATGAACTAATTCTTCACAAAAAACTCTATCTCAGGAATAAACATAGTCCACAAAACAAAATAGGCATACTTGTATAATTACTATGCCTATTTTAATTGTCTTGCTTCTGGCATAGGAACTTCACAAAGATAAAGTTTTTTAAAAATAAGACCTTACAGCGTTTAAAATATCAGGAGGGGGGGTGTTTTTATATATTAATTTCTTGAATTAGTAAACAGAATACATAATATAGCAGCTCCTTATTATGATATTAACTGATTATATTTTGGCCTCTCTTGTTAATAACAGCTGTCAGCCACATATTTCAGTGATAAGGAGTTTCATGCCAGATGTAAATAGTGATTCCTTGTAGTCATCTAGGACACATATGGACACATATTTTATCGTATATTTTGGAACTCTGTCTACATACTACATAAAAATTAGCTTTTTTTAATAAGGAAAAAAAATTATTTTTGTGTTACTGACACTAATGAGTTCCCAAAGAGTACTTTGGACAATCTATTCAGATTTTAGTTATTCTCCATTTTCACTGACTGTTGCTTATAAGGTATTCTGTAGGACTCATCACTAATTTACTGTTGTATCTATTTCTGATTATATGACAAACATTAGAGTGGTAATGTCACTTTGTATATGCACTTACATTGTGTATAAATTATCATTCCATCTAAAATTCTTCAAACATTCAGAAAGCATTAGCCACTCTGATTCTAGCCAACCACAGGACTCTGTACCAAGAGGCAGTAATCCTTCCTTTGGCAATGGACATACACCCTGAGGATAATATTTAATTACTCTTATCTTCACAAAACACATCTCCCCCTCTTTGGGTTTTAAACATTACAGAAAGAGTTTCCTCATGGCAAATTAAACTGAAATTGGACTACAAAAGAGGACTTAACTACTTAGTGTGTCATATTAAAGAAGACAAGTAAAAATACTAGTGACAAATTTGTAGACACCATTATGGTAGATCAAAAAACAAACAAAAAAAATTCACTGAAAGAGGAACCTAGCAGCCTAATTTTCCCTTTAAAATGGAGAAGTAATGATGCATAATAAAATCTTTTTTAATTTTTTTTTCCAAAGAGAAAATGCAGGTGAGGCAGAAAGTAAGACTACAGTATTTTTTGTGAGAAGTTGTTTCTCTTTATTCCAAAATCAAAACCTTCTGTTTGATCTCATACCCCACCTTTCATCAGACTACAGGGGTGCTTAAAAAGATAGGCAATTAATGTAAGTTATGTTATAGCTTGAGAGGCCTATGAAGTGTCTGGACCTTCTTTTGTTCTTGAGATAACCAGTAATAAAGCATATGGCTTGTGCAGCAGTAATTACACTCACTTCTGAACTACGTCGGTCCTTTCAGAATAAAAAAATCAATCTAATAACATCCAGACAACATTGCACATGAGACACTCAATTTGCTGTACGAATGGTCCTTGTTGTCAACATGAGCAGGTTCCTAAGGCACAGACTTGGTTAAAAATTTGCAGAAAGGTTTGTGACCTTGTGGTCAGCAATGAGAAGAGAAAGATGGTTTGCCACCAATGCAATGCCACAGCACAGCCACCCATTCTCTTGTAGCCTGTTTTCACTGTATTCCTTGATTTCCTCAGGAGAGTTTTCAAACAAAGGAAATGAAAATATACCATGTTTTCACCTTTCTTTGTTAAAGGAGGGTACAAAAAGCATTCTTTCCTGTCCTGTAGCAGAACCTACATGTTTGGGGAATTTTACGTATACTCAAAGCTCAGACTTTCATTTCATATACAGCAGTTGAAGCCAATAGATAGTTGATCACAAAATAAACTGACTACATAGATTTCTAGCTGAAAAAAAAAAGTGGAGAACTACTAAAGATAAATATTTATTTTGTAACTCTCTAATATAAATGAGCAGGTTGAAATTAACATATCTAGTGACCAAGTGACCAGTTCTCACCAGCAATGAATTCTGAGGTGCTGCCTTCTGGATTCAGTTATAATTTTTAGTATTGTATATAGATCCAGAGACCTGCCAGACTGTGAATTTTTTCCTATGAAGCATATGTAAGAGCAGGCATAAACACTTAAAAGTCATGGAACTATTTATATTGTAATTTCAAAAGTTCCATTCAGATACAGGCAGCATTAGCTGTTAGGTCATTCTGTATCACAATCATTTAGCAGTTGGAATAAAGATGTTATTGCAGTTATACTTGAGATTCAGCCTACTTGAAGTCTTAGAAATGATAGAAACCATCTTAAATCTCTGCCTTGTAAAGCATAACAGAAATATTTCTGTGCCATGCAAAATTAATTCTACTCAGAGACCTCAGAATAACAGGACACAGACAGATAAAGTTCTATTCCCTGTTACTCGCCCAGGAAGTGAAAGGCTGCTGAATAACCAACAAGGTAACTGAATACAGAGGTATTTTTATCCCAGATTCTCTACCTGGATTTGTTTCTAGAAAATGAGGAAATTTTCAATGGGGTTTTGGTTTCCATTTAACTTGACTAAGTAGTGAGGGATTAGTGCTTCTGGTTCTGCATCTATCTACCATATAGATATACTATCTATAGCTATTCCAGATAGTTATGAAAGCAAATGCTTCTCAGTCTCAAAGGCAAACCAAAAGGGAAGGATATGGTTCAACTGCTTCTGATTCTTTTACTTTCTTTTCCACATTTTGCATGTGGTACAATACCTGAAGTAAAGAGCTCTCAGGCTCAGGGAGCAAAACATCTATTTCTGGATGTTGAAAGTCATGAAATGTCCTAAAGTTGACATCTTCCTTGCCCACCTGAGTGCTGCATCAACCCATGTGAAAAAGGAACATCAGCAGACTGTCTAATCTGAAATATGTACTCATTTCCTCTTGATCTCAATGTGATTTTAGACTCTGCTCTGCAGCTTGGCTATGGAAGAAATGCTTTTGGGCTTCTCCAAAGTAATTAGTAGAGAGGCTTTATAGAAGTATAGAACTTGATAGCCACATAAAAATAATGGAGAAACGGAGGAGAGAAAAAGCCCTGCAATACGTGCAGGCATTGGGTCATCTTAGCCAGTGAAGGAAAAGGATCACTAGACTTCATAAAGCTGCTAGAGAGTTAATAGGGTTTTAAAGTGTTTCCTCATACATTTATACAAAAGGATTTACTGTATTATTTTCCTTTGGAATATCACAACATACTGAGAACAGCCTCGCTGTATTTAAACTTTCACCTGAGTACATGACAGAGCTTGATGCTTTGGAATATCTCTGATCTCATTGTAATTTCATTTTCTGATGCGCTATAGCATTCCAGCACCATTTGCATGATTAACCTTCCTGGAATTTTCCATTAGTTACTTGCTGGAATTTTCCAGTAGGGAGGAAGTAGACTGTGCTATTTAAGACAAGGAATTAGTGGTACTCCTTTCTGGGAGCAAACCTGAAGGGTTATCTTTTCCTGTGGTCATGTCTATCTGTCTGCCTGCCTCCCCCTTCATATCTTCTCACCTTTTTAAATTAGAATAAGGTACTTAGCAAAATATCAAAGTGCAGTATTTTGCTTGGTTTCTAATAGTGCATTTGGATATAATAGTAGGAGCAATAATGTAAAGCAAAAGCATGAGTCTTTCAACTGACATAAAAAAAATGAGACTTAATGGTTTTCTCCTGAAATAGGACATCTGAAAAAAAAAAAAATCACTGCAACTGTACCACAGCTGCAATTGTAAACAAATGCTTGGTTGGTAACATTATTTTTAAATAATTATTTCTGCTACATGCTGAAAATCTGGGCTTTTATATGACAGTGTAGATGTATTTACTCTTGCAGATTAATTGTTCCCTTTTTGGTACTTCATGTGATAGAGTTGCCATGAATGAATTATAGAAACTTACTGAATGTAAGTTTAATGATTGAGAAAAATTATGCATATAACGCAAACTCATTTATAATGTGTGAGAATCAGCTCCTTAAGGTGCAAGATTGCATGTAAGGACTTATAAATTAAAAAAAGAAATAGACATTAGAAACTTAGAGACTCTGTCATAGAAATAAAATATAGTATGTTATAAAAATAGCATCTACTAGATTTACATTTTAAGTAGCAGAAGATATTAGGAAAGCATGGGGAAATGGTTTTTTCTGCTGTGGGAGATAGAGACTCATAAAAAAAATCAGTAAAATGAAAGCATTCCTTCTTTCAAGGAAACAGTCCAGAAGATAATTTTAAATAGTCTTTTGATGGTCATAATTCTCTAGCTCATACACAAAATCAGGCTGATTTTCCTAAAATAACTCCTTAATTGCTTAATTTAAGGTACTTTGGGGATTTAGCAGGAGCCATTTTATTCCATTTAAAAATAATTACAACACAATTCTAATTTATGCATTAACAGAAGAAAGATAATATTTAATCATTTCTCAGGCAGAATACAACTAAAATAATATGTAATGAAGTGCTCTTATTCTTGTTTACATGGTATCTTTTTTAAAAAAAAAAAAAAGACTATCTTTTGTAAAGCTATAAATGGTTTGGGAAAAGAAAGAAAATATTGTTATTTACATCCTGACAGCTTATATTCACTCTCCATTTTTAGAGATGGTCTCCAATAAACCGGCAAAGCTTTCACAGTTATATGAGGAATTTCTTCTTTTCTATAACAGAACAAGATGCTTCTGTTGCAACTAATGATAACATTTAATATTATCTAACATTAGATAATTTATATCTGGAATTGGTGCTTTGCTGACAGCGTAATTGAGGTAAACAGAAACTTAAGAACTTACTTCAATTAGAGCTATTACCTTTTCCATCAATGCCCACCCACTATCAAAATGCAGGAAAAATATAAATTATAAGGAAGATGGCAAGGCAATATATGAATAGAGAACAATATGAGTAAAAAAAAAAAAAGGTTAAGCAGTTCAAAGGTGTGATTTATAAATATAAAACACAGCTTTGGAGAGAATAAAGATGGGTAACACAAAAGCAGTGAATGTGAAGTGCACAGGATGCACAATTTTTAGGCACACTGACATTGCAAATATGTAGGATACTGCATTTTCCCCAAGGTTTTCTTTCTAGACCAACAAAACCAACACAGACATTGAAAGCCCAAATGCGTTAAAGCATACGTATGGAAATCTTTTACATTTTTCATACTGAAACATTTCAGGCTGAAAAGACAAAATTGATTTTTTTTCCCCTACGTATCTTCTAATATGCATTTTAGAAGACTGTATTGATACATTAAATATTTTTATAAGAGTCGTGTATATTATTGCACATACTGCTGAACAAGGTAGGATCCTTCCTGCCAGGTCTCTGCAGAAATATTCCCAAAGAGAGCCCTGTCCTGCTGCTCTTGCAGCAGCTGTGCCCAGTGTTGTTCTCTCACAGAGCTGTGAATTTGCACATGAGGGACACACAACACGTGGGTTTCTGAGAACACTCAGCTGACTCTCTCTGTTGCAGAGAACTCTTTCCTTACAGATTTCTTCTGATAGAGAGGGTTTCCCCATGGTCTCTTGTCCTTCATAAGAGAGGAACTAACTTCTTCATAGAAGAAAATTCAGCACACCCTTCTGAGAGATTCTGTGAATCTCCTTAGACATCAATGTTTGATAGATAAAGCAAAATGTTCTCATGGAACATTTGAGGACTTAACAAGTTCAATTAGATATTATCCCATTGAATAAGAGATGAAGAACTGGACACAAGACTTTTAAGTGTTCTTTCCAGTGGAACAACATGACATTTTCATAAAACAGAGTTAACAAAATTGTATGAAAAACTGGAAAAGAGATAAAATTGGTAGGATCAAAAAAGGTGCCAGAAAATACTGATTGAAATTCCAAAGATAATTTAGATTTAGTAATATTCCCCATATGCTCCATTTAATCTGTTTAAAATTAAGTTGCTTAAACTTATATATTGGTTAATGAAAATTCATGCATCATTTGATCATGGAAATCCTGAACTATTACATGATTTGACTGATTAAAGTTTTAAGAGTAAATACTGAAGCCTCTGGCTGAAATTAACACTTCTCAGACCATTTCTATAGGGACAAAAGTATGTGCTAACATCAGGAAATTACTCAAAAAAAGAAAAAGGAAAAAACCTTGTCAGCTGTTTGTAAACATTTCTGATATGAAGATGCAGCTACTAAAATCATTTCCCAATCATGTTCTAGCTATTTTGTTTCTCTCAGAAATAAGTCTGAATGCAAACAAGGGTTTAAGAAATATATGGAGACTTTAAAACTGCCAGGAATTTCTATGAGCACAGCCAGCTGATAGAAGACCTAAGTCATATAACATTAAAGAGTTACACTCACTCACTTAGGAAGAAAAATGCAACAATCTGTCTGATAACAAATTATTATATCTAGAATATTTAAATATCTGAAAAATAAGCTACAATTCAAGGATGTTATTGTTTCCAGAATAATTCAGTAATTTCAGCAGGCAGATGCTTAATTAATCATCAGAAAAATAAAAAAAGCTTCACCCCTGAGGAATCATCCCTCTTCAACAATAAATACAGAATTAAAAAAAGGCAGGAGGTATTTTCATTTAAATAGCAACAATAAGCAGTATCAGGGAAAAGGCAGAAGAAAAGTAGGAAGACAAAGATCAAGGGTCACACACTCTACTTCAACTTGCAAATAGGTGAGCACTGCATTTCCAGGAGGTACTTCTTGCATGTCACAAAACAGAAACAGATAATTTTGTTATATTTCAGCAACAATTACATTGAAAATTGAGATGTCACCCAAGGAAATTCCAAAAAATATGAAAAGAACAGATGGTGACATCTGATAAAACTTCTTCCATATCTAATTCTATGTCTTAATGCCTCAAGCAATATTGAAATCACAAACCGCATGAATTTTCTTCTTTTGGAGAATGAAGCTACATAAGAGCAGACACTAGCAAGGTACCTGAACAGAAAGTAGATCTTCAGATTACATTCTCCACACTCTCTGGATAATGACCTCTTAACTAACAAAAAGTAGAATGGCTGTACATAAAATGACAGTAATTAGCATAACATTTTCAGAAGACCAGTAAAAAAACCCCAAGTCACCAATTTCCCATTTTCTCTTGCTCATTAATTGCTGAGAGATGAGGTTTAATTTGGGTAAATAAGAAAACAGAGAACAGAAAACTTTAAAAGAGCAGCGTGACTAAAAGCTACAGATTAAAACTGCTATTTTTTCCCACAGAATACAGAACTCCCATGCAGCACACTCAGATTCATCACTGACTTGCTCAAATGGCTCTTTGAAGGAGTGGTTGCTGCTTTCACAGGTATACAACAGGGCAGAGAAATCAAACTACAAAACCTTCCCAAAACAGTTCCAAAAACTTGCTTTAGCAGAAGATAAAGTGCAGAGGGAAATTATTCCACATACAGATACAAGGCCTATTGGAGCTTCCTCATCAAGAAAATTCCACCATGGTGAAACTTCCACATGTTATATAACAAGGTCATTTAATTTGGGGCAAATTTCTTTATACAGATCAATAGAATCAAATAAATATTTTATAAAATCTTCCCAATTGCCAACTCTATTCCTCACTCTGTCAAATCAAGAATTAAAAATACTGAGTACTACATCTGGTCTTTCTCTAGTCACAGGAAGCTGTTCCATGGCCACAGTACATCTTTAGCTTGCAAAAGAAATGAATTATTAATGTGTATTTTGGGACAAAGAAGAATTTTATGTTATTTTCATGTTTAATGATGTCTCATGGGGAAGGATTATATAATGTTCAAAAATGTACCCTGGAGGGAAACAGTGCCTTAATATCTCATTAACCTAAGTTCATTACTACAGTGAAAGGCCATCTCTATCCTCAAGCAGTATCATATAAACATAAATTTGTCATTAGTGAAACATCCAGTTATCCAAAATCCTTTTTAGATCATTAGAAAGACTGTTATTGACTTTTCAATAGACGTACACTTCATTTGGGATATGAAGCTTTGAGTTTTCCATCCAGTAAAGGTAATAAGAACATACTTACTTTTCTGTCTGGCCAATTGTATTTTGCAAATATTGTGTCATAGGTGTCCACAGCTCCATCAGTAATCAACATTATGGCTTGGCTGCAAATGCTTCCTTGTCCTGTGTGATTGAACTGCAGAAGGAAACAATCATTAGGTGCAGCACATTCCTGTTAAATGAGGATAGATAGGATCACACTGGATAAACGTGTGTTTTGCCAAATCTCTGGCATCCTTATTAGCAAAGAAAAATATTCAGGCTGAAAACATTCTATCATAGACATCATGTTGTTACTAAATTGAAAAATAAGAAATATACACAAATACAGCACTTCCCCAAATTAAAATTATATTCCCCTGTTTTAGGTAGACGGTAAGTAGTGATGCATCTGTATAGGGTTTGCTTTGATTTAAGTGTCATTTTCAAAGAACAAGTTAAAAAGGAAGTAATGAAGGACTGGTGATATTTCTGCAAAGCACAGAAGATACCCAACTCATTGAGAGACATATGATTATTCATATGGCATTTATATTCACTCAGGACTACATTCCATATGTTATTTTTCATAAAATATTTATCTGGGAGAACCAAGCTCATATTTATATATTTTGAGATTCTTCTATTACTCAAAATGAATATATATAAGCAATTCAAGCTGCTGAACAGCAACACTTGAGTACAGGTACTTAGACAGCAATCAACAAATACTTTGGCATATGCAAAGGAAGTTTTGTCATTATACAAATGGGATGTTCTCCTGTCAAAGAGCAAGCTCCTTGGACTGAGTCATAACATGAGCTTTGATCTCTCGATTCTGGAGTTGATGCTCTGATTTCAAATCCACTGTCTCTGTTTGTTTTGGTTGCAGAATAATTACAATTCTGTATTTACATATTTAAAGATCTTAGGTGAAATATCTGGCTTTTCGCTAAAAAACAAAAACCAAGGTTGAAAAATTATTTGACTTTTAATTGATATTAAAAAATGTCTGTGAAAAGATCAACGAACTGGGATGCTACAAACAACTTTATAGACTGGGCTAAAAGTTGAATACATGTTCTTGTCCCATGTAGTTTTCATGTACATTATCAAATTCTAGGACAGGCAAGGCCTTATCCTATCACCTTTGTCTTGATGCTGAGAAAGCCAAGCAACAATTACCTCGTCCCACCTATCGGCCTAATTGTGCCCAAAAAAATATGGTCTCATTTAAGAAGCAGTACCCACATTATAAGGTGAATTACCTTGCAGGTCTCTGACTGCTACTGCATTCATCAAAACTTACTCATATTATTGTGATTTGATTTGGTATAGCAACTGCTCTAAGTTTCTTCAGTCTACCCACACACACACACACATATTCACTGTTCTTCCAAAACTCTAAAACCCACTTCTTCTAAACAAAAGTTCTGAACTTCTAAAAATGTCATCTTTGTAGAAATTCCTGCAGTAGAAAAGGGTGGGTGGTGGGTTCCAGCAGTGCTCTGTCCTCTCCTCTTCTGCCTTCGCATTTCTGTCTCTGAGCAATCACACCCACATCCAACAATCATCTCTGTCACTGGCATCTCTCCCCCAGAGCAGTTTCTTTTGGACCAAACAGGAACCTCAGCAAAGAATAACAGAAATATGTTATCTGAAGGGCAACTAATGTGTGTTTACGGAGTTAGGAATATTCTGGTCAGCGGCTGGGGGAAAGCTTTTATCTGTGATACTTGCAAGGCAGCCTACCCACAAAATTCTTCAGTCATGACAGTTTTTCCAGTCTTAACTAGAACTAGAATTATTAAAGTAGGATTCTTTCATGATCTTAGATTCAATATTTTCTCATAAAGATGAAGTTACTTTGTCAAGGGATATATTCTTCATATGGACAATGTATTTTGAAAGTGACAAAGTATCAAAAGAAAAATTAATGATGAGGGAATGCCTTCATACATTTATTTTAAAACATCACTCTGTGTGCATCTGCATTATTCCACATAGCTATCTGAATATTTTGAAGAATGAGATTAAATTCAAATACTTTGATGAGTAATATCTTTTCATATTTGTCTAAAACTTTAATTTTATTGAATAGCAAGAGTGATGAAAGTGTTTTCCATAATAATAACAATGACAAGGGCCTTATGATGAACTACAATTAACTCAGTGATTCATCAGTTAGCAGAAAAAATTTCAATGCCTCCTGACATTTACAGCATTTGGTTGTGATTAACAGTCTTTGAAATGTCACAGAATTTTATTTAATTGGCTATGATTTTTTTTAAAGGTAATCACTGCAAAGAGTGCATTTGTCACCAAAAGAGATAATTGCAGTTGTCACATGACTCAGTAGGTGCCTCACTACGGCCCCAAGCACTGCTGTGTTCTCAGTCTGTGCAATGAACACAGCATGGACTGATGGTTGGAAAGAATTTGGGAGTGGATTTTTAAACATGCTTTTCAAAGACATCCATATCAACCATCTTCAAATCCTAACAACCACAGCAAATACTGAAAGGTAATTGCAAGGCAAAATTAATTGAGTTCAATTAGTGCAACCCCTGAACCACTCTAAAATCCAACCTGAACCTTATTTGTGTAACACAAAGCTTTCTTTTTCTTTTCCTTTCCTACCTGTCCCCCTAACCTAACCCTAACCTGCAGTTTATAAGAATAGATTTCTGACACATAAAGGTCACATCCTGTAGAAAAGAGGGGAAAATTATTTGCTGTACTATTTTAAGGAGAAATTTAGTAGCTTTTTTCCTGGCCTAGGCAGCTTAATAGAAACTCCCAGAGACTTTGCAGATATCCCTGTATATAATGCAATAGATTTTTGGAAGTTTATATGCAAGAAGAACTTAACCAATTATACTTTCTTTTCCAGTATAACAATCAATACAGCAGCTTGCATAGATCTGTACATACAGGTACATGATCCACCGTGACCTTACAGATCTCTCACTCATCACGGGTACAATTCAGGGTACGCAATGTCAGCTGCCCTTAGTCTCAAAACTATCAGTTTATCTAATGAGATTTTATACCACATTCAGCTGCCTCACAAACTTTAAAACAAAACAAATCTCACTTCAGGTACTCTTGATGACTGTCATTAATGTGGGGTTTTTTACAGTTTACACAGGTTTGGAACACCAGCACAGCATACCTGTTGCACTGAGGCTGACTGCCATTTACTGCTGTGTTTCTGATTCCTAAGACTATATTTGGTGCCCAAAATTCTTAATCCTTAATAAACCCTCTAAAACAACATAGAGTGTTCTTTACTTCATGCACCTTTTCCCATTGTCATTTTTGGCATGCACCACAGGAAGGCATTAGTTCCACACTGTCTAGCTGAACACACGAGAAGTGGGTGGAAGAAAATCCTCCTTTTTTCATTTTAGCATTTTATGCCTGGAAAGGAATTGATCAATACTTTCCTTCAAGATGAATACAAAGGCATTAGCACCATTAATTATTCTATAAATGTTCAGTATAAAGGCAGGCACACTTGTCAAGACAAACCTTTTGGAGAATATTTTGGTTTTGAGGTCTCCTTTGTGAGGTACATCCTTCAATCAAAAGACAGTTTGCTACTTAATTTAGATGTGATTTTCATCTTCCAGCAGGCTAACAGATTTTAATTTTTTCCCCAAAAAAATAACTGATTATACTTAAGGAAGGTGGAGGGAGGAAGGGCAAGAAGGAAAGAAAGAAAAAAGGAATTTGTTCCCTATATTTGCAATTGAATCTTTTCTTTCCAGAACAAAATTAATAAATGAGAATAATAAAGTTTGTAAAAATATTTTTGACATGGCTCAATCTTTATTCTATGATCTATTAATTCATGAGTTCTGACAAGTTTTTCTGAATTCTTAAAATCCAGCAGAGGTTAGTTAGGACACATTCATTCTAAATACGTGATTCATTATTCCCACTATTCACTTTCCTCCTTTCTTTCCTCGGTTTTTCCCAATGTGCATTCCCAAGAAACTATATAACCAGCTGAGTTAAAATATTACTAAAATTGCTCTTTGCTGAAATATGTAGACTGACAATATATTTTACTTTTGCCAAAAATGACAAAAAAAGAATCTCTGAAATACACTACATAAAATCACAATAACCACTAAGACTGATGTGCACCTTGTGAGGAAAAGCAGGCCCCGCACTAGATTATCTCCATGATCATGATGTTCATCTCCTGGAGGCTGTATTCCTGTTTACAGACATTATTCACAGGATGTTATCTGAAAATTAGCCTCATGTTTTTGGCAGACAAATAGTTAAAATAATACCTCATCTGCTTAGACAAAGCTTTCTATTTCTCCCTCTATCTTAGAGCATTTGGAATTATAAATATGTTCAAGTAACTTCTTTTATAGAAGCAATAAGAAATCATTGTCACACCAGAAGACAAACCCATAAACAATAATTTCACAAGTCTAACAACAGTGTATTCACAAAGTGTTTATGAATATACAAATTCATGTCATTCCTGAAACATTAGCTCTTCCAAACCAAAAAAGAACAAACTGTGAAATTTGCAGGTTCCCCTGTTGTTTTTTAACATACAGAATAGCTGCTGAAATAAACCATATTTAATGTACACATGTATGTATAGGTCTATATATAGACAGAAAATATATCAATATAAAACAAATATAAAAATATAAATTTGTTTATATATTCCACCACAGATAGATTATAAAGAATTCTTGTTTTACAGACAATATCTTCCTATCACCACATTTTTGAGCTCTAATTTATTATTTTAAAACTGAGAGAAATTGCTAAACAGCAAGGAAGGTGTCCCCAGTGGAAATCTGAAAAGCACAAACTTACCTCATTGAGCATATTGAAAGCTTCATTTAAAGCAATGTCCAGCATTCCAATTCCTTTTGCAAAAAGTTTGTCCAGGTGTTCCCTGAAATGCTGAAACATGAACAAAAACATTTTATTTGTCACTATGTTGTCACAACATACATGTTGATATTGATGATTATTTCTAAATATTTTGGACCTACTTTTCAGGCTTAAATGACTGAATACATTAATTCATAAACCAAAGTAATTTCCTGTTAATCATTTTGGACTCTGAAAGTAAGACTAAACTAAGCATGTGTTAGAACAATAAAAAAGCAAAGCTACATTTTACAAGGTACATTTTATTCAATCCAATAATTTTTCTCTTGGTTGTTTATGTTTGTCTGTTTCTGTTTCTATTTAGTGATATCCATATCTTCTTTTCACTCCATAGAGTTATTTTCATATGAGTTCAAACTATTACCCCTCGAGGTTTTTGGAATCTACTGCTTAATAAAAATAATCTTTTCTGAAATTTAGCTTTGAGAGTCTATTTTTCTATGATCTCTCCATAAAAGCTGATAGAGTTAACTCATTATGTCATTGCAGTTTAAATGCAGTTTAACAGTCTCAATATAATCCTTGGATTGATAAAAAACTACTGCACACAAGAACACAGCACTAACCACTTGTTAGCCAATTGTGACTCTTCAGTATTACATTGTGTAGCCACAGTTAACCTCAATTTTTTCAGTTTAAATAGCTCATCAATGAAGCTCTGCCATCCCTGCTGGCCATGAGCATGAGTAACTTTTTATAATGAGCAGTTCTTAGAGGCTAATAGGTCATCTCATATTTCTTTTTTTTTCAAACATGGAATTTCTCTGTATAGGTAAGAAGTTGGACAAATTTCACAAGTTTTGCACTCAAGAATACTGGACTACTGTATAATATGTACATTTTTTCAAACAATGCTAGCACCATTTTCTGAAAATAAAATGTTCAAAAGAGAAACAAATTCTCTTAGATTTATGAGGAGGAGCAAAATCACTAAAAGCAATATATCACTAAAAGCAGCCCCAAGTACCAGGCTATCATAAAGGAACACTATGCAACATCAATAAACAAGCACTTCACTCCCCTGATTTTCTGTGATAGAAACATTTTTTTTCTTATTTATTAAAATAAAAGATATTAGAGCAGTATATTGGAAGGCAGAGAACTCTCTATATCATTATTGAATTTCAGTAAACCGGAACAGGAAAATTAATATCCTAGCCTCTAGGCAATTTAGAAGCCACAAAAAAACCCCCTGTTTTTTATAAAAACAATTATTTCCCAGTGACCCAATAATGTGGTTCATGGCAGCTCAACACTCTGAACAGCCAAAAGGCAAAGCCTTGTTCATCTAAATAAGCAAGAACAGCGTGAACGCCCATATGGATACACTGTAAAAGGGCTCTTTTTGTCCCAAATTAAACACAGCTAATTTAAGCAAATACTAGTCAGTGTCTTCATAGTACCTGCAATTACTACTTAAAATGCATTTTAAGATATAATTATTAATTTGTAAGAAGAAAATGAGGATGTGGTGGGAAATAGCAGGGGAGGCAATGCTCTTGGGAAGTGTTATTTAAGTCTTCCCAACTGGGTAAGGTTAGCAAGAGAAATATTTTTATTTATTGGTCCAGATCTTAAGGAATTATCATAGGCAACAAAATCAAAACCAACTAATTACTAGTGTAGAAGAATTAAAATAATCCTGCTCTTAAGGAGTCAAAAAGTGTATTTTAAACTTTACATCTTAAAGAGTTCTTTTTATTACCAAACTGAACAAGAAACAATGATGGTTCATTTCAGTTTCTCTTTATTATCCTACTGGACCCCTTACAGACTCATAGCTGAACTTCTCAAGGGTCTGACTTGGGTATCTGTCCAGCTGTGCACAAACATTCCTGGACCACTGTATGCTGAATTTCCATGTGCAAATACCAGAATGTGCAATATCTAATTGTGGACTCATATAACTAATTCACATGCATAATCTTGGTGATTCTGAATGCAAATTAGGCACACAATTATGACAATCAGACACTGATGTCTGATTACAAAATTACAGGGTCAGAGCTCAGCAGAAGTTGTGCCTCATTGCAGAGAGGAAGCACAGCCACGTTCAGCTGTGGAAGCATTGATGACAATCTAGAAATGCCTGAAAAACATGAGCAGAAGAGGAGGAGGATACAAATCCACCTGTGTGGCATAGGCAATTTTACCCACAGATAAGTGTGCATCACATCTGTAAAATGCACTTAAGTATCATCCTATTTAAAATCCATTGTCTGGGCAATTCCAGGTTGGCTTCCTGATGATCATCATCCAACCACTTCTGTTTCCTAACATGTGGAGTTTTTTGGAAAAGAGGATTTTTCTTTTTTTTTTCCCGAAAAGAAATAGTAAAAATGATGCTAAGCAAAAAATTCAAGTTCCAATTTACTCAGACTAAAACCAAATTCTTCTCAATTATTTGCTGCAACAGAAACCTTCAGTCCTAATTTCGGTGGTTTGGGACTAACAAAGTTTTGGAGGTCTACAATGGCTAGACAGTTTTAAAAAAAGAGTAGATCAGTGAGACTTTACTGTTTTGGGTTTTTTAACAGCTAAGCAATGCTGTTGACAACCTTTTCTTGAAATCTGACAGACACAGATAAATATGCACAAGTAATTTGCTTAAATAAAATTCAATATGCAAAATTTGTATTTACCAACCTCTTACTGGCAATTTCACTCAGCTTCATTGCTGAATCAGTCTTCTGGTTATTTAATTTCTGGTAATTGCATAAAAAAATAAAAGCTTTTTGGAAGTTCTACTCTATATCTGTCTATTTTTGTCATTCAAATTTACACTGGGGTAAGTTCTTGATTTAGTTTGGAGTTACTGTGCCTATCTGTGCATCTAGAAGATGATATATTTCATCTGGAAACGTTTACAGAGAAATGTCCTCAACCCATATATAGAACATTAAAAAAACATATAAAAGAGTAATGTATATTGTAATATTGTTACTTTAAATCTGGAGTTACATTAAATCAGATTGTCATCCGATTCCTTTGGGGTAGGTAAATTGTAACATGGAGTTTCTCAAAGATGAAAACCTCTTGGCCCAAGAAAACCAGCATTAAAATAGGCAGTTCCACATGTTTGTAATTTGTGGAGAAAGTGCAGACGGTGACAGAATTGTGTCTGAACTACTTCCCACTCTTTTTTAAATTTGTGTATAGCAAATTGATATTCTTCAAGGACGCAGCTGTTTAATGCTGATGCCAAATTATAAAATAGTCCGGTAAAATATGAATATACCTTACATATTTTATATCACCAAACCACATTCAGGTTGACAGATCCATTTCAACCTCAGTTATGCTACTCAATGTAATTACAGATTTAATTTTTGTGATAAATGAAACTTCAAGCAAGTTCTGCAAATTAGGGACAGCTTAGAGTAGCCACATATCTAAACTGAACCTTCATGGCAGGTATGTGCCAACACAGTAACTTATGACAACTGGTAAACTGTAAAGAATTTTGGAAATAAGTGGAGAAACTGTGGCACCTGCTATATCACCTGACATTGTAATTATTCTTAAAAAAAATATGTTATCCTATTGTAAAATGAAAGTTGAAACATTTTATCTTGGAACAAATCTAGTTCTGGGATGCCTACTTTGTATCTTAGTAAAACTGGCAGCACATGTATGACCATCACTCACATCACTTTCATACTTGAAGTTGCAAGTTAAAGTTTATCTTTTATAAATGCATAAAGCAAACTTCATTCAATAAGGGTTCTGAAAAAGAGGATGCTTTCTGAGGTTGTATCTGACGGAAATTCAGTGTGCAATTAGATCCTCACTGGTCCGAAAGCCACAGACAACGAGCACTTACAGAACCAACCTTCTAAATATTACACTAATTGTACTAGCTTGTTTTCCTTGTATGTTGTTGCTAGAGGTAAAAAATATAGAGTTAAATGAAGGTTTACAACTCAAGACTGCATTACTTTGCTCTTCTTTAAGCTGATAGGGAGCAGGTTTAGATGCCTAGAACTCTCACTTATTTCAATGTAGCCTCACACTTTCTTAAAGAAAACCATGTTCCTTGATCAACAGCGCTGAAGACTCAGAACTGAAAACCTGTTTTCTCCAACTGCCATTCTCTCCCCATATCAAAATTACATGAATATGTTAAAATGCTTCATTATATTAAATTTATATGATGTTCCTTAAACATCTACTGTAATAAACCTGATAGATATTTAATAATGCAATTAACACTGTGATTACAATATTGTTTCCATTCCAAAAAGAGAAGACATGGGAAGGGGAGCTAGAGTAAGAGTGTTTCACTGAGAAAATGTGTAAACCAGAAATAGCCTTTTTTTTTTAAGACTAATTGGATGCTCTGGAAGTCTGGCTCTTTGGAAGCCTGACACATTCCCTGCACATTATGGATAAGAATTTCTGCAACCCATCCCTGGATGTGAAAGAACATGTTCATTTGCTCCCCGCAATCCCACTGAATATTCAGCACCAACACGACTGAGAAACGCTGATCTCCCACACTGCTGCAACCCCTGGGCTGAAGCTGCTTCCTGTAGCCTACCAAAAAAATCCTCATGGCTCCATTCCCTGAAGATGCTCCCAGGTTTCACCGTACCTAGACAGGCTGGGCCTGAACAGAGCAGCTCTGTCCGTACCGTGCTGCCCGAGGCGCACACGGGGGTCGTTCAGCTTGAGCCCGGGCCGGGCTGTGCCTGCACGAGGCTCGGGGCACTCTCGGCAGAGCGAACACCACATGCGGCTCCCCCCAAAACAGAGCACTGGGCTGTCCCCATGCCTGACCCCACCATAGTGCAACCCCATTTATTCTGCTGAGAAGCAGGTTTGCCCTTTAGCTCGCTACAAACCAAGTGCAAGTGATAAGGACAGCTAATCTTCTAGATCTGTTTGTTTTGTTAAAGTTTAGATATTAAACTCGATTCAAACAAGGACATTCTTCAGCAAGTTACAGTGACATCCTCTGAGTAGAATGATTTCACTTGAAAATATCTGAGCCCTACAGAAAGACAGCAAAGTAGTTCTTCAATAAATACTTTCAAGACAAATGTAGACCAGCATACTGATCCTGTGAAAGCAATTTTTATTTGGAGTTATTGAAACAGCTGCTTTCCTCATGAGAATAAAAGCTCCAGTCAAACATCTCAAAGCAATTTCTTATCTCTGCTTCTAAAAACTGTATTTGCTACAAGTGATGTCAGGTGAACTTAGCAAGATGCAGTTAGCAAGAACTGGGGTGTGCATCTGTGTATGTTGGGGGGTGGGGGGAGGATTGTTTTGTCAAGGGTCATATAATGAGAACTTTTTATATTGGCACTCGTATTATGGTTTAAATAAAAGAAAAAAAGGTTACTCGGCATAAAGTAATAGTTTGGTAAAACTGGTCCTATGCATGTTTCCAGCAACAATGCTGTATTAAGTAATACCTGTCTTAAGTAAGGTCAGAAGTATGTATAGCTACACAAAAGAGTGGTAGAGTGAACTGTTAAAAATTCAATCCCTGCAATCATCATCAGCAGGACACATCTCCTCTTTACACATAAAGAAAAACTATTGCAGTATGAAATACCATTACTGCAATTTTTAGTTTTTTCTATTTGAAGTCATCATATGGGAATAGATATTTCACAGAACCACAGAATTATGCTGAGTTGGAAGGGACCCACAAGGCTCACTGAGCCCAACACTTAGCCCTGCAAGGGACTATCCCCAAGAGTCACACCATGTGCCTGAGAGCATCATATTTTTGTCAGCTAAAGAAAAAATGTTCTTTTTTAAAATGGTTGTATTTGTTTTGGTGTTAAGAGATTATACTGGTGGTAACAGACTTGTCACCCTTGTACTCATTCAATTGAGGAGACTATTTGACATAAACATAAAGGAAAAAGTTCTGGGATGAATATATGGTTACATCTTCAGATCTAAGTTGGAATTACAAAAAAATCAGGCATGTGTAGACAATACGTAAACTGAAATAATAGACTGTATCAAAACATCACCTCTAAATCACCTGCTCTAGTTTTCCAATACAGAAACATGATTACATTTTCATAAGGACTGTTTGAAAAAACTACATAAGACAGTATTTGCCATTATATTTTTCATGTTTGTTTTACCACTTAGCAAACAAAAGAAAGAGTTATTATCACGGAACATGCAAAGGAGTGTTTACCTTGTAAGACTAGTAGAGAAAGAGTAATTTTATCTACTTTTTTCAGATATTACAAGGGTCATGTGGCAATGACACAGAAAAAAAAATACAGGAGAAGTCTGGTATATCTGTCAGACTCACAGAAATGAAAGTAGCAACTCAAATGACTGAATACTTACAGTGAGTTCCAAAACACAGCTAAATACTCTGATAGCTCTTAAGCAACTTTGGAATGTGCACAAGAATAACATATTAAGACATCTTTTTTCTGTGTGCCTGACCAAAAAACTATGAATTCCAGAGAAACTTTTCCAGTTAATTCAGTGAGTTTTTGATGAGGTCCCCAAGTAAATTTGCTGTGTCAGTATATGCAAATCACTCAGTATCACATCTTACAGCTGTATCAGATATTTCACAGAGCTGTTTGTACCTGAATTCAGGAGCATGATAACTGAATTACTCATTTAGGATTAAGTGGTTGTCCATCTCCTTGGACAATCTTTACTTTATACTGTGAGCTATACTCAAAACAATGGCCCTTTTGTGCCTTCTAGGAAAATAATTTTTTTAACTTCATTACACTAACTAGAAAAATATAAGAACATAAAAGCTCACATAAGTTAAGAAAGAAATGAAGATTGACAAAGTCATGGTATATACAAATACACAGAGCTATTACACACTACCTATCTCAAGTTTATTCTCTAGCTCTGGACTTTCGGGGAAAGTACATTAACTACCTCACTGATATGAATACCTAGGGGAAAAAAGTCATATTTAATTATTGCCTCAAATCTTGCATGTATTGTTCAATTTAAAGGCAAAATAAAGCACAAAGCTGTTCAGTAAATAAAGTAATTTAGCTAACAAGACATTATATCAAAGCTTATTCTGAATAACAAAATATGAAATTGTACTTAGTTCTCTTGAACAATCGAGCCCTGCTCATAAAATGTGAGCATCTTCAGGGTGGCATAAAACCTTTTTGATCAATTAAATTAAAATGAATCTGACATTAAGTAACATATGAGTGTGTGGCAATCTGCATTTTGATCAGTTGCAGAGTGATGGAAAGGTTAACAGTGGGATTAATTCCAGACAGGACATCTGGACAATATGTTTGAATCTTTAGGTTTGTGTCTAGAACTTGCACAGAATTCATATGCCTCATTAGATGCACCCACAGTAAAGTGCTCATTTAGAAAACTGCATCACAGTTCACAAAAGACTTCAAAACCAAACTATTATAAATAATTTTTGTCACTCCACATAGTAACCAAATGACATTTAGATAATAACAGTGGAAAATATCAAGTATATCAAGAAAGCAGCCCATGAAGAATAATTTCTGTAGAATGTAGGTGCATATGTAGGTGAAATGCAAAGAACTCTTGTGAATAATACAATGGACCAAAGAGCAACATAAAAAGATCAAAACCATTTTGTCTTGGTATACAGAAGAGACAGCATTGACACAGCTCAGTGTTTTCAGAGCTGTTTGTGCTTTCTGTAACATCTCATTGATAACTTCAGCAAAAAAGAGCAACCACACTGGATGTTAAGCACAATTTAATGCTGAGCTGAAACTCTTCTGGTTTGCCTTTAGTAAAAATGGACAACTGTTTAAAGAAAGAAGCATGACTGCTGCCCTCTCCAGCCATAAGCAAGACAGTGTAAGTAGACAAATGCCTTTAAGAAAGAGAGGAAACCTTAGCAAAGAATTTCCACATACAGGTGACTTATTTTAACAAGCCTCACCCTCTACAAGAATCACAGAACTTTTCAACTATCTTATTTCATAATTTTACATGATATAAACAATCTTGTCTTCTTAAGAAATGTCTCAGAGTAATGCCTGCACAGAGCAATTGCACTTGGATGGTAGGCAGTAAACAAGCTGCTGATTAATACTCTGACCTCTCCTCAAAAAAAATTTTTACTGAAATTGTTGTAATTTTTTTTCCTAAAAAATTCCATCAGGATGTAACTGATTGAAACATTTTCCCTGAAAGTTCTGGACTGAGTGCTTTTTTTAAATTGGCAGGCCTTCTTGGAATACTAAATTCTCTTATTCGTATACAATTACATTTGTTTTCATTTGTTTTGAGATTGTGTTTCAACTTTAGTGTTAGTTTGATTTAAGGATGCAATTTCTTCCTCAGTAATTTTTGGTAATAGAATGATAGTTCAATTTAATGCAGCTGAAATATTTCACTTAAAATAATTACCAAATTTTATTAACAGTATATTTTCACTGATTTCTGTAATTTTCCATTAAGTTTATTCAACCAAATTGACTAGGAGCTTATTTCTTTTTCTTCCTACTGAGTCACATAACATTGCTATGAAATGGCACGAGGAGAATAATTAATGAATTCTAATAATGGATTGCAGTGTACTGGGAAAAGATCATTATTGCACATTGTTACACAGTGCATCCTATCTCTCCACTGTGTTACTTTCATTCCTTACCTCTTTGTTGGCTCTGTCTGCTTGAACTAATGTTCCATTCAGACATGGCTCTACATAGTGCAGTTCTTCATTATACTATAGAGAGAAACACAAAGTGGGATGAAAAATTTAATTAAAAGCTTGGAAGATACAATTTAATTCAATGATTTAGAACTACAGTGAAACATGCACAGAAAGCAGGAACAAAAGAATTTTGATCATTTCTAAAAACTGGATGTGGAATTTTTTTCCTTTTTACATGATTCTTAATTTTTCAGAGGTTTATACTTCAAAGAAGCATTTAGTTGAATGGATACCAACACTCAGGTAGAGTTGAGGGTACTGGCTAGAAAAAACATCCTTTGGGTTGAAATATGAATAGTATTAAGAGGTCATGTTTGATACAGTACAATCAAAACTCCCAATTTTTTGCTACATATAAAAAAAGGCCTGGAAATTATTTGTGGCACTGGCTATCCTTTTGGAAATGTAATACTGGAGCAACTACACCAAAAAAAAAAAAATCTGTAAACTTGAATCAATCCTGGAAACATTTGACAATTGTCAGAATTTCAGTCAAGCAGAATGGTTTATTATACACTAAGTCATGAAGATGTGGCAGACCTTGAAGGAACAATGTGCTTACCTTGCAAGGTCTAAGTAAGTTAGGTAGTTCAGTCCTACTTTCTGAAGCAGCTTAAGCATTCGTAAAGTGAAGTCTCATCTGCAGTCAGAAGATCTTGCAGACTTATGGATGCCTGACTGAAATTTGGACTTGATTGTTTAAATCTTTTAATCCTTTCAACACAGGTCAAATTAATAAAGCAGTACCTTCAGGAGTCTAAACAGACTTGCCTAGATAGGGCCTTAGCTTAATTCTTCCTCCCATTAATTTAATCTACTTTATATATTGTCACCAATCAAACTGCAAGGCTTTGAATCCAGGCTTCAAGAAATTTCACCTTTTCACAAGGCACTGAGTCAGAATATCCGTAGTAAACAAAAAAACCCAATGCACTAAGTCAAGTCAAAAATAATCAGGCAAATAATTCATTAGATTATATTTCACTAGAATCTATTTCCTTAGATTAATAAATGTATTTACTCCCTTCTTCTATCACCTCAGTGGAAGGGAAAAAAAGCCATGCAATGAATGACTTGTCACAGACACTGCTTAGTCAGGGCTGTGTCACTGCAAGTTCTCATTGTCTCTGCCTGTAGCTCTGAGTTTGTTCTACTCTCTTCAGTTTAACATCACTCATTTCTCTACACCATAAGCCCTTACAATCTGACCCCCATGCACACCTGTCACCACCATTCCTTGTAACTGTGCACTACTCACCACACTCATCATTACACCATTACTCTCGCACAGGGAAGAGTGTTTAATTTGAACTGCGTGAAGTTATTGTGGAGGCACCGTGCCAGACTCAATCCTCAGCCATAAGGAAATACAAACCCAGGGTAACTCAGTATTGCTGGATGTACAGATGAGTTACAACAGCACCAACATACAAACTGGCCATATAGAAACAAGGAAAAATGCTTTAAAGATATTGACACAATTTCTGCAGCAAATTTGCATGCTTTCCTAATTATTTTACTCCTATTAATGTTATTCAATATATGAAAGCATGTGGATGTGTATTTTGTATTACTTTTGGAACAATAGACAAGGCAAAGGCTTCTAGAACACTGGAGTCATTGAGTGACCCACATGCATCTCAGTTTAGAACAGTTTATTGATCTGATAAACGAGGTACTTTGCGCAATAGTTTCTCCCTTCAGACTGCCTTCCAATCTATCTCCTGAGAGTCACTGAAAAATAATAATGCCAAATCTCCACAGCATCTCTCATTAAACTCCAAAGTCAAGACTATATTCCGTTCTATTTAAAAAAAATACTGAAAATCTATAACAGATTGGTACCAAGGATCTACTCACAAGTCTCTTGCTGTCCTTCTGAAACTCAGATAAATTGTGACACTATTTCCATTTGCGGCATTTGATTCACCTTGAGATTATCCCTATCAAAAATATTTTAAGCAGGGTGTTATGTATGGCAAAAGAAACTGGATAGTGCCAACATATGTAAAGGAGTATTTTATGTAACAGTGTTCTATGAATCACAAGCATAAGTTGAAAGTGTACTCTTTGCTGTGTATTTACTGTACAGATATAAATGAAGGCAGAGTAAGAAAAACATTTATATTCAAATGTATAGAAGTTGCTGGTGGTTTGAATTCCTAAAAGGGTGCATTTTAATGGTCTAGTTTAATTTTTATCTCTTTGCTAATTGGATACACTTTCTAATAATTTTTTAAAATCTCAAACATAAAGAGATGGAAAAATTCACTGGACAAAATAATTTCAGTTCCTGAAGAAACTCCCAAAAGAGCAAATATCTAAA
>JAWWLZ010000025.1:13630712-13694394 GCA_035041345.1 Poliocrania exsul
CATAAAGAGATGGAAAAATTCACTGGACAAAATAATTTCAGTTCCTGAAGAAACTCCCAAAAGAGCAAATATCTAAATCAGTAGAATTATTATGCATCATATGAAAGCATTCCAAAAGTATTTTCTTCTTAAACTAGCATGTCCACTTGAAAAAATCTGTAGTACAACTCTCAGGTTCTAGTTAAATACCAAACTTCTGCTTTATAGCATATATTGCATTTCTTTGCCTTTGCCATTTTACAGTGATATTGGTGATGCCTTTCTTTTAACTGTGCCAAGTCTTTAAGGTGCAAAATAGGGAAGAAATTCCTCCCCCCTCCCCTCATCTGCAATTTGGACTTAGTTCTGCAGTTTTAATATGACACTTAAAATTTTGTATTTAGAGAAACAGCTTCCTGATCTTGAAGCAGAAGGCTGATTAGCAGCTGCTGACTCCACCAGCAGTACCCAGGAGAGAAGTGCTGTTACCTTCCCTCAGTGCAAGCCTGCACTGTGGCTTGCAAGAGTCTTGCATTACACTGCTTGTATTTCCTGGTGTTGCACAGTTCCACTCCCCATATTCTGACATGTGACATCTTTGCCTGTGAGAGTTGCAATGGCAAAAGCTGAGAGAGCTCATACCTGCACAAGACATGGGAATAGCCTGTGTTTTGCTAAGGGAGGGAGGCAAAAATTCATTACCTTCCTTTCTGAGCTCTTCTAAAACTTTGGTCTACTTTCATCTCTCTTGCAATTCAAACATGTGATTACATTGATATTATTTTATTTACTTAGTTGTATTTACCTGTTTTATTAGTTCACATTATCATTCTACTTATTTCTTTGCACAACAGGCATAAAAAAGTGAGTAAAAATCTGAACTAAGAGAAACAATATGTCTAGTTAGACAGCTGCTGCCATATATTCTATGATAAGATATTATTCTTATTCTGAAAATTGTATATGGATATATCTATATATGGTTCTAGCACACCTTTAAAAGTAGTATAGTCTTCTTCATATGCATCCTTTGTCATATTAAGCTGTCTGTAGCAAGGTCCACAGAACTAAATTAAATTCACATTTTGTTGTGCAATACAGATGTAAGAGATTTCCCACTATATTAAGCATACTCAGATGTCCAATACAGCCCAACCTAAGATCCAACGGTGAAGTCAATCCAGCAAAGGAACCAAAGGAATTAGTATTTCCACCAGTGTTACCAAGTGGCACACAGGCATAGCCCTGGGGTTCTCTTTGACTGCCACTCCCTTTGCCAGCCCATTCACACATTACCTGCACAGAATCTGATTATTTAGGCAGGCTAAAAAGTAAGTTTATCCACAGTCTATTCTGCAGGACTCCAAAACTGAGACTACACCGAAACCATTTAAAATGGCAAATTCTACATATTAAACCAGGGAACTATATTACTGTGCTTTGAATTAACAAATCCTTTTATTCTAATCAGTCTTGCTAAAATGGTGCGCCTGAAGCAGTAAAATTAATTTAACAGTCTTGGCTCAGTTAATATTTTGTTAATTTAATGGGGAGTTTGCATTTTTATAAAAGCATTTTTAAAAATTTCAGCATTTGGTAAAATTAGTACTTCTTTTATGAAAATACTGTTAGTTGAATGCTTGACTTGGCATTATACCGCAATGTGAATTGAAAAAATGTGCCTTTTGTCTTGTTGTTGCAGGCATTTCTATTGATGCACCAGAGAGCTGACCTTAAATTTTAACTAAGGCAGCACAAAATCATTAATGCATTTCAATATTTTTTTTGCAATTCAATCATTTAGTCCATCAATTTCAGAAGGATTTTGCAACAACCTACCCAGAAAAGCCAAAATAATTCTAACATCATCCTTTTATGTTTATTCTCTGGAAAGACCTGCACTGCATTCTGCTTGTTGCTATACATGCATTTATATATGTACATATATTTATATACAGATACACACAAGTATTTCTTCCATTAGTCACTGTGCACAATAAAACCATTCTGACAGTCACAGTCACTCAGGCTCTAAACTTCTGCTTCATCTAATAAGTACATTGTTTGTCCAGATTTTCCACACTACTAACACTCTTATTCCACCTCAGAGTTTGGTCTGGGAAGAGGAGGCACCTGGCCATTTGTCTGAGACTTCCAGATGTCCAGCAGTCCCCACAGAGCAACAATCTGGACAGGCCTTTCCAAGTAATCAGTCTGAGCTGTGTGTGTGAAGGGAAAGTCTTCACCATCTGGGCACAGAGGATCTATTTTTGGACACACTGCACAGCTGGCCAGTTCTAGACACAGAGCCTTGCTGTATGAGCACAGATCTGTGTTACAGAGGGGATTTCTTACATGGACATATGTGTATCTTCCCTTCAAATGAAACTACTGTCACATCACCAGGCTACGCCGAAATTACAAAGAGTAAGATCTAACCTCACTCAAACATTTGTCTACAGACAAAAGCTGTATGGAATTTTCAGTGCTTTCACACCAAGCAGCCTCTTGTGTGGGCTTTGTTGTCTCACGTTTTGATCACTGAACCATCTTCAATCTTGACAAAGTTCATTTGCCCTGCTGGCACTTGGTCAAAGCAATGCTTCAGAAGCAATTTTTGCTGATAATGTACATCACATTGACTCTGGCTTCACTGTTTAGCCTCACTATGTCTTTAACACATATTTGAAAGAGTTCATGATTCAGCCTCATCCTACCTGTGTCATTAACTCATTGAAAGGTCCACTCCCCTCTCCACAGCACAGCTCTCTGTTAGTTACATTTTCAAGCAAATTAATTTTGCCGTTTCTTTGCACTGTTATTTTTTTGCCTTGTGAGACAGCAAAGCATGAAGGTTGCCAAGCATGAATCAGGGGAGGTTTAGGTTAGATATTAAGAAAAAGAGTTTCACCCAGACGGTGGTTGTGCACTGGAAGGGGGTCCCCAGGGAAGTGGTCACAGCTCCAAGCCTGTCTGATTTCAAGGAGCATTTGGACAACACTGTCAGGCACAAGGTGTGATTCTTGGGGTGTTCTGTGTAGGGCCAGGAATTGGACTCAAAGAGCCTGAAGGATCTCTTCCAACTCAGCATATTCTATGATTTATCTACTTTGTCCAAAACAGGTCTCTAGAGGCTCTTCCTGCAGGAGAACTCCAAGGTGACAGGACAGCACATTACCCCCTCACTGCCACCCCTGTCTTACTTGTTCTCACTGCATTTATGTGGTATCTCTTTCAATGCAGCAAATAATTTCAGGTTCGTAATTTCAGGTTCATATTTGCACAATCACTAAACCATTAATGACCTGATGAAATTAAACAGCTGAGCTGGAAACAATTCTCAGCTGCTACTTCCACTTACTTGAACCAACAAACACATCCATCCTAAAAGAGGTTATAGAGAGGAGAGAACCTACAGAAGAAAAAATTACCTTAAACAAATGCTGTAACTATCACAGTAATTACATTTTTCTCTAAATATTCAGAATTTCTCATACTAGCCAAGCACTGCAGGAGAGGGCTGAAGACAAAGCCTTTCTGGGAGAGAGCCACGAACTGTCACAGCCAGCTCCAGTCAGCACCAACTCCGGCTGGAGTAAACTGTGAGGTGTCTAAGTGGCAGCAGCAGCAGCAGGGTGGGGGTCTGTGGTGCCTTTGCACAGGCAGCTCATGGAAAGAATCATTAGAGGCTGGAAACATGTGGAAACACAGCTGGAAATGTGTCTTGGGGACAGGGGTGTGCTGCCGGACACTGCAGGCAACCCCAGAGGGACCACAGCCATGGGTGACTTAGGCTGAAGAGAAAAACAAAGAGCAGAGACCAGTGAGCAGTGAGGAGGAACAGCGAGAAACTGCTTAGCCTAGAACTGCTGACGGAAACCAACACAGGGAGAAGCTGCTGAGTGTTCGTGCACCTCAGCCAGGGAGGGGAGGGAGTGAAAGAACAGCAAAACTGCTGGGACCAGGGCAAGGCATGAGGTGTGACAGGAGCTCAGGCTGGGAAACGGGGAGGAAAGGCTCAGTTAGGTGTTTCCTTTCTTTTCTCAGCACCTAAAGCAGTGATCAGAAGTTTGTGTAGCTGGCAATAACTTCTGTTAAAATTCTGTGACTCCATGCTGTTCTACACACAGTTCAGTTCATTTTCAATTAAAATTTAAATTGGAAAAAATGGCAATTAGATTTTTCATACTTGCTCTTTTTTAAGTATTTACATAGTATTTCTGCTGTACTGCTTAGGCAAAATCATTAGTTTGAAATCAAGCTACATTTTTTTTTTACTTTTTTTTTAGTTATAGATAAGCCTTTTGATTTCTCCCAAAGTAAAAAACTTCACTTAAAAACCCACATCTTTTAATTCCTACATCCTTTACAGTAACTCTCACAGCTACTGATAAACACAGAGATTATACACCAAAAAAATGGCTGGTCAGGCATCTTAATAATTACTTAGCTAAAACATTCTTTCAACTTCCAGAAGTTATTTAGATTACAGTTAATCACAATTTTTTTGAAGGACAGCAAACTTTTTTTGATACAGCATGTAATTATGTCTTTATACTACATGAGTTTCTGCTAATTATGCAATCATCATGCAAGGAGATTAATATGAACGATATCCTGAGCTGCTTGCTATCTGTTAAAAATACAATATATGCCCATGTGTTTCATGCATATATAGTTCATTCCCCGTGCGGTCTCAATTCACACTGGTGTCACTGGAGTAATTTATTTTAGTACACAAAGGGCACTTCCCTTTTAGCTTAAAAAAGGCCCAAATCCTCCTTACATTCAAGAAGTCAAAGAAATTTTTAGGATTTATGCATTGGATAAAACCACTTATTTATAAAGTGTTGGCAAAATAATATCACCAAAGGAAAATTTATAAAACCACCAATTCCTCCTTCCCTGCAAGTCTTAGCTCTGCTGTCAATTCTGGACTTGGACCCACATGATTAATCCCATTACTCTTAAAAGTAGTAAAACCACCCTCTTGTTATAGATTTAAAACATGTATCTGTACCATGAAAATTAACTACCATACACAAATAAGAGGAACTACTTATCTGATTTCTCACTGTTGGTGGGCATGAGCAGCTCCTCTGCCCAACTCACACATACGTACATTTCAGATTTCCACTGAGGAAAACATGAACACTGAGGAGCTGTGTTGGCATTTTGTCATGCCACACAAGCATCAGCAAAGATGGATGTGAATCTATTAATTCTTATATATTCACCATTTGGCAATTTGCACTGTATTGCAGTAGCTGAGGGAAGGGTGGAATGCATGGGGGAACAAGGACACACCCTAAACTTAAAAATTGAGGTAAAGTTCACAAAAAAAAAAAAATTACAACCCCCAAAATCAAGACAGCTTGCTTAAGGAGTTTCAGATTGCAAGTAATGGACAAACAGTCTGAAAGAATCTTGTACTGGAAAAACACCATGTCTGTCCAGTGAGTTCAGATGTCATGTTATCCATTACCTGTCTGCAGCATTGGTCAAGTGGCTTGTGTGATATAAAACACAACAGCAAGAAATTATGGAAGAAAAAATATATAAAGAAATCCTGAGACACTCACAGCAATTATATTGAAGAAGTCATCATCTCCAAGGGTATCTAAAATAGATGACACTGTCTGTTTTGCAATAGTCAAGCGAAGGCCTTTCATGCTGCCACTGACATCCACTAAAATTACCACATCTTTTGGAGAAGTTGCTGCCTGGATGTACCTGAGACACAAGACAAAACAAATCCTTTTAAATATGAACTTCTTATCCTTTCAAATTTCTTAAACACTCGTAGTCATCTCTTGCCCACCATTTTCTGTTTCTGCAGTCAAATGCAATGACTCCGTTTTCATCAGGCTCCCATTTAATTCCTGTTTAAAAAAGAGAGAATAAAAGATTAAATTACATTTTCACAGATACCTGTTCAAAATGTATCTGTGGTATTGGGGCCAAGTAGGGGTTAATGGAGTTTCATACTTTAATGTAACAGGCAGACATAGGAAATATTGGGAAAAAATAAAATTAATAAAATAAGACCAGCAGAAATAATCTTTTTCTCCTTACTCCTTTTTAGCCCTCTGTAAGGTGAAAACTCTTAAGGCCTACTATGTTCACTGCACTATTTTCACTAAAGTATTTTCATACTTGGCCTTTGGTGCTGGTAAGATTTATCATGTGCTTGCCAAGTCCCTCCCAAACCTTGAGCACTTCCTACCCATGGCTGATCTCAACAGCTCCTGTTACATAAACTGCTTCACTCACAGGTCTTATTTCTGATTTTTTGCTCCCATCACGGATGTGGGTCAAAAGAAATATGACAAAACCATTTCCAAGAAAAAAAAAAAAGGCAATTCTTCCTGCTTTTTATGCTCATTTTCTAATACAAAACAAGAAGCAGCCTCTAAAACAAGGACTAATATTTCTTTTACTCTTGAAATATCATGTAGCTTAGGAACTGAAATGTAGTCTGGAACTAACAGAGATGTAGCAGCCATAACTCTCAGTCACTTTCAGACACACAGGCTTAGAGTAAACTTGCTTAAATTCAAGACTTAAAAAAACTTGGGTTGCTGAACCATGTCAGCCAAAGGAACCATTCCCACTATGGGCCTGATCCAAAGTCACAGAAGCTGAGAATCAGTTATTTAACTTTTTAGTTTATTATAATGTGCTAAATTTGGTATGGGATTAAACATAAAACTTAATATGTAACGACACATGTTTTAATCTATTTCTATAAAAGTGATGTAATTTTACAAATGATGTAATTTTATTACAACTGGTGTGAAAATAAACTTTAAAACAACTTTAAGTCTTTAAATGTAAATATGTCAGGTTAAGTGGAAGCCTAAAAGCTGAACAACAAGTTATAATGAAGTCTATCTCTATGCATTGATAGAGCACATTATTTAAATTCAGTACTATATGAAGGCTCTAACCCTTTTGCTCTCTTTCACAGTCTGCTGAGAAGATAATTTTCATGTGAGTGTACATGTCTACATGAATAGGAATATTTATGAGTACGTAAGTTATGACAAGGGCTTCACCTCCAAATGCAAATCGGTAGAAAAGGCTCAGAATGTTGAAAATGTTGGTTAGAAATCTCTCTCTCTGAAAACTAGATAAAGTAAAACTAAATCTGCAAGTATCCTGAAGTTAGGATTTGTGACAATACTCAACAGAAATTTTCAGCCATAGCACTCTTTATTGTATTTTAATTAAGAACTTCTGTTCTTCTTACCTGGATATTGCCTGAAAAATCCTTTTGCACTTCCAAAGTACTGCCAGATGAGAGAAGGATCACGATCAAAATTATCCACAAACACCTTATTTAAAGATTCTGACCAATAAACTCCATTTACAATGGCTGGATCTGGGTAAAAAACAAACAACACACACACACAAAGAAAAATTATTTTACCTAAGTAGAATCCCTTCAGCTTATTCAATACCCAAAAATCTACTGATGGCAAACTACTGCAGAACATTTTTAGTTTCCTTTGTCAAATAAGTTACAAATAAATTACATGTTTAAATAAAGGAACTATGGTTAATATAGAGCAGAGACACCAGGTTCATTTTTTAGATACAATTGCTCCTTCCACCATCTATCTTGAACTACTGTATCACTTGTTCTGAAGAACATAAGTCATCTAACAATAGATTATTTACTGAATTCACCTTCCCTAAATGCACAGAATGCCTCATGGCAACACTTTCTTTTCTTAACCGTTAACTTGGTAAGATTGGTCTCAGAAAATCTGAAAGTTTCCACATTGGAACAGAAAGTGAAACACTTTTTTTTCCCCACTTGGATTATGATATACATACAAACGCAAAATTTCATGACAAATAACAGTAATTGTTATTTGGAAAACACTGAACCCACATTTCACAATATTTACCCAATTAGTTTTTATTCCCATAGAAAGAAAACTACCAAGCAAATCCTTGATGCTGAAACTGTTCTATTTAAAACGTCCTCATCTATAACTCCATAAAAACTCAGTCTGCCCAAGTGTGCTTTTAAGCTGCAGATTTGGTTCAATAGTGGGAAATGAGAAATCAATAAACATGTCTTAAAAACTTACTGAATTTCAAACCGCGAATTTTGAAAGATGAGAAACAATTAAGATACACTACGGTCCCAATTCAATCTGTGTGTGAAGTCAGCAGAATAGAAAGGAAAAAACGAACTGAAATCACAGATGCATTATTTAATTGCAAAAATGTGCACACATGAATACACAGTAACATTTGTTCAAGCATTTGAAATAAAGCATCCATTAGCTTGCAAAATAATGTCGCTGTACTGATTTCAGAAGACTGCTTGGAATGTGGTTTTTGTGGAGTGGAAAAAAGGTGAATTGTTATCTTCCCTCACATTCATCAAGAAAAGCAGCAGAAAAAGGGAAATGTCTCAGCTACACAATTTTGCGTGTTGCTTTCACCTAAATATTTAGGTCTTATAGATGGAATGTGAAAAAGCAAGGCCAACAAAACAGATGTTGTTTTTAAAACATGTCAAGTATAGTTACTTGTTGCTCTAGAGCATGAAATATACACTTAAAATCTATCCAGCCAGACACATATCAAACAAACCCACGTCCCTGGTCCAAGGGTGCTACTTCAGATTAGCCTTCCTGGCAAAATCCATGGCCCAGTTGTTTCCCATCATGCAGCTACCCCAGTAACAAACTCTAACCAAGACATCACAAATTAACTGTTAAGACTGGGATGTGTCATCAGTTCATAAAAATATGCTCCTATTTCAGCACTTTAAAATACCAATCCATTGTTCAGCATTTAGACATTACCTGAGAGGTGAGGCACTAAAATGAGAATCCTCTCCTCAGTCCACTTGAACATCCCAGCACTGTTCCAAACACTGATATTCTGAATCTGCTCCTATACACAAGTTCTAGTGGAGTATCTAAATCACTAAAATTGCAGTGCCATTAGTGACTCAGCATTACAATACTGAGACCAGGTGATAAGTTTAATTCATCTTTGAAAAAACCAAGATCAGAGGGTTGGGGGTTTTGTTTGTGCTGTTCTTCTAGTACTGCTAGAAAAGCCTGTTTAGAGGAAAAAAGAAGGAACCATTTTTCAAGCCTCTAGAGGGCTATAAAAGCTCCTCACATGCCCTTCAGTCAGCAACCATTTTTGTAAAAAAGCAAATGGGGCCATAATCAGATCAATCCTTAGAATACAAAGAAAAGGGAAGTGGGGAAAAAATGTACCTCCAGTAAAAAACAGCAAGCCTGCATGGAAACTGAGGGTCTCTGATGGCTACTGAACCTCCAGGCAGAAGGATTTCAAACTGGAGCTCCTTTTTTGACAGTTGATAGTGCTGCTATGTGGATGCATCTCTGTCCACAAGCATCATCCTGAGTTTCTGACCATATGTCCTCATTAAAATTCCATAGTCACATCATCTAATAACCTGTATGTTAAACTTGTAGTTCTGGGCAATTTCCAGTTTTAGTAATTCATTAAATTGTTTAAATTGCCCCCAGTACTTCATTTAGAAACAGTATTCATAAGTTTTTTAATTACTGGTGAACATCATCTGCACCCCCAAGATAGTTACATGCCAATAGTGGTACATTATGCTTGTGAATATTCAGAAATTTGGAAGGGAGAAAAAGAATAAAAGGTAAAGCTTAATATAAATGCAAAATCATTAATGTGATGTTATGGGGCTCAAAGACAATAAATACAAATAGCTTTCACCACAGTTCTTGAAATATAATTTCTGCTTTTGCTTCCTGGAAGCTAAAATGTGCTTAAAATATTCCCTTCCCCTTGCCTTTTAGATGAGCTGGCTTGCAATTATACGGGATTTTGCTCTACCATTGTTTGTATAGATGTTACTTGTTTTTACTGATATTTAAAGTAAAACCACCCCCCAGGCAAACAGGTACAGTGACATGGAACTGAAACGCAATTGCCCAAGAACAGCACAAATGCATGTAGCAATTAAGTTGCTGTCATAAATCCTGCTGACCTGAGGAAAGAAGTCTGAAGTTTCAACAAAGGCAACTGCGCTGCCCAGTCTGAAAGATGTGCAACAGCATGCCAAGGATAATGATTTTTTTTTTTTCAGTCAGAAAATCCATAAAAATATCTAGACTATAAAAAGTCCATGGAACGAAACTAATATATACACAACTCATTTTGCATTCTAATTATTCCAGCAAGTTTTACAGAAAATAAGGAAGACCACTGAAGAATTCAGTGACTGTGAAGAAAGTGCAGAATACTCTCTTTCTTGCTTTAATGCCAAGAAAAGAGGTTACTACTGTTCCTTTGTTTTTTCCCCCTGTTATATTCCTTCTGTGATATAATCATTATTTTCTCCTGGAAAACTGTCAAAGATGCTGGCATTGAGAATGGTGTTCCTTCTTGTAATATCTGACAGCCTCGAGGGCAGCCCTTAATGTTGCACAGCAGTTCTGTCACACAATAAAGCAGTGCAAGCACAGCCTACGGGGCCAGGCCCTGGAAAGGGAATGCAAAATCCAGCACTCTTCTGGCTCAGGAATAGCAACAATATTAGCTTAGTTTTTATGATACTGACAACATATTTAGTCTGGTCATATTTTAAAGAATAACAAAATCACATACTTTGCTGAGACATAAACCAACAATCTAATAATTACGCTACTCAACACTAATATGAATGCTTTTCAGGGTGGTCCAGCACATTCAAGAGCTGGGGCTGGATGCCAGTTTTGGCAACTGCCTTCACTTTTTTCTCTCTCTTCTCCTCCCTCTGACTCCACTGGGTTATGTGGATGCATCATCTCACAGATCAAAGCATCTGGCCATCTGTAGACAAAAAAATAAGGTGTTTGTCCATTCTGCTTCATGTGCTGGGAACCATTCACCAGTGTCAGAAACCATATTCCCTCCTTATAAGATATAGGATGGTAAAGGCTTCAAGAACATGACTGTATAAAGGCACAGTAGTAAGGCACTTAGTGCCCTTATGTTCCAACATTGCCCTAAGAACTTTCCCCTTCTCCTCTGAAGTGGCAGCAGCAGAATTGAAGTAGAGCCAGATGCATTTATTTTTATGCTGAGTTTCATGAGTGCCTTTGGGTGTTACTTGGGGTTGGTTTATGGTGGGTTTCGTTTTTTGGTTGGTTGCGGGGGGAGATGAATTAAAAATTTATTTATTCTTCTGGCTAAACAAATGGCCTGAGATTCAACTTTGAAAGCCAGAATTACAGCTGCAAACTCTTCACTAACACCATTCTGGGACAGAGATACATTTCTGTCTCTGCTAACAGCTTGCCATCTATTGAGTTAGAAAAGCTGTCCCACAGCAAATCAGGGACCTTTGAGGTTACCCATTCAGCCACTGACCTGGCTGGACATCTCTTAACTTACTAGATGTAAGAGCTAAAAGCAAACAGTGTGTGGACTGAGCTGAAAGTTAGAGCAGAGCTCTGAAAACAGCACGTAGGTACCAGCTAGGAACACGGAACATTACCTCTTTTTTTAAATTAAAGGAGGAACTTAGAGCAAAAGTCAAAGGAATTCCAGGAAGACCTAGAAAGATGTTGCTTTAACAGAGCTGTTGTCCAAGGAGCCAGGCTTATGAGACAGTCAGACCTATCTCTGACACAGTCTAAAGAAATGGCATTGCCTATCCAGCAACTGCCTTGGGCTGAGGAGAGCTAAAGTCAAAAGCCAGTAATCCTGACAGATAATGCTTCATAAATTAATGTGACTGCAGATACCAGAATATTTCTGTGTTTTCAGTAAAACATACTCATTTCCACACTTTGGCAAGATACAAGTTGAATACTGTGAAACCTGAAATGTTGGTAAGAAAATACCACACCACTGAGCTCTAGGCTGCTGGGGCATGACTGAGACACAAGGGGAACAACATAAAAAACCACTGCTGGAAACAGTTCTCCAAATGGAAAAGAGAAAACAGAACACAGGAATTAAGCAAACTGAACAGACATCTTATATCTACTGCATTTTCATCACAGAAGAAAAATTAGCCATGAATACTGCAAAAAAAGGAACCAGTTCTGACACGTGGCAAGAATAAATTTCTTCACAGGCTGCTGGAACAGTGACTTTCAGCAGCCAGGAAATTTAAACCTCTGCAAGTGGCAGGACAGGAAAAGTGTCATGACAAACAATACAGGAAGCCAGTGGAATACACTACAAATTAGGGGGAAAGAAAGCAAACATGATTTTTGCCAAATCAAGCCAACTGTTTTGCAAAGTATTTAATGCACAACATAGCAAAAGGAACAATTTTATCAGAGCTGTTGTCAAAGTGATATCTGACAAAGGCAAGACACAGCTTTGGAAATAAGTCATCGCTATGGCAATTTCTCAAGGACAGACCTGTTCACAAATCTTTACAAAAGCCATTTCAAACACAAGACCATGCGAGTCTGTAAACAAGAATTTCACAATAAATGTCTAATTCTTATTGCATGGATATTCAGAGACATGAAGTTACAGAAACAGACCAACTTAGTTACACAGCCCAGTGCAGTAAGGACCAACAAATAATGCTTTGAAAGGAATTGTTAAAGGCATCCTGTGTTTATCAACACATCATGCCATTTGCATACAACAAATGGAGTCAAGAGGATCTTTAGAGAGAAATATTTTAGCGTGTAAAATACATTACAGTCATGCTGGGCTACAATAAACTAAACCTCTACTGCTACATTCCTGGGAGCATCAGCACAGCATGACAGCACACTTATCTATTACCATGACAGGTCATCATCCCTTATTTTCTCAAATCATCAGGCCCTTACTACTGTAGTGCTTTCATAATCCTTGTCTAGCATTTCTTCCTTGCAGAAAAGACTGTCTGCACAATTAGACTAAGATGGAAATTTTATTCATACAGGATATGAAAATGTTCAGCTGGTTCTAAAACCTCTGAAGATACTATGAGAACATACTCGAAACACTGAGCAGATGCACGAATGCATCTTGGGATGAGTACATTACAGAACCAGTTATGGATTCTTAAACACTACTTGCTCCTTCAGGAATGTGCCAAATAAAAGCTGCAAGACACCTAAATAAACAAAGTACAGTGTGAAAATGTCTTTGCAAGTTTTTAGCCAAACAACATTTTGAAACAGTTTATATTCTAGCCAAGCACACTAATACCTAACCAGAAGAGCAAACTGCTTTTTCTCCTCTTCACACAACACAGATCCAAGAGAAATCAAAGGGTCTGTGTTATGTAGCAGGACAGATAAATTATTATTGTATTCTAAAACAGTAGACAGAATGAATAAAATGTATCGTTAGATAAACATCTATGATTCTTTGTCAAATGTCAATCTTCTCTGCTCTGTACTAAGCAAAAGTTAGTTTTTACTTTGCCATACAACCATTTAATAAATGTTTTTGCATATTCAATCCTAAAGGTTTTCAGAAACCCAGGATTATTGTCACTTTCTTGCCCCTAGAAGCAACAAGGAAGTAGGGGAGGTATCGTGATTGACAGAGGTGTGTCAGGTCAAAAAGCCTCTTAATATTGTGCCTGAGACAGACTTTATTAACAAACCTTCAGTGGCTCACATTTGTCAAAAAGGCAAAGCCCAACGCTGAGTAACTAAGCAACAGCTGCTGAATAAGGAGTGTAGAGAGTAGGGTTTTTTAGAGGAAATACTTGATGTTTCCATGTAGCCAGTATCTGACATCTAGTTGCCATGGTGATGGGGATGTATTAGAAACATCCAGATTAGATGAACAGCCAGGGCCAGAGTAGAACACAAGACAGATAAAGCACAGCACACATCTCATGTGGTGATGCCAACATTTCCAAAAGGCTTGCTGTTAAAAACAGAGAATTGGGGGGAAAAGTAAAAATAAAAATCTGTGAAGTTAAAGCCCTTAGCAAGAACAAAGCAGCAGCCTGAGTAAACTCTGGGAATCAGATTTGAGGAAGAATTTGAGCAAAACCAGATGGAATAAGCAGAGAAGCCTGTACATCTTTATTCAATGGACAACATGAGTTAAAGAAATACAGGAAGATAGGACACTCTGCAACCCTGACTAAATCAGTTAAACTAAAAAAGTACCTTTTACATTAAACAATGCCCCAAGTTAGGAAGACAGTGCAAATGCTGTCCTAGAGATCTTAAAATGTGAAGACAAACAATTCAAGGGAAGAATTTCAAAATATAAATATAGTGGCCCAGAGCAGTAGGTGGTTATGACTATCTAAATAATAAATCCAGGACGTTGAATTTTCAGAAGCAAAGTCCATAAACCAAATATGACAGTGACAGGTAAGATTTTATTTCTTAATTTCACACCTTACAGGAAAAGGGTTTTGAAGGGGTTTGCATATGTGCTAGCTGCAGATTATAATCTTTCTGCATCCTTGAGAATTTTTTTTTTTGGGGGGGGGGTTTAATATTCTAGAAAATAGGTAATCTCAATTTTGGCAGCCAGTTGGAAGGCATTGATAGGAAAGTATGACTGAATGATATTCATAGCTCTTTTTAAGTATCAAATTGAAAAAACCTCACTTAATCAAAAAATGGTTTTGGTTCATCACATTTCAATATCTTTTAGAGAAGGCTCTATTACATGCACCAGATTTTTTTTTCCATGCAAGCAAAACTTTTGATTAGAGTCTGCATTTATTGACTTGTAGTGCATAAACTCATCTTTTAACATGCAGTGAACATCAAGTAGTGGAAATGCCATTTGACACAGGTAATATTCTTTACCAGTCTCTAAACTGTTCAAGCAAAACTTGAAGACAATTTTTGAACTCTCAGTCCAAGATCTCCTTTTGCAATATTTTCAGTGTTCAAGAAGTAAATATGGTAAGCAGAAAAGCACAGGCTAGGCCTGATGTTTTAGATACTAAAGACTGAGTTCAGAGTTATTCAAAGCTATATTTCTTAAAATATTAGTGACTACAAAGGTAGAAAGATATGAAGGATGGAAACAATTGCAAGAAAATAAAGAAAACATCTTGCAACAGAACAAGGGGTAAAGGTTTTTAATTAAAAAATGGTAGATTCAAGCTAGATATAAGGAAGAAATTTTTTACAATGAGGTTGGTGAGGCACTGAACAGGTTGCCCAGAGAGGTGGCTGATGCTCCTTTCCCAGAAACATTCCAGGTCTGGCCTAGACAGAGATCCCAGAAACAAGACCTGGTTGCAGATGTCCCTACTTGTCCCAGGGGAATTACAGCAGGTGACCTTTAAAGGTCTCCTCCACACAAACCATTCTGCAATCTATAGTCCACAAAACAATATGAGAGCACACAAATAATTGGTTGCCAGCTTTCTATAGTAGTAATAACAATAATCATAACACAAAGCCTTTAAACAAAGGTTGGAGTCACGTGATAAAATCTATACTTTCAACAGCCAATAAAATGATGGATGACAAGAGAGACACAAAAGGGAGTACAGAGGTGCTACAAAGAGCTGTGTCACAAGCAAAGCTGTAAGACAAAGACAATGGCAATTTCTGCAAAACAGTATTGCAATCCTGTAAAAATAAAAAAAATGAAAAGGAATTCAATATTGGAAATGAGAGCAATAAAAAAATTTTAATTTAAATCCATGGGAAAATATTTATAGTCATCTTGTCTCTGAAATGAGTGAAGTCCAAATACACTTCAAGACCTGTAAGATACTTTTTAATCACTTCTTTTATAAATCCATATTTACTCAGAGGGATCACTGTTACAGAGTCAAAACGGTTGTTAACATTTGAATACATTTCAAATCCAATGACATGGAATTAGTCTCAGTGTGGTATTAATTTAAGGAAAAATGAATTTAGATTATTACTGATGAAGACTTCTTTATCTTTTTACTTATTATTGAAGTTTAAATTGTATTTCATTTTTATGAACCAGTTTTTTAAAATGCTGATTTTTACAGTTTGATACGTGATTTACACAGCTTGAGACTCTCAGCAACATATTGTGTGCCTTATGTTTGTTCGTTGAGCTGACATAAACCATATCTCCTGTTGACAGAAATGCTTGAAAATATTCATGGACTTGAGCATTCATCAGAGAAAAACTCTGCAGTTATGAAAAGCACTGATAAAATTGCTTCCTGTACTTCAAAAACACCAGAAGAGCAGCTCTATCACAGCATCAGGATGGGAAGAACAGACGGAAGACAGTCAGACTTCTCTAAGTCAAAATTTATATTATTGCTTTTGTTTTGCAAAGCAACAGATTAACTTTAGACAGTACAAATCATCATCAGATATTTTCTAACTTGATTCTTCTGCTCTGTCAGTGAAGACACAGCAACATCTTGCACTAAGGTTACTACTTTATCCAAAAAATACCTACATAGATCCCTGACAATCTGCCATCCAGTGGAATCTTTTTCTTTTTTTTTAACCTCAACCAAAAAGGATGTGGAAAAATTAATTTTTCACCTGACCACACACTAACTTCTCCAGCTGCCTCAGAAAAAGATCTTCCCTGTAACATGCCTGTATTTCTTAACTTAACAGAGAGTCAGGCATGATGATTTAATAATGTAAAAGTGATTTTCTAAAGCACCTGGCAGTTTATGATAGCAGAGATTTTATAAGCCAACCAAGCTCTGGGCTGCTCACAGGCATTTGCCAAAGACCAGCCAATCTGATAATACGAAAAGTCCTTCTAGAGCCAAAACATCAGCCAGCAGAATGCACATAGTGCAGTCTAATGTCAGAGGTGGCAAAGAGGGAACTGCTATTAAGGAGAAATTTTTAGAAGTTAATTATGATTATTTTAATTAAACCATATTCCTCTCTCAAATACATTTTATTAGAGAATGAAGACTTAATTACAAAAAATTCACAAGAACATGACTGTAAACTCAAAATACATTACCAGATCACACGGCAGTACTATGAAATATAGCTTGCTTGATGTATCAAAGGACATGAAAATCCACTCTTTTGTATGGCTAGACATTATGAAACGTCATTAAAAGTTGTAGGTAAATGCTGAGAAATGTATTCAGCATAAATCATGTCAGCATTCAAAAGAAATCAGTATAAGCACTGTGCTAAAAGTCCATGTAACTTCCCAAGTTTAAAATGTGTTCATATAATGAAAAAGCTGAAACACGTTTCATTAGTACAAGCCCAATTCTCCATATAAATGAAAGCCAGAGAATAACTTTCCATACTTAACACTTTAGAGGAAATTTTATGCTTAATTTTTTTTGACATATTGTTATCAAAATCAGTAATTGATTCTAACATATTTTCCTCTCCCTGCAAAGGGCACACATCCTCCCTGAAGTAGAGTCCATCACCTTTTAGGTGAGGCAGTTACTGATATCAAGTTACTAAAAAATAAGAAAACATGAATAACTCTTTGCACATGCTCAGACATTGGTATTTTTAATTCATCTTGAGCAAAAATAGGAAAGCAGGGAGGTACTTCATGTGTCTTAGTAAATCAGAAAGATAGTTATTATTGTAGACTTCACTATAGGCAGACAAGTTAATATGGGCCTTTTGTCAGTTACCCACCACATCCTGCTCTTCCTCATACCAATCAACACTTCACCTTGGGCACTTCAAAGGCAGTGATCAATTGTTTTCAGAGTCTAAGAATTCTTCCAAGTCAAAAGTACATTTCCTTATTCAAACTAATTTGAACAGACACCACTGTAAATCAATCTGGGAAGAAAAATTTCCAAAAGTGAGCCTGTTCAGAACAAGCCTATTGATTTGTAGCAGCGTGGTGCTGATGTGGTTGTGCATCTCCAATGACTGGCATTTAAGTATTTATGGGATATGCTGTCCAGGGCTTTACCAGGAGTAAAGTGCAAAAAGCCTGAGCTAAAACCTGTAGGTGTGAGTTCCACACAACTCTGAGGCATTGGCTTCAACCTCCCCACGCAGAGCACAGCACTTCAGTAAGTGCTGAACTTTTAGGGCCATGAAAACCAATGGAACATAACGCTTTGTGGGGAGGGGGGTGTGCACCTGGTGCTGTGCTGAAGAGCACGAGACTGCTGAGCCAGGTCTAAAACTCTGCAACAGTCACAGAGTTTAAATTGAGAAACTGTGCCTCAGGCTATACAATGGAATCTCACCGGAAACAAACTGTGGGAAGCACTAAAATACTGGTGTGCAATGTCATCACGGCTCTCACAAGGGGTGTGCTGTGTGCTGTACAAATAAAGGCACTGCAGAGCTGCAGTCTATCTGTCTCTGGATGGCAGGGAAAACAGAGACATTAACCTTGTACTACACTTCAAATTAAAATTCTTCTGATGCAGGATTTGACAAGTTAGTTGCAGAACCATGGTCACAAAACTACCTTCTATACATAATATTGCCTGGAATACTTCAGCAAATCACACCTATATGTCAACATCATTTGGTGTGAGAACAGACTGCACCACTCTCCATCATTATGGATATATATATGTATATCTTTGAGATATGTATATATGTGTGTGTGTGTATATATATATATATATGTAAGTCTTTTCCGCACATTCACTAGTGATAAAAACAAAAATATACTTGAAAAAATTAAGACTATTTAGAATTTGAAAATCTGGGGGTTTATCTAGTAAGTTTGGACTCGTTGCTCAATGACTTCTAATAAGTACAAAAAATTCAAGGCATAACTAAGTCTTGAAAAGCTGTAGAGCAAACTTAATTGCACTGTCAGCTCTGTTAATGGGATGAAGGTTTATCCTATAGGAAATATTTCTCCATTATAAAACTTAGCAAGTAAAATAAGATTATATATATAGCAAACCAGAAACAACAACAATGAAAAAATCTCCCATTCCTTTAAATCAACTTATATAAGCCTACTTCCCTTCTATTGCCAAGATAAATTATTTTACTTAGTTCTCTCCTTTATTTTTTCTTTTTTTTTTCTTTTTTTTTTTTTTTTAAGGCAAACACAAAAATATTTTCTAAACCTGCATCATCTGATCTGATCCAAGCAAGAAGCACATTGGCACATGTCTACCTCCTCCATCACATCTCAGAGACAACAGTCCAGGGCTGGTACAGAAATTCTCATATGGTCACTCTCACCCTATTTCTGTCAAAATTATTCTATTTTCAAACCCTCTGCTAAGAAAAAAATGCTTATCTGACTCTTTTTACCAAGCCTGCTTTGGGAAGAGCTTACATAAGAGCTCATGACAGCTGGTTTGAATGGGGTAGTAATACCCAGCAAGTACAAGTGGCAGAGAGCAGTATTTTGTCATCTCCCAAAACCCAACAGCTGACATCATATATCCTATTGCCTTGAGACTGCACAACTTCTTGATACGCAATTCATCTCACAAAAAGGCACATGTCATAATCATAAGCACAAAGGAGATCAAACAAGAATAGTTCATACAGTAAATAGAGATCTAAGTTCTGGATTGAAAATGAGAGAAAATGTTATGCACTAAGCAGAGGAAAAAACCTGTGATGAGGGAATTAACATAATGTGCAGTTGTCAAAGTGTTGTACAGGCCTAAAGGGGAACAAATGGAACAGTCAGTGTGAGGATAAAACTATGCAAGTTTATCGAAGAACCAGCACAAAACTGGATAACCACTTTAATTTCTGTGCAATCTTGGGAACATAAAGAACGGAAATGGAGATAGCAGACACCAAATGGTGAAAATAAAACCTCATTCTAAAAGACACTTTTATTTTTTAGAAATATTTGGAAAGGCTGTCTTTGGGTGTGAAATATTTTAGTCCAGATCAAATCTAGAGGCAGAGTTACAGTAAAGATTTTATGAAACATAAGAGGTTTAGAAATAAATAATATTTTTATACATGAAAAACCTCTCAGGCACAGAAGTCTCTCCATAGTTCTAAATTTCTTCCAGTGAAGAAATTATCGCAATGAGCACATTTTATCTAAACAGATTCATTAAAGAGAGTGTTTTATTTTATCCAGCTGTGATGAGAACCCATTTAGTTTTTTAATTCTGTTTCTACTGAAAAAGGCCTGCAACGCTTCACTTTTCATTGGTTTCATTTATATCTAGAGAGCCGAGTGAGAGATTCTTTACACATGTAAACTCCCAAATTATTCAAAGCAATCAAATTATAAAGGTGTGCACCGAAAAATCTTACTAGCTACCCTTGATTCTCAACCACCAAATTTCTTAAAATGCAAAATTCTAATTATTTTACTTTTGGTAACAACAACAGGTGGCAAAAAGACTTGACACTTTTTGAGAAAACATACAGTGCACCAACTTACAAATCCTTATAAATCTCTATGAATTCTTACACTTCACAGTTACTCTGAAATTATTCTGCAACTTCAAGTGCCAGAAACAGTCAAGAAACACTGAAGTAATTCCTCACAAATGGAAGTGGATTACAAGTCCTCTAGATGTGCAGGTCTCTGCTGTGATGTATCTAAGTAGCTGCCTGTTTGCAGTCCCAGGGATGGAAAAGCCAACTGCAAGCTAATACTGATTTTGCAACAGTAAAATAATTACTTCAAGGAGTCCAACCCTCTCCTTGGCACCAGTGCTTTATAAAGGAGAATTAAGTGCCAGTTAAATTAGTCAATAATGTTAGTTAATGAATTAGGCTGACTCTTTTTAATTATGAAGAGCACTAGGAGAATGAGAGAGTAAATTTAGCTAAATACAAATGCCCACAATTCTGAGGACCTAAGGGTAAAAGCAGAAAGATAAAAGGGAAAGAGAGTTTATAGGGCAAGGAGAAGTCCTTGTGTCTAGAAAATAAAACATTGAAAAAAAGAGAGATCCTGGGCTTTTCCCCTTTCTGCAAACTACAAATGTAAAGTTTACCTTATCACATAAACAAAGACCAACTGCAAAAGCTCAAAACCAGGAGTTATTTTCTGTTGATACTGAGATTTCCCTCTCGTGTTCTCCAGATTTCATGCAATGCTAACGTAAGCAGATGAGATCCACTGTGTGGCACTCCTGGTTCTGTACTATGCTATGCTTTGCTCTTCCACAGGTGCCGCGTCTGAGAGTGTGTCAGCAAGACACGTTCACCCTGACCTTGTGGCATTCATCCAAGTATTCATAAGCCTCTTCCATGAATTTGAAAAACCTGAGTGCAGACTCATTAGCACAAAACATGTTATTGCTGTCCACAACTACTGGTAAATATGAGGTGACATAGAACAAAAACTGGGGTAGGTTCTTCACCTCAGAGGCGGCACATCCTCTGAACAAAGAGTGTATGGTCTTGGCTACCTATAATCTCAGACTAACAGAAGGTCAAATGCTACTCTATTCTACTTTTACATGCTGTCAGTGTCTGCAAGTCTTCTGACCAGTTTTGAGTCGTCTTTTATCATCTCCTGTGTACATAAATCCATTACAGAATACTACTCTTCCCACTGGCAATCCTACTACCATGTTCCCCATGGATGGTTGCCAGAAAGCCTAGCCCACATTCCAACTGCTACTTTTTAATTATATGTCACATTCCTTGGTTCTTTTAAATATACTACTGGCATCTCAGAAAATAATAAATCAAATGCTGAAATCACGCAAACTTTAAATCATCAATCATTTTTCATTAGTTATAATCTCTTCCACAATACCTATTTAAAATACACTGATTGATATGTAGAAAGTCATATCTCAGGAATGTATACCTGTGGAAGTATATATGCAATTTTATCTGAGGCAGTGGCATATCCTACATCACTTAACATTCTATAATAGGGGACAGATAAAAAATACTTGGGCTGTGGTTCTGCCTAGTAATTCAATAAACTCAAACATAACCTGGAAATGAGCAACAGGCCTTTTCTAGAGAAATGGTGTTGTGCAGACACTTGGTTGTAAACCTATCAATATCTACTGCCTGTATCCTCGGGCTAGGATTTGATTAACTTGTTATCACCCTCTGCATTACACAACTGGGCAACTAAAAATTTAAGCACACAGTCCTCTTCTTGGCAAGAGTAAAATTTCCATACATTGACAGGCTCCAAACACAGACTGTCATGTCCATGTGCAGGAAAAAGTCAGAAACAAACCAGATTCCTGCAGTTGGAATATATTTAAGTGATAAAAAAATGCTTTACTTCTGCAGCTGCATAAAGTGATGATTTTGGCTGGTTTGAATCAGACGAAGTGGAAACAGGATTCATCACAGAGCTTCATCTTCCCCATTTCTACAGACAATCCCTGTATTAGAGGCCAAGACAAGATGCAGCAAGGCCTTTGACTTTGGCCTTTAACTATAAATAATCAGCATATAAAATCTATTCTGTACACAGCAGTACAACGTATCACATAACTGAAGGTCCTTTAGTTCTACTGCTCTCCCTCTCTGCTCAGGTTAGTTTGCTTCTCCAGGAAAACATGGTTGCCTGGCCTCTATATCCTTTTGCAACCATGGTTTTTCCTTTTTCTTTTTTTTTCCTCCAAATCTTTTCAAGATATCCTGCATTTCAAATAATCTCTATGAAGCTTTGCTATTTTTCAGTCCCTACTTTCAGACATTACTGTATGCTTTTTGGCATCTCAAGATTCTCGGGTAAGAATCCTAACTTTGAAGAGAAGCTGTCACATCAACTGCTTCTCTCAGCAGCCCAGCCTAGCTGAATAAATTCTCCTTCCATTTGTGATTACACAATATCCTTGTATGAATTACCACAATTTGTAGCGTGAAATATATTAATAGGAAAGCATTTAATATATATTTTAGCTGTCTTTCAGTATAGTTAGAACAGGGAAGAGAAATCAGATTAAGAGATTAAGCAGCTTTCTACAGACCAAGGACAAATGTGGACATTGTCTGGAAACTTTGGCACTTTCCTTCTTAATTTTTATTTTATTACTGGCTTGAGAAAAGTAAGTAGAGAGATGCTGCATAAGTGCTGTAAAAGTACAAATTTCCGCTGTGTGCTGAAAGGAAAATAGCAAAAGGCAAACAAGTAAGTGTGTATCTGAGTTCAGGTTGCATTCCCAATTTTTAGACCTAAGTCCATCACTTCCAATATCCATTTGTTAGTGCTATGTGCTATCCAGCCCCTATGGCAAATAGTCAGGGCAGGAGAAATTTTCATGCAGTTTATTCCTTCTAAATATTGTCTGAAAACTCACAGCAGCTGTGTATACAGCCAGAATAAAACATATCCAGCTAGAAATATTCCCAGAAGCTTGAAGGCATAAATCTAATAAAATATTCCCTTCCCACCTACCCTATATCTTTCACAGACACTTGTAGATCTCAGCAAAGATAGAATGCAACTGGTGACAATGTAAGCCCTGTTCAAATGTTTTGAAGTTTCTAGAAAATAATAATGAGAATAAATACATTCTGCCATACTCTATGGCAGAATTCATGCAAGTCTAATATGCAAATCCCTGAACGTAATAAATCGCTACCGAACAAAAGACATTACAGAACTGTCACACTTTAAACATTCTTGCACTGAACTTTCAGTTTTACTGCCAACTGGAAAATACAGATAATACACAGTTAATCTGCTGCTTCATTTTTAAAGCAAGGATGTTCCTAAGTTCAACCAATGGAATGATGAAATAAAATAGCTTTTTTCTTACCCTTATTGTACATGTTGGTTGGTACTTGGACATCACTCAGACTGATGTTCACAGGCAAGTTATTGAAGTGGTCATTTGGCACCAGAATGAACTCCTTCCCCAGCTCCAGATAGTTTCCTTCTTCATCTCGTTCATTTATGAGCACGGCATTGAAGTATTCATACTACAACAGAAACCCACAGGCTTTAATCAGAATACACATTCAGCTTCAAAATACGAGGCTTCAATAGCTTAACGTATCCATCAATCCACTGATTAACTTTTACTTGGATCTCCGCCCAGAATAACAGAACAAGAAATTTTGACCATCCCTCACGTTGCCTCTATAATCCTGGTACAGATACATTTCTGAGCACAGATTTAATCGATGCCTTTCAAGCAAACCCTGTATTACCTCAGTTCTGGCTGCCCTGGAAATATTAGGGGAAATCCAATAAAACCTCTGATCATAAACAATATATGGACTATTTTCAATACAAAGCTTTCTAGATTTAAATATTTTCCTGGATGATCATTTAGTGATGATCTCTCTGTTGAGCTTATTTCCACCCGTTCAAGAACTGCTATCAGTGCTGAACTTGGGCCCTGATGAACTGAAAGTGTTTTTACTTCACAGGAACATTAATTGTGGCTGGAGTTGCTGCACCAATGTATTCTCACTGACATTTCCTAAAATTATTTGCTTTATGCTGAATTTTAGAAATGCATATCATAGTAGGTTTTGTAAAATTATGCATAATTTAATGTGGACATACAAACTTAGTAGTGCCTTATTTTGAACAAGCAATCATTGTCTGTCTGTTAAGGATTCCTGAAGAGTATTTGGCCTATTTTGTGCAGAACTATAGCCAGATAAGCAAAAGCAATTTAGATAAAATTATTGATTTCTTTATGACCTAGTTTAACCAGAAATTCTGTCAAGCTTTGAAGGCAACAAACAGTGCAGACTACTTTTAACCTCTTAAATAACCTCTTAACCCTTTGCAACAGTTTATGATGTTTTTCTTAATTTAAAGAGACCAAAGTTTAGCATCTTTGAAGAACCACATTAACTTAAATATGGCTTTCTGTCCTAGCTATCCATTTGAGAGTAAATGTATATAATATTTAAACATAGAACTATGCAATCTTAGATGACATGTATTTATACAATCTGAACAAGGATAAATACACTTTCTGCAAAGCTGAAAGAGACCAACAAATACAAAAACTTGAAAGGTTTTCCACAGCACTCTAAGTGTGATACACAATTCATTCTACTAAACAAGAACCAGTAAAAATCTTACAAGTGTATACACTTCCAATAAAAGGCTTAATTATTTAAACAGTATCTTAAATGGACACTTGGATAGCAGCTTTCCTTATCCTGCTCATTTAGCTTTTGTTTTTTTAAAATGGGCAGCCCATCATTTGGACTTCAAATGAAAGTAGAGTACAAGAGAACTCAGTGTATGTCAAGTTCTGAGGACCTTCTGTGTATGACAGAAATATTCAGACAAACTCAGAGTTCCACTCCCCAATAATCACTTACAACAAAGACTAATGCACATCAGCATTGGGAAGTCACTTTAACAGAAATTAATCTGACATGATTAAACATCTGACTATAAAGTTATTCAACTGGTTTATACTGAGATAAGCCAAGTAGCCTGCTGCATACATCTCATGAATTCACAAAGCCATTGAATCCTAAAGTTCTAGAAGAAAGCCCACACAGAGTTGTACTGCCATTAACTAATTAATCCTAAATTATAAGAATTATCCAATATCCCCCAAGATGCTTCTCTTCTCTCTAACCTTTAGCAGGTTGTCACTGTTATAGATTTGATTCCAGAACAAAAGGATGAAGATACATGATCATTCCCAAGAAACACCAGCTCTCACCCTATTTAGGGGAAACCCTCTCCATCTCTACTTATTATCCAGGTTTGTCATGGATCATGAGCTGCACTGCATACCTGTCACACACATGGGACTGCAGCTTTTTCAGTTCTGCAAAAGCCAGAGAAAGATTGCAGAAGAATTGAAAGTCCAACTCTTATTTCCCTTCTTAGTGAGTAATAGAATATTCCTTCCAACATGAAGCAATGCACTGATGACTGTTGTAAAATGCAAATCTACTCCAATTCCAAGTAGGGAAGAAGTAAATTGTGTAGCTCTCTATGATATATCAGATACTAAGTCTGAAAGAAAGGCTGATATTCCATCCCCTGGGAGAACAGTGACAAATAAAATTATATATTTCATGCTTCCTTCTTGCCATCCACTTCTCTCTTCACAACCCCTGGAGAGAAGTTCCATTAAGGTGAGGATGATTGTTTCATCTTTCCAAACTGCTTGTTTTCTTGTCCTTAAGGACAAGGGTTTGTTTTCCCTTTTCTCTGTTGAACATGACACCACCTCCACAACTGCTGGAGCCACAGATAAGCCATTGAGCTGTTTTCATGATGCTTCTTGGTTTTATAACTCTTGTCAAGATTGTCACAGAGAAATGAAAGGGGTCTGTTGTTTTTTCTTTTCTTATTAAAGAGCACCACTTAAAACATTCACACCACCTACCAAATTTTAAGACAAAAATTTTATTCAAATATTACACTTTAGGTGAAAGATGGTTAGGTTTGATAAAAGATTCTGTACCAAAATATGTACTGTTGTCCTTTAACTGAACTTATGTATCATGGAATCATTTCTACAGTAGCTCACATACAAACTTAGTGATTTCAAGAATGTAAATTTTACTTGCCCATGTACTTGCAAATTGAAGTAAAAATGAACAAATTTCAAATAAGGATGTCAGAATATACATGAAATCACCTGTAAGAGAGCATTATTTTTCATTTCATTCACTGGGTTATTTCCTCTTCCAAAGCAGTTGATTAGTAGACATCCTCCTTTATCAAATTCTGTAAGTAACACAGCTGCCAAGTACTAAAATCTGCCCTATATTCAAAAAAAAATGAACCACACTTTTACAATTAGGACCATTTAGGACTGATTGTTTCTTCAGTTGATTTAATATTAATTGATTTATTGGTCTGAGTCTGTGTTTTTACTTTTCAATTCCACAAGTGCATACACAATAATATGATTTATGAGTTTTTTAAAGCAAATTGTAGCATAAAATAATCCTTATAGTATTGCAGATCATTAATATTTTCCAGGCTGGGGAGGAGAGGGGTCTGGTTTATTTGTGGGGTGGAGGTTGGCTTTGGTTTGTTGAGGGGTTTTTTGCAAGTGAGAAACATTAAAAAAAACCACAAAAACATATTTAAGATAGTCCTGCAAGTTCTAAGGGTTAAACATCGAGTAATACACACAGCTCAAAAATACTATTGGAAAAGATCAGCATTAAAAGGAGAACTGTTATACAGTGGCTGCTTTTGGGCACTTCCTTTCCAAGGAAATTATTGAGTGTGACAGCTGAAAGGTGATAGAAGGAATATTAAAAATTGGAGAAAAAATATTAAAGCAAATCCATCTGGCATTCTGACACTGCATTTGAGATAATGCCCAGGGGAGAGAGGATAAAGTCCTGATGCTGACAACAAAAATACTCTACCTAAGCTCTTAGAGAAAATGACTTCAATTTAATCTTGTCAATGAAGGTCAGTCTTTGATGCAACCTTAGCTAGGTGAGCTCTGAGTGCACACGATATAACATGCCAACAAGTTATTAATGTAATAAATAACAAGATAATTATCCAGGCTGGCAGCAGAGCCAGGCTCTGCTGTGACTGGTCCAACAGGTGAGTTTAGTCTAACCTGACATACAGACTTACAGGTGAGCAAGGAAATCTCACTCATGTTATCTGAATCTTTAGATCTAAGCATCAATTTTTTACGTTATATATACTTTTTAAATACTTTTGTGCATTGAAATTTGCTCAAATAAACAGATTGGGGGTTTTTGCTTGTACATTCCTTAATAGCATCTGCATCAGTCTGCATGTTTGATCTACCATTTTGAAAGCCCACATGGTATCATAACGAAGAAGACAAAGTGAGGCCATAAAAACTGGAGACAAATAACAATCTCAGCTTTCATTTTTAGCTTTGTAAAGAAAGCCTTCCCAATGCAAGCCAATATAAATGGATAAGTGCTCAGCAGAACAGAAACTGGACTGTTCTGCCTCAGCCAGGAGCTGACCCTTTGAGACATCCCTAAAAATGCCAGTGCTGATGGCCTGTAGAACCCTGAGCTGCTCTGCCATCTGCTGTAATCAGAGCAGGCACAGCCTCATGGGGCTGTTGGGAATCGATCACAGAATTGTGTTAGAGGATCACTCACACTGACAGGCAAAGGCAAGTTCATTTAGAAACAAAAATGGCTTCAGCCACAGTAAAAAAGTATGTGCTGTAGGATCTCTTAGGATGGCTTCCACAGATACATGTTAATGGCAATAAAACCAATTCATCTGAAATCTATCATAGAAACACTGGGGAAGTGCAAGGTTTGGGGCCTGCAATGAGAACCATAGGGGTGGGTTACAGGGGAGAAATTGTCTTCTGCAAGGTAAGAAGGAAAGTTTCTCTTCCAGCTTAGCCATATATTTGGGCATAATGTCTCAACTAAATGAGAACCTTGATTACAATGGATACTTGGCTGAAATAAGACTTCAGTACTTTAGATATAATATTGAAAGGTATTGCATAACTGCAGCATTGTACAAACTGTGGTAGATGAGTGACATCCTATATTGCCATTTATATTTATCTTTTTGTAAACAGGTATCTCATGATGCTTAGATTATTTATCAAATATTTGTTAACACTATAAACAGCATATTTATTTAAATATAAATATTTACTGTTCAATTTACAGGATATATTCTAATGCAAATTGCCTTTGCAACTTAGAGAACACTTGGCACGCAAGAGTAAACGTATATCAGTCCTTCTCATTGCATTTTTAAAACAAAGTATTTTGGGGTTTATCAGCATGAAAGAATGCAAGCCACAATTTTAGTCTGATTTTTTTTTTGTAGTATAGAAATTATTTTTGCCAAGACAGCATAAAAAAATGTCTCATTCACAGAGCTGTGAGGGCTGTAAAGGTGTCAGAAAGCAACTAGGAATGATTTGCACTAATAGATCAGCACTGGAGCAGTATTGTGGTTACACTGATAATTTTATCTGTTCAAGAACCATTTTCACAGTGTTTCTGCAACCTTACAGCTCATCTAAAGTGAAAGCTGAATGCATTTGAAAGATACAAAATTAAGGAAAGTTTATGGCATTTACATTGAACCTCAAAATGCTGGAGCATAAGAGAGAAATGAAGTAGCAGCAAATAACATGGAAAATTAAGGGGAGAGCAAAACCCTGCATTAAATAGGGTAGATAGCTAGAAATGAACAGTAATTGAAATATCTATGACAGTTTCAGCAAAATAGTTATTACCATCAGTGAGTTACCAAAAAAAAAAAAAAAAAAGGGGTTTGTTTTTCTCAAGGCTCTGAGAAGTAGGACACATCTCTGAAGGGGGCAGAAATGTTCATGATATGAAAAACGAGAAATGTTAGCTATGCTGAGAGAAGGTTTCCTACTACACAACACATTGACAACAGTCTCCACTCTGCTACTCATGTGTTAAAGAAGAGCCAGAGGTCTGGATGCATATCAGTTTCTAAGGCTCAAAAACACTCACTTCTGAGATTTGTCCAGTAAGGAGAATTCATGTTTTGAAGCACATGACTAAAGCTCTTGTATTCAAGAACTTATTCTGTTTAGTGAGCAAGTATAAAAGGTCATAAAAACAAACTGTCTCATTCAACACAAACTTCTGAATTTTAAAAAGCTTTAAATTTGAGAAAATAGCATCTCATTGCAAGATACAATCTTTATAATTTCCAATTATTCTCTGAAGGTTCCTCCTTGCTCCTCTGTAAGAACATCCAAGGGGTTTTTTTCTCCCCTTTTTTTCATGTCTTTATTCAACAGCAAGGCTCAAAAAACCCATGGGATCTGAAGTGTTTCCATCAGACCCTCTTTAATTATAGAAGTTGTACAGAAACATTACTTGCATCCTTGAAAAAACAACTGTTCTGTCTCATGCACAATCAAACTGAGATGACCTTTCCCCAGGCTATACATTCCTTCCCAATTTGATTACCCTATTAAAAATCCCTTAAAAGAGGATAAATTTAAAAAGCCATTATTATAGTATAAAATCCATTATAGCAGAATGTAAATTGATAACAAATCAAGGTCTCAGAGGTCTTGTAAGGATTAACTGATTCACTAAATGTAGCAAGTGATAGGTAATTATGATGACTATTTTTAATCACCCACTAAAGTTAAAAAACATCACTTTAGGTTATAAGTTTCAGAAGAAGCCTCCTTTTCCTTTACAGATAAATAGCTTCAAAAATATTTAATTTTATATGCAAAAACTCTCGGGAGTCTCTTCTTTGTTACAGGAAGGAACAAAAACTCTTTGGCCACTGTCAAATTTAGTAAACAGAACAAGGAAAGAGAAAAGGTTTCTGTAACAGGCTTTTAGTTTGACATTTTGGACACCTTGACAAGCCTTATTGGACATCAGAAGTTTTCCCTGTAACTAGAAATGCAAGTGCTCAGTGTGTTCATTTTCATATATATAAAAACCTTCAAGGAATACTTCTGGCTACAGAATAAAACAAATCCCTGCTCCAGTGACACTGTAATTTTTCCCTTCTCCCAGTGGGTGTTTAAGAAGACACCAGTGGCATGGATGAGTTCAGAGCCAGGAGTCACTGTCCTACAGAGCTGGAGCAAACCACACAAGCAATTCACTGAAAATTTCTACAGCAACTGTAATCAAGACTTTCATGACTTAAATTAATCATCCTTAACAAGAACGCAGCAGTGGCAGAGTGTGTGCATTTGTGAGGGCTGAGCCTTTCAAACCCACACAATTCCCAGCAAACCAGAAGAGCAGTAGCCCAGTCCCTGAGCTTACACTCAAACACAGGGAAACAATGAGAGGGCAAAAATCCCCAACCTGGAAAAACCACCAGCGTGGTTCTTTGATAAGGCTTATCATCTCTGGCACGTATTGCTGAGTGAGCACGACAGGAGCATTCCCGGGGCTGGGGCAGCCCCTCCTCACTCCATCCCAAACGCTCCCTCTGCACCCCCAACTGGCCTTGGCACTGCCAGCGCTCCCCTGGCTCTGCACCCCTGCTGAGGATGCTCCTTCCCCACTCACTGCTGAGGGACAGGAGAGAGAACCCCACACTTAGGGCTGCCAATTCAGAAATATATTGATAGAAGAGGCTCATTTTTATTGTTAATAAGCATGAGAGGTTCTTTGGGCTTTATTTAAAGAACACTTTGGAAGTAGCAGCAATTAGCCTAAAACTTTTCAGTCCAAAAGGACAAGCTCTGTGCAAGCTCAAAGAAAACAAGGGAAGACTAATAAGTACTTCTAAACAATTGAGGATGTTAAAACACTTTTGAACACACTTGGATCAAGCTTGACATTACTTCCATCCTGAAACAGGGATGGTCCTCCCTTTTCAGGCTAGAAAAACTGAGCTAAAACATTACACAGTAAGCCACAAACAGATTAATAACCTTTTCAGTGCATTAAAAACTCTCACTATGTTTCATTTTAATTTTAGGTTAAAAGTAGTATTCCAATGTGCTTAAATCACAGCTGCAGAATATTTACAGCAAAATATGCCTACAGGTTCTCAGGATGTCTTTCTTCAAATTCCATTAACCCAAATATTTCTCAAACCAGTTTTATGGGGCTGATCTTTAAAAAAAAATTATATCATTTATGTATCATTATAGATGAAAAAAATCTGCAAGATTTAATTGATTTTAATACCATTTTTATTGCTACCTAGAACCACAGGCTTCCTTCATTTCTCTTTACAGTCCTACAGCTAATACCAAGCCAGTGAACAAGCAGGATCAACAACTTCTACAAAGTAATTCTGTAAAAGAACATTCTGTAAAAGAAAATGGCAAAATGACAGACTTGCTTCAAAATAAACGCACTAATATTTTCTGAAGTTTTTCATCTTATCACCACAAAGAAACCAGCAAATGATGTTCAATATAGAACATTAAAGAAACCCAAAACCCTCCATACAGTTTAAACTCTGCTGTAGAAAGAGAAAAGCAAACTGTTTGACAAAAAGGTAAGATGAAAACTTCTAAAGTGAAATCAGTGTTGTTCATGCATGTTCAGCTCCTCTGACACATTCAGGTTGATGACAACCTCAAGGCTGCTTCTAATTATCACTGGAGACGTATCTGACTTCTCTGTGCCTTTTACAACCATATGCCCTAAGTGTCTCATTCCTACTTCCAAGCAGGAAGAAAAAGTATTTCTCAAGCTCTGTATCTTCTCTGTCTCCGAGGAGAAGCAATTTTAACCCAGACTCTCCAGTCCAAAGCAGGCATATAATGCTGCTCTGGACTCAGCAAGAGCTGTCCTGACTCTTCAATGAGATCTGCCCAGGGACAAGACACAGCCTATATATAGCATTGTGCTGGGTTGGGGATTCATAACTTCCCAAAAACACAGAAAGTAACAAGAAGTTCCTCTCCAGCAGTCAACAGCATTTGAACACTAACCCTGGCTCTGAATGATGAATTAAACATGTACTTGACCAGATTTATTTTTTCCAAATCGACAGGGGATAATCAAAATAATTAAATAGTGAAGAACTAGAACAAGAACAAAATGTCATGGTGCTCACTGCCATTCCATGTTTGTTTTGCTACTCCCAACCACCCACCAGCACAGAGGAGGTTACATTAACATTATTGACTGCACAAAGGAAAGCAAAAGAACACGTGCAACATTATTGAATTTATTTGGGAGTACAGTGAGAGATGAGATGTTGAGCAACTGAACATATACAAATCCTCTTCAAATGATTAATGACTCTCTCAAGCAATATAGAAATTTGGTCAGCTAAGCCCACAGTTGAAATAACAAAACCATGATGATGACTTAATTTAATAAAAGAAACACATGTCTCTAGAGTGAGGGGGAGTGGGAGGAAGGACAATGGCATCTATTTTATTCATAAAATAAATCTGAAGTGTTTAAAAACATCTCACAAATGGAGTATGAAAGTATCATTTCTCTGATTCTTTACCATTTTGCTCTGCCCCGATTGCATGAATAAAGTTTAGAAATGACACAAAACCCCACTTTTTCCTGTCACACGGTAAGTTGTTTCTTGACTTCATTCAGCAGGCATGAGTCCTAGACATAGAAACTCAGAACCCACATAAACCAGCTGAGGCAGGTTTGCAGCAAGTACTAGTTTGTATTTGCCCTGGGAGCAAGCTGGGGGTGGGGGAGGGCTAGAGAGGGTCTGGTTAAGAACTTGGATATTGCAAAATATCTGCATGGTTAAAACAAACACCTGCACACTGTTCCCACCTGGAACTTGTGTGAATCAGTGAGTGGCAGAGTCCAAGAGTTAAGTTTATGAAATATGAAAATGCTTTCTTATGCTTTCAACTTTTAACCATTTTTCACATCGAGCAAGGACAGGCTAACAATGACAAATATAACAGCAGCAATAGAAGAACATATTATATAAACTGACCTTGTGAGAGCAACATCATGAAACTATCTGGAGTCTGGACAATCATTTCTTCACTATATTAACATCTCATACCCACAGAACAATTTCCCAATGCACTCACGGAGCTGTACCCTGTGTTGCTGTTGGACTCCTACTCTGGAGTTATGGTCAAACCAGAGCAGAGTGGGAGACTCTGTGAATGCAGCCGAAGAAACTATTTAGATTATCAGAAACACTCCTACCATTTCCATGTTCCAGCTCTAGTTTGTGTGGCAGTTTTATCTATTGCAAATTAAAACAAACATTTTTAGAAAAGCTGATCAGGTAAATCAAAGCACCCAAAAATATAAAATTTCAGTTTGAAACCCATCTATCTAGGGGATGGAGTAACTGGTAGTTTTGTGAATCATCTACCCACAATCCACCTTCTTCTCTGTCTTGTTTACAAGCTTTGGAAGTTTAGGTTAAAGAAGTAGGAGAGGTAATGTCTCCGGATGGGCCTTGCTGAGGTCTGAGGAAGCCCCCAGAGGACAGTGGCAGCCAGGCTGGGGACACAGAGTCTCTGCGTGTCCCTCAGCTCAGCAGCAACCACCACTCACCAAGGGGCCTCTGAGCCATCTAAACAAATTAAAAACCTTTTTGCAACTCTCTTTATTTACTTTGTGAACATCCTAATTACCTGTTCCACTGTTTTCTTCTGTCTCTGGTAAAGAATAAATTGAAAATAACAGAGAATACATTATCATCCAGTCTCAAATGAGTCTGAAATGCTCATCTAGTGATAAATATGAAGAACCTTTCACTCCTAAGAGAAGTTTATCTAGGATCCTGCATCTTTCCTTAACTTTCATTACCATTCCTTATGAAGAATGACATTTTTAAGGACACACACATACACATAGCATTTTTATCTCTATTACTGTCTTCTTAATGGAAAGCATAATATAGAGGTATATCAATACTCCTGCATATGTCTATACTGAAGGAGAAAGCTGATGTAAAATAGTATATAAATTTGTTAATTTTGATTGGCAGGAAAATCCGATATTGCCTTTAAACATTCATTTCAGAAATAAAGATTAGTGTAAATATAATATACTCCCTTATAGAAAAGATTTATCAATTTTGAATATGTTGCCTCTGAGCTTATTGCCACAGCTAAAACAATATTCATAAAAATACAATCATATTTATTGTTATAATGGTTATTTTCATGGGAAATTACTGTATTTAATGTCTCTTACTTCCATGCTTCCTTCATTTTAAGTCTGTGACAAAAATTACCCATAGTGTCAATAGCCTTTCCTGAAAACACAGGTCAAAAGTCACATAACCACTGCAATTCAGTGTTGTCTTGAACAAAAGGCTTAACCAACAGGAAAAAGTATTTGAAATAATGAAAAATCTGTGAGGCTGACCCAGAGGTTATTAATTCAGGTTTCCTGGACATAAGTTTACTACACAAATGACTTACTATATGTAGATTCCAAGGGAGAAATTACACCAGATATTGTTACATTAGCCTTCAACTGCCAGAAAAAGATCCTCCCTCCTAAATAAGGTGCTATGAAATCACTTCATTAAGCAACCAGCTTGTCATTAGCTCCTTTGTTGAAATAATATATAGTGGGATTAGACCACACAGGGACCTAAACAGCAATAAATACAATATATCATGAAGAAATCCTGGAATGTAATGCACATCTCAGCCATTTACTGATCTGTAGTTTAAACAAACACAGAGACCTAAAACAGACTTACAAACTTTAGTGATGAAAGTATTTTCAGAGACAGAAGGGCTTATGCTAATGGATACCATTCAAAATGCCTGATAAAACACACATCATCCTAAAGCAGAAATATGCCATGGATAACTTTTCAGCAAACTTTCAGGTACTCAGAGGACAAATATGAGCTTAGTTTCACCTGAGCTACATGCTGACACTGAAAATTTGCAGTTTGTTTATAGTAAAGCTGATTGGGAATAATGAAATGTCATCCCTGAAATATCTCTAATTTCCATTTGGAATATTACTGTATTTAGAAAGAATTTTACAACAGGAAGGCTTATTAATGTAAGATTATTTTCTAATCAGAAGAATGTCTCTGCTTATATATATCCTGTACTGTAACTGCTTTACAAATGACTCGCATATTTTTCAGCATCTTGGCTTCAGTTAGACAGTGACAAGGCCTAAATACTTCAAGGAAATGAGACATATTCAATTTAAAAAAGCTTCTCATCTCTGTTACAGCTATATTGAGACTTTGATGTGAATGGTGGGTGCTGCAGCTGAAAACAATAGTTGTCCCTTTATCTAGGAACTTATAAATGACTAAGAAGTTAATCTGATACAATACCACTTTTATGTACAGAAGAATTAAGAGGGTTTGCAACCACACAGTTTAATATCCACTCCCCAAATCCTCTGACTGTGCCTGAGAAGGTGAAATAACACTGACATTTAGTGTTTCTCTGCAGCAGCAGCTCTGCCAGGGTTCACCTCCCAGGGACTCATGGCAGGAGTGGCCAAAGAGCAAACCCCCTGCCTGCTCTGCACTGGGGACATTTAGGTCAGAGCGCTGGCAGTTCAAGACCCACACATTGAATACACCTTCCTGTGCTCCCAGCTCCAGGTATTAATGCACAGCACTGGCATCTTCCAGACAAAGTTCATGTTGGGATTTCTCCTACCTGAGCCTCACAGTAATTACTGAAGGGCAGGACTCTGTCAGGTAAATACTAACAAACAGGAAAAAAGAAGACAGCCCTCAAAATACAGCCAGCCCTCTACAGTTCTCCACTGAAAGCAGCAAGATTAGCTCACCAACGTTTTTGTCCTGATTAGCTCCAATATTGCTGTTTATCTGACCTTCAGAGTATTTCCAACAGCAGTGCATGTACATCCCATCACACTGCTGCCCTGTGCTTGTGCACACCTGCTGAGATGTTGTAAGATGACAGGGCAAGAGTCTCACCCTTTGCTTCTTTCATATTCTATTCATTCTTTGTTTCTTTCTACTCTTCCTAAATCTACTTTATAAGAATTGCACATGAAACTGAAGCAGCAAATGTACCTATCATTAGGCTGCTGGAAATAAAAAACTGAGCAAATAAGACAACATGAGAAACTTCTTACTTTACACTGGCATCTTACTGATTGAAGCTGTGCTATTAACTGCAAATTAGTACGCTAATGAAGTCAGGAAATTTTAATGTTGTTGCTGGAACTCAAAATTTTTCATCCCACTTCAAAACAGAAATTTCTTCTAGTTCAAATCACACAACTCAAGCATGCCTACATATTTCCACAATAGAATCTTGCTGAAACTTATTTGATTTTTCAATTAATCCTGTTCTTTAATCACTTTTTCAAAAACACATGAAAAATCCCAAACCAACAAAATCACCATTTCGTATATATCGGGGCAGAGATCAATCTTGATTTCCAGGCTCTAAGATGGGAATTATCATATCTGTCATGCTTGCAGGACTGAAACTGCCTGCTAAATAATACCCCCCAGCATTACCAGCCCTCAAAGCATCCCTGGTACTTCTGTATCCACAGATCCTCTATCTAATAAACCACCAGAACAATACAAGCAGTACTGCAGAGTCCCTGTCTGAGCTTCTAATAGGCCATACTGGAACATCCTCCTCGACTTTGCCAATTCTGAATGCAGCACCTGCACCTCATGATCACACCAATTCAGCTCCCTACCAGGTGCCCTTTGGATGGAATCTTCCCTCAGGAGCTGGTATACTGTCTAATTCCAGGCAAGAGCAACACTAACAACACAAAGAACTCCTTTTCAGATTTACCTCCTGAAATAATTCCACCACTATAGACATCATGTTTCTGTATCATCTTTAGTAGCAACTAAATACCAACCTGCCTGTATCCCAAAGCCTGGAGGAAACTCATTTGACCCAGGGATTACAGGCAAGGTAATCAGGGCATCATTAATTCAGAATGATAAGTAATAAGACTGTTTCCTAATATGTTCTTAGTATGTATGAATCTGCCCCATTTGTATGGATGGAGGCCAGACAACATCTTAGAATAGCTAAAACCCCCACATTTTACATTTTCTATCAAGCCAATAGCTGAAGCATCACCATGAGTCACGGAGGTTGAGTAGCTGCTGACAATCATGTGTTGAAATTATGCACGTCAAAAGGCTGTGATTCACTGAAATCAAGCGTCTGTGTTCAATTTATTTATATGAGGCTTCCACATTTCTGAGACATGGATTCACCCAACTGCTTCTCTTGGAGTGTAAATCACCATCAAAGTCCAGAAAAGTAAATCTGCAGAACACAACTGAGTTTGAATATGACGCACAGCAAACAATTGCAAAAGCACATAGACAGACTCATTGTTAGAGCTGCTCCAGTCTTGGAAACATCTTCACATTTTTCCACAGTTTATGCAGGAATTCAGAATGTTGCAAGTATATAATTAGTATTAGATGTGATTAATTCATACTGTGGGAAAATACAGAAAGAGCTGAAATAGAGCTCTGTGAATCTCTTTTCTCTCCACCCAAACTGCAATCAAGCATATGCCTATTCGACTCTCTGAACATACTGCCAGAACTCAATTTTGGGAAGCTAGTTTTTTTCTCCTCTGGCTGTAATATTGAATGTTTCATTTTTCAATGTCACACTATTTACCATGCACATATTTTAGTCATATCATTTCACAGTATGGTTCTGGGGGTGGTTGGCTCACGGCTTCTTTGTACCTATTTTCCTTCATTCCCTTTCTCATTTCTTTCTCACAAGGTTTTTTGCCAAGCCTTATTTGCCCATATTTGTAAAATAAGAACAAATTATTATCAGTCCTTTGAAAGGCACATAATACAGAGTGCTAAAAAAACAAAACTGCAGGTTTCAGCTGCATGGTTTGAGAAGAATCAGTTTTGATTCCTACTCTGGCTTGCTCTGAGTTGTGCACTGAGCTCTGCGTCAGGATCAGATCTAAAACTCTTCCAAGTTTACTTGTTGCAATGCTAAAAACATGAAAGCCAAACCACTTTAGAATTTGAACAATAAATCGGGCCTCAGATTACTGCAAAGGGACTCAAATTTGCTTGAAGAGTTCTGTGAACCTTAGGAAAATCTCATGGAAATTTAGCTTTTAACAACTGAGTGCATCAATACCTGGCACAATTCCACAAGTTTTAACATAAGGTTTGCAAAGCCTTGGCAAGCACGAGCCCCCACTGCTGTTTGTATATCTTCAACAAGTAAGGGTAATACATTCCTAATGTATGCTCAGTTTCTGCATTTGGTGGGTATTTCACCATGCTAAAATTAAATAAAAGCAAGACAACAGAGAAAAAAATTATATAGGGAATAAGGCATGGGGGAAAAAAAATTATGACTTTGGTCCTACTCTGCCCAAAATTCCACATGGCTCCTGAAAAGATAAGGAAATTGGGGGGAAAAGAAAAAAAAAAAAAAAAAAAAAAAAAAAAAAAGGCCCGAGTGACTTAATTATTTTTGTTTCATTCTCAAATCTTGTATTTGGTTTTAAATTTGGTGTGACCTCTGCAGTGACTAAGAATAACTATGCTGTACAGCACAGCCCAAGATAGAAACTCTTCTAATTCAGAGACTATACAAGGTGAGCTGGAAACTGCATTACCTTGCCTACATTGTACTGTGCCCCTATTAATTAGCATTATTAAGAGAAGGGTCTATGACATCAGAGGCATCCTTGTACTACACTGACCTCCTGCTATCAAGACCCAAACTCAGCCTCCTCATGGCCCTGCATTGACCACAGACCAGCACCTTATGCTGCAGAAAACTGGATTCAGGCAAACACACACCCAAAAAAAAAAAAAAAAAAAAAAGCCATAATGCCAATATTTCTATTTTACCACGTTCCTAATTCTAATCACAACTTACTATTCTGATAATAAGTATAACTGTGTTGACTTTACTATAAATATTCCCTAATTCTTTTCTATCTAAATTGTTGATTGTGTCAGCTAGAAATCATACAGATCATTGATTATACCCATAAGCTCATCAATTATTATATTGTTGTCATTCTGTAGTAACTATTTTTAATGAGGCTTTACATACGAAGGAGTGTAAAACTCTGAAAATATAATTTGACTCTTAACCATACTTGTTTATATTTTTAGTCCATACTTATCTGGCACTTATTTGCCTCCAATGTATATACCTGAACTAATGGGGAGATAAATCTCCTCATCCCAGTATTTACTCAAAAGAACATTTGGTCATGTACTCTCTGTTTCTCTTAAATTCCATGTGTTGTACAATATTCAGCTTTATTTATAAAAGGTTATGCTTACTGCAAATTCTGTCTTGGAACAGACTTTATTAAATTAAAACTCATTTCCTTCAAAATATCTGCCCTTCTACATCTGAGGAAAACATCCTGGCTTAATATTTGAGGGGAGGGAAAAAAACCAGTTAATTAGGGGGGAGAATATGCACAGAGCCCCCCCTTTGACAGCAGACACACTTCCATCCTTGTACAGCACAGTCCTCTCCCAGCCCGGTGCTCTGCCCAAAGTTTCCCATAAGGACCACCCACCCCAGGGCTGGCCTGGCTCCTGCTGCAGGTTCAGCTGCAACCCCACCGAGCTGGCCCTGCCCTGCAGCCCCTCTGCATCATCCTGCCTGCCAGGCACAGACCATGTCTGCTCTTCTCCAGACTGCAAGGAATATTGCAGCAGTTCACATGCAATTATAGGTTTGGAAATCCTTTACCATAGTATGTCCTCTCTCCTCTTTAGTTACTCCATTAGCGAGGTCATAGACTAGAAGTTGTGTGATGTGGGCAACATGCAACAGAGGAAACAGAGGAAAACAGAGGAAACTGTACTGGATACTCTTTTTTTTTTCTTTTAGTGACAACATCAGACATACAAAGTATGTAACTGTAGAAAAAACTGTAGAACAAAAACCATTTGGGAGCAGTGAGGGGTTGCTGCAAACAGAGCAGCACTCACTCTGACCTGGATGAGGAGCCAAGGCTTTGCCCTCGCAGCCACTCTGTCCACAGGCACAGCTGCAGCTGTTTCCTCTCCTCAGCACAGCAGGACTATCCCACTCCAGATGTGCTGCCCTTGTGCTCTGGCTGCTGGGAGAGGAGAATGGATACTGGGGGAGCAGAGCTCAACTGGGGCATGGACACTCTGGGGAAGCACAAAGGGTGACATGGATATGGAGTGAGGGTGCTGGTTTGGGACAAGGGAGGGCTGTGCACGGTGCAGGGAGATGCTGCTCCTGCAGATGGTGGCTCTTGAGCAAAACTGTCACCTGCAAACCCTTGCCATGCAGCTCTCCAGCCAAGGGCACAGAATTACTCTTGAAAAAGAGAACTGCCAACCACTGCCCCTTAGGGGAAAGCAAACTTGATGCTTCCTCTCATGTCTGTGAGCCAATAGAGCTTTGTAAGACATTTATATTCTCCAGGTACAGCACGTGAAGACGTGCTTTGGAGAAGTGGTACAAAGACTCTCTTTTCACCACCACTATTTAAATATTCATAGAAAAGGGAAGTAATGAGGACCTTATTGAGAAGAGATTACAAAGGAAAGATCTGATAGTAGGGGAGAATGGAACTACAGAGTGACCTTTAGTAAATAACTGCTATGGTCCCAAGTGAGTTAATAAAACTGCAACCTAATTTAACCACATCCCCTAAACTTGCCCCTCAACAACTGCATGGTCAAGACATTGTACACAAACAGAGAAGTCAGGCTTTGCTAATGACCACAAAAAGCTTCCTCGCTGCAGCAGTGCAGACAGACTGGAGTTACAGACTCGGGCGCTGAGTCACGGACTATACCCGTCCTTACATGTGTAAGGCATTAAGTGTTCATCACAGAAACTTAAATAAATTAAATCATTCCATTGCAAATGACAAAAAGGGAACTTTCAAGTTACACAGCTATTATTCAGAGATATGGAAGCAATAAAGTTAAGGTTCCACATGCATCGTCTTCTCTGGACTTTGGTCTGCATGTAGTGTGGTTGTTAATTTCATAACCACTAATAGGGTTTTATTTTTCCTAAAAAGAAAAGAATACTTTCTATTTGCATACAGTCTAAAAACCCTTAAGAAAGGCAGCTCTACTTTACTTAAATAATTCAGTCTCCTTTTTACTGACATATTTTTAGGTAGTAACATATTTCTTCCTGTATTTTCACATTTTGACATTCCAATCCCATTTCTCTCCATGGAGCCCCACCAACAATCCTCACCTCTAAGAATCTAACCAGAGTACAAAGGGCTTTCTCAATGAATGGATCCCTCTGCAATTTTCTATCAATTCACAGCATTCCACATGTGCCAGAGAATACTCAGATAAATCTAAATCTAACTTAATTGAATGGGCAGGAGGCCTTTATATGCCTATAATTTTTCATCATTACTCAGTCATATTATTCACAAGCTGTTGCAGGTTACTTACAAAATATATACTGTCTATTTTTCAAGCCAGTGGCTTCCATTGACTGTGGCTGCCACACTACAGCAGTTTACAGTCCATAGAAGCTACCTCACACCTCACATATACATTTAAGGCTAAAAAAAGCCATATTTGATGTTGTATGGAAAATAGTGCTAAGTCACAAAGTCTGTATCAAATTCACACGAACAAAAGAGAACAGATTCAGCCTTACCAACAAAAGAAGGCATATTTCTCTCTACCACTGATGTTTTCAAAGTCTGAGGGAATATTTGTACAATGTTACTGACATCATAACAAATTTCTTTTGGTTTTTGTTATCTCCTGAGACAGGCAAGATTGTGAGATATTTTTTGACTGAACTTCAGGTGATTGTTTCAAAAGAAACTCCAGAACCTGGAAACATTTCTATGGAAACAAGTTACTACCACATTCTACAGAATTTGGAAGATGCAGAAAGGAGGGATTCTCATACAAGTATTCAGAACTTCACCGTCTTTTCTTTTGAAGATGTAGATGAATTTGGAGGAAAACTATAAATATGTTAATTGTGTTTCTATTTGGGGACAACACTTCCTTTTATGAGATATAACAAAGGCATTTTAATGTACTGTATTGAGGCCCAGATCTGCATTTGCCTTGTGCAGATGGAACATTACAGTTTTGTAATGTTGAAGGTTGTAGGGATTACTTTTTTCTATTTTTTTACTTTTCCTGCATTGTCTCAAATAACCTGAACATTTTTACACTTATTTTTCATCAACTACCGCTTAAGAATATCCTGAAAGAGGTAAATTGGGGAATAGACATCTACAGTCAGGTGACTCATCTGGAAATGTCATGACAAATGTAGTAGAGAGGTCATCAGTGGTAAAATCTGAATATACAAGAATTTCAAGAGTTTCCTACCCTTTCTGGAATAGAAAAAAATGGAAAGATGAAGTTCTTTGTAGAACTTTAAAAAAAGAAATAGGTTTAGAGCTTCTTGCAACGTAAGTGGCTGTGAATGTTACCAGAAATACAGAAAAATACCCATGTCGGAAGTTTGTGAATTCCACCCAAAGGGATAAAGGAGACATAGCACAACAGAGCTATGCAAGAGGTCAGTGGCAAAAAAATTTGTCTACAGATAGCTTCTAAATATTTATAAATAAGTACAACATTACAGTGGAGGGAAGGAATACTATAAACAATAGGGTCATATTTTAACTTTAATTAAAAATTTAAAAAGGCAAAATATCTGAAATACCAAAGAAACATTTTCTAAAGGGTCTTTGGGGATGGGAGGGCTCAGTTGGGTTTTTTAAACAATCATAAATACTCTCAGACTTGTAGTGGGATGAGACAAGAGTGGCATCTAGTGGCTCCCAGCATTACGGTATTTATTCCCATTGAACAGCTGGGATATGGTCCATGTGGTCCAGACCTGCTGTTCTATGGCATTCGGTCCAGTTGTCTGGGCTGTAATTGAGTGTCTGGGGAATCCCTGAGAGCAAAACTGGGGCACAGGGCTGTGAGGAGGTTCCCATGTAAAGGAATAAAGTAGAGAGATATTATCCTCTCTTCATCTGTACTTTGTGGGTAACTTAGCTTAGAGGCAAGTAATGGGATCTTTTCTTTTTAATCTGTAAAAATAGATTGCACACTCTTCTGGAAAATATTTTCTAAAGCTATAGGACTAATAATGGTCTGTTTTTCCTGTGTTAATGTTGGTTACCTCTGACTTCCAACTATACAGCACAGTAACATGGCACTTTCATACATCATATACATGTTTGGTAATGTTCCAAAATTTACTTAATACTCTTATGAGTTGCATACTTTTAATGTGAAATTATTGAAAAGAGGTTCCCCGACTGCATATTTTGAAAATTCCTTATGAGAGGGGCAGTGTATTTGCAGGAACAAATTTCTTGAGAGTCATCCAGATCCCCTGGGGGACAATCCCTTGCCTAGGAAAAGGGTACAGTATTATGGTATTAGGGAGACTTGATGAGTTCTTGATCCAGGTTCCATTTTAATTACATATTATTAATCATTTTGCAGTTGGAAAATCTACCATTGTCTGTGTGCAACTAATTAGGAACTCATGTTTTTTAAATTAAAGAAATGTGTTGAGGTTTCTTTTGCAATGTGGGGTTGAGCTAAGAATATATAGAACTAGAACATAAATTTTACTTCACAGTCCAAAGATTGTTCCCCTAGAACACAAATATACAGGAAATTAAGTTGTGTATCATATTCCAAAATTGCTGTGAGATACTACAAACATTCAAATATCATCACTGAAAAGGCCATTTAAATAACCTAATCAGCTTTGCATTTGCAGTTCTTATCTCTTTGAAACTGTTCTCTGATAATAAAAATAATTTCTCCATTATTTCCTGCACACAGTAACCACAGAAGCATAAGTACACATTAATTGATATTACTGTTTATGACTAGGATGGCAATGACAGTGAACATTACAAATGCTGTTAATACCACCAGCAGTTCAGAACAGCACACAAGGAGGATTTGAATTGTAATCGGTGTCAGACACAAAGCCATTAAACTAATATTTAACCTATATTTAACAGAATTCAAGTGCTGAATATTAACACAAATTACATCATTGTATATGTCTAAGATATGAAAAAAAATTCTGTAAAATGGAATAAAATACAGACTCTGTGTGTAGTGGCAAGTCATTGTGTTCATGTTACTAAAGTGTCCATTTACTCATTTACTTCAGAAGTGACCCTTTGGTTTTTTGTTTTGTTGGTTTGGGTTTTTTTGTGTTTATTTTTTTTTTTTAGTTTCCAGAATTTGAAATTTAATGCTAAAATTTCATTTTTTAAATTGAAATACAAAATTATTGCACATTTTTAAAAAGTAATTTGATTCTACCAAATATTGGCATTCATCAAGTCAAAACAGCAGGGTTTTGGCTATGTTTTTGTCCTAAACTTTTAGATAAGAAAGGTAATACTGGCTTAATATGGTGAATGCCATGTTGAAGCTTAGATTTAAATTCCTGGAAAATACAGGATTTTGATAATATGTCTGCTGACTTACAATACCACAAACGAAATTTGTTGCCATAGCTTGCCAGAATTGTTAAGTAAAGGAAGTTTAAAATCAAGGCAGACACAAAGCCTCAGTCAGTACATGTTGCCTGATTACACTGTGAACTTTCACCCAGTATTTTGAACATAGGTCACCAGTTTGACATGATTATAATGTGCCAGCTCTTAAGTTTCCTGTGTCTGTCCTGTGCTTATTGAGAAGACAACAACTTTACGGCTTTGTGGAACACCTGCAAACTGCAACATTTAAATTAGCTTTTCAAACCTGGCTTTCCCCACATAGGCCAGCTGCCCATGCCAGGCCTTCCCTGCAAGCCTTTGGTCAGGACAGGCCATCTGTGCAGGAGTTACAGCACATCTGAGTGACAACTGAATTGCACCATTTGTTTGTGTGGGTGAAGAGCACATAGAGTGAGAGTCACAGGACAGGTTCAGGTGTGCTGACTGCTGATACAAATGCACACACCACCACGTGCATATGTGCAAAGTAACCCCTGCTCTAGAGTTTCCACATAAACACAAGAGAAGAGATTTACACAGATAGGCAGGGGACAGACATAAATAATTAAGTAATAGTGGTCGTGGAGATAAGTAACACTTTCAGATCATCAACCGCCTTATTCGCCATCAAAGATTTGCGGGAGGGAGAAGCAAAGGATCACTGGTTGGAAAAGGATAATCAAAAAGAAAAAATATAATTAGTGAAACACTGGAAATGTAAGAACAGCCAAGTCCCATCTGTAATCACCCATGGAACCCAGAGGCAGCAATTGCAGCACTCCCCAGCAGCGCTGCCCTTTGCCAGCTCCCACACGCTGCAGGGACTGACCATCTGCAGGACGTGCCCGACACCTGCCCCAGATGGGTGAGTGGCCACTTTTGCTGAAAGGGAGACATGGTTTTAGTTAATGCAAGGCAGTTCAACTGGCAAAATGTTACTAAATCAATTGTATATCAATATACATTCTGGTATCACAGCAGTTACAGTTCAATGTGTAAGGTAACAATAATGGAAAACAGAACTAGCCATTATGTATCATTAAAGTATAATCAATTACAGGGATCTGTTAGTGCTTTCCTTCGGAGACTCCATCACGAGGAAACACAATCTACTCAAATGGGCAGATAACAAACGGAAATGATTTTTAAAACAAGGTGACCGGATTGGAAACATTACTAAAGATAAACTTTGACAGATTCTGACCTCATTTTATTAATGCAAAAGTCAAAATAGACAAAAATGCTGGCTTTATATTTCAAGAATGGAATATGAAAGTTCCTATTAAATCTGGGCCTGGAGCATGTATTTTCCAGCCAACTTGCAAGATTGCTTTTGCTGTATTCATCATTATATATTTGTGTGTATATACAATGATGTCACTGTTTATGGCACTACAAAGTCCTATTCAAAAAACGCAGTCCTTACTCTGTCCTTCTGGAGTTCACTTACACACAGGCTGAGGCAACACTCACCAAATCCCCCAGTTAATGTCAGGGCTTATGTGCAGCCAGGAGCAGAGGTGCCTGCACGCAGGGTGAGCACTCTGGTGCTCTCAGCAAGTCAGGCAACCATGGCAAAGGCCACTGAAACCATCTGGCACATCCTTGGCTGCACAGCGAAGGATTTGTCACTGCAGAAATGCTTCAGTAGTCAAAAGGAGAGCTCAACTGCAGTCTGAAGAGAAAGACCAAGACAACAAATGAGACAGCTTTGTATCCTTTGTATGTCCTTGTGTCTCTCTTCAGATTTGCCCTGACACACCAAGAGCGCTGGTGGTTACCACAAGTACCATGGGTGAGTCACCTGTGTAAGACAAAACCCAACCGGCTCAAATGCTTTGAATTTGCCAACAATCCCACCTTCCAGTTTTGCCTTTTCAAACACAGAGGAAAAACAGGAAGAGGAGGTGAAAAAACTCTGTTGGGACAGGATGAATGAGAGAAATAACATTTGAAATATTAAGGGTGGGAGGAAAGAAAGATCATCCAAGGATGGAGAAAAAGCTGCCAAGGCTGCCTCCCCATCCCGCTCCTGCTGCTGCCATGGGGACAGAATTTGAAGTAGGAGAGGGGGTAATTGAGTCAGGCACCCTGATGAGAAGGGGAGTGTGACAGAAAGGAGAGAAGAATATGCAGAGCAGTTTGGAACTGTGCTTGGGCAGGAAGGGCGCTGGGCTGGACAGAAAGGTGTGGAAAGACCATGGAGCCTCCAAGACCTCCCACAGCTTTTCACAACCTCAAATGATCTCTGTCCAGATCATTTTACCTCAATTCAACTCCATATACCCTTTCAAAAATTCCCAAACCAGCAGAAGCTCCCATAAGCCCTACAAGTTTTGCCATATTTCCTCCCCTTGCTGCCAACCAGCTGATCTTTGCCAGCCCGACCCAAACCTTCCATGGTCCTTCCAACACAGTACATTCCCCTTAGCTCGACTCCTCTGCTGCAAAATTCTATTTTGCATATGATGCTGAAAGCTCTTGAGCTGACTTTGTCAGCAGGATATAGGCACAGAATATCCATTAAATGTTTCACTGATGTCTCTGATAGGGACCTCCTGGACCCACAGCAATATTTCTCTGAACACATGCTCCTCATTTTCAAAAGCTCACTGGATGCCAAATAAGATTTCAAAACCTTTCTTTTTTTTTTTTTTTTTTAACATCTCAAATGAATAGTCCAAAAGCTTTAGCTATATAGCTGGTAGTTTAAATCTGCAGTACGAAACACATAAAATGTTACATTAAATCAAATTAATGTTATCATAATGTTGGAGTTTTTCTCTTTTTTTTAATGAGCCACAAACAAAATACTTATTTAAACTTGACCTGTATGATTTTTTCAAGGAACATACCATCACTTTTTTCCAAGCTTTACCCACAGGCAAGTACATCTTCTATTTTTTATTTGATCTGTTTATATACTGAACCATTGTACTTTGTTGCAAAACCCCTGGCCTTATCTTAGACATGGGCTTTCACTGGGAGGTTTTATTTTGTGGGATTTTTTGGAGTATTTTTTAAGCAGGACATCTCCCACAACATAACCAGTGATAAAGATGTGCACATCAGGCAATATACATAAGGCTGAAGTGCAGAACTGTGAACAGAATCATTAAAACATAAATACTAAACTATACATGCATTTAAATATACATGATTATTTCATACTATGAGACATGGTCTAAAGTATATGTAGAGTATAGCTCAGGAGACCATGGTTCTAAGTCTGAAGCTTTTACACATCATCATAGAATTCTCCTCATTTGAAATTTTCAACTTTTATACTAAAAAGACCTGGAAGTCATTAACTGTGGCCCTTGACATTGATCTATCTATTGTGTTTTGTGCTGTTACCTATTATTCATGGAAAACTAATTGCTTTTGTTTTTTCAAATAATTTTAAAAAAATCTTAAATGTCACCAGTGACTATTTCACAAGCAGAAGCTTTCAACTAACCATTAGATAAATGTGCAACTGTATTTTTATTATTAAGAAACCCCATAGCTCACTGAATTCAGACAAATCCTATATATTATGAATCGACCAACCACGACTGATGAAATGACGCGTGAAAATAGAGACAGAGGCAAAATAACCTACTTGAACCCAGAAAATTTTTAGACAATAACCATTACCAGCTTTAATTAACTTTAACAGAAAAGTGGGGGCTCCTTCTGTTTCAAGTTAATGAAGCTCAACACATAGACACTACAATTAGAGACAAAAGCATAAGTCTAAAGCAAGTTATATCTCAGGATTGAAATAATGAGCTTGGCATTTTAATTTTGTAGTCAGCAATTATGTGAGATTCAGAAACAAAGAAACAATACATGCAATGGAAACATTAAGGTACAAATGCAGCTGGTTTTCACTCAATATCTTTCTTATAATCCAAAACTACGATTTTTTTTCTTTCCTACAATAAGCAGTATGTACAATACCCTGGAAATATTTTGCCTGTGATCATTTAAGATTTACTCACTTTCATACTACGCAAGTCAGAAATATGACCTCATCTAAAGCCATGAACCGCTTAGTGACTCCTATCTTGCCTTTCTCATATATATTCATTACATCTTTATCTATAATACTGTTATTTCCATTTAAAATGATTGTTGTGTAGCAAAAAAGCTGCTCTCCTGCAAAAATGAATAAACCTAGATCACTTCCACCCTTTTCAATAATTTGCCTATTCCTAAACACTACGTTGGAAGAATATATGACCCTTAAGTTAAACTCATCACCAAGCACCTAAAAAAAAAAAAAATGGCCTGCCATTTATGTCTCCCATTTATAGTTTATTAAACCTAGAGATAATAGGAAAAAGGTGGAAAAAAAGCAAAGAATGTCTGGGCTGTAGTATCAGATATCGCTGCTTATTACTGGCTATCTGCCTAGTAATCATAAATCCATTGAGTAATATTCTCAAATCTTTTGCTTTTCAGGTAGGTGTGAGCCAAAAAGAAAAAAAGTTTAATTTTCTATGAAGAGCAGAAAACAGCAAGCACAGCACAACTGGGTACCAGGATGCATAAATATTCCTGATTACAAAGCCTTGCACATAAAGCAAACAGGAAGAGTTTGAATCTAACAGTGTGTACATCATGCAAAAGGTATCTCTGTCCCAAAAGATAGATATCACATAGACTATGAATGAACTGCTCCAATAAATTATATTATTCCTCAGAGGGGAGAGGAGAGCAATGTTATAAACAGTGACTTCAGAAAAGTGAGAACAATAGGGCATTGAATTTTGTAAGAGTGAATTAAGGATCTTTTTTTCCTGGAGGAGAGCTCAGTATCATTGACCAATGAGCCTTATAAATAAAAACATTAACTCCAGCACTGCCTGTTCCCCCAAGCATCTCAGCATCTTGCACTTTCAACATATCAGAAAATAAATGTAGGTACAAAATAAGTCTAAATACATGCAGAATTAAATAGAGGTTTCAAATAGATGTAAAAAAAAAAAAACCCTGTTTTCTACAGAGTTTAGGAAACACATGATCCTGGCAGAATGCACATCTCAGACACACGGCTTTGATGACAGACCAGGTGTACCTTTGGTGTAGAAGTCTTACCAAATCAAAAAACAACAATCCCTGTACATCACCTTCTCCTTGTGCTGTCTGACACACAGTGAATATCCATGGATAAAGGAAAGCTAAGCCAGAGCAGCACTTTTCAAAATTAATCTTTATAGGATCAAAATCCTCAGATCTGTCACTTGCCTTTGGCATCACTTAAAACAAGGGGAGTAGTTTTGTTAAAACACTGACTGAGATCTTGACAGAACTAGGAATGTACAAGTAAATCTGACTTCCAGTGTGAACCCGCTCAGTGCTGAGGGCAGGGCAAAGGCACAGGGCTCAGAGTTCTGCCAGAGTGCCTGACCTTGTCTGCAGCAGAAAGCTAAAAGCTAATTAGAAAGCATTTTCAGGAGGTGACAATCTCACTCTCTTTTTTTGTTGTTTTTCTGAAGAGGGATGACCACTAATTTCTAGGTCACAGGTCAGAACAATAAAAGTTGAACAACTACCGATTATGAAATGAATTTCAGTGCCCAATTCCTGTTTGCTGTCACCAATACGCCAATCATTAAGCATTGGCAACTCTGACTTCATCTTGTAGGGTCTGGCTCTTTGGAAGCAACCTTTGTAAATTAGAACTGGAAATTATAGGCCTATAAACATCTACTAGTGACACGTTATTAAGCACATTATCTCTGTCTGCCCTGACAAAGTCAAGTTCTCTGAGGTTTACAGCAATCTCAAGGAGTGCATGTTTTTCAATAACATTGGGATCTGTTTCCCCATCTCCTGCACATCTTTCCTCCCTCGCTCCCTGTGCATACCTGTTTTGCCTGACTTCTCAGAAACCTTTTTTTAAATGGTATTTGAATGTTACCTACTCTTATGCTCTCTGAAAGTTGGTTTGGTTCATTTTCAAGTAGCTGGAAAGGGTTTCTCCATTTCAGCTTCCCTGTAAGCAAAGGTAGTGGCTTTAAAGAGACTTGCAAAAAGATTACTGTCAGTACTCTCGAAACACTAAGTTATTAACACTTAACAGCTTTTCCCTTATACATTGTTTAGGTATTTTTCCTTCTCCAGTCTTCTTTCCTGCACTCTACAGTCTTCTGACACCAAACATTTTCCTGCACTGTTTCTGCTTTCTTCTGTATCCTCCACCTTCTTCCTTCCCAAATGGCATTTTCCTCTTCCCCTTCTGCCTATGGGATGCCCCTGCCCGGGCCCTGGGGCGCAGGAGGAGCCCAGTCCCCAAACAGCAGCAGGGAAAGCTGCCAGTGGCTCAGTTAGAGACTGAGGTGTGCACATTCATACTCTGTTTTGGCAGGCTGGAAAGGCAACTGCATTGGCAGAAGCTGTTCTGGTTTGGGCATTCTTGGAAGGAATGCTAGACATTTTGAAAGAGTAAATTATTTTGGAGTCTCAGGTGTAGTTCTTGCAAGCTTAGACTCCCTTCCAGCTTGATAAGATGCATTTCAATCTAATTTTAAGACTGCAGCATTAGTATTGTTATTGATCTTCTGCTGGAAGTTTTTTTTTTATATTGTCTCTCTTTTTTTTTCTTTCCTTTACCTGCTTGAAAGTGAATGTATCTGTTTTCACATGACTGGTTTCTTCTGGTACATCATTATCCTTTTATCTGAAAAATACCAGTTTATTCCTCTATCTGTTCTATCATAATAAATCAAAGAATTGCCTTGCTAAAACAATGTGAGAAAGAATTCCATTTTGCAAACAACCAGTTGTTTTATCACTATTCTAAACAGAACTTCTGTTTTACTTATAACCTTAACCCATGAATTTATGTGAATATTTAAGAATCTCAGTTTTTAGTTCTTTTAAACACATCTCTAAGTCTTATAAGATGCTTACAAAGAGCATAAAAAAGCAACCTGAAAATACTTAGTGATTTGAGCATGGGAAAGGAAAAACTGTATATATGTATTATATGTATGTAAATACTTTCTGTTCCATCTTGTTGTTGCTGTCAGAAGTGACCTGTGAATCTTCTTAGTTTTGGAAAACACTTTTTTTTTTTTGGTGGAATTATGCCACAGAGGAAAAGACTTATACTGCAGCTCAAACCTACCCTCTCAATCAATTAGAACAGAAACTCAGCTGAGGGCCTCTGAAATCCAACACCACTGCCCCGTCCATCAGGGTGTTCTGAGCCAAGTGTCTCACAGACTCTTCTGCTGCAGTTGTTTCACGTAGTACAAATAATCTAATATTCACTAGAGAAGCGACTTGAACAGGTTTCTCAGACCCTAACTGAGAGCCCCACCTATTTGATTACGAGTTGTTCCAAAGCAGAGGTTTCTCTTGCTCAGGAAAACCTTTGAGGTATCTCAATGTTTAATCAGAGAACTTGAAAGTTTGAAAACATTCATGGGATGAGAAAGGTATTTCCTTCTCTTCTCTGGTAGCAAGTAAACATAATAAAGAGACAAATAAAAATAAAAGGTAAAGTCTCCAAAAACCAACTTTATCAGCCCAGTCGTACAGTACTTTTGACAATTCCAAGTTTCAGATTTCTGTAATTATTTACAGCAGGTACCACCAGGCATAAAGCACTGTGTCTGTATTTGATGGGTAGGACTAAATTTATAGTCTGTCCTTCAGTACACACCTCACACACTTCAGATAGCGATTGCTATTACAAGAGAGGCTGGCAAAAATAAATCCAGAAATGTCTTGAAACTACTTTTGGCTTAAGGGTACCAAAAGGACAAGTCCTGCAACTGCAGTCAGAAGAATGAACCTCCATAACTTGGTGCCAAACTCCCTCAGAGGCAGAGCACGTTATTTGCAGCAGCAAATTCAGACCAGAGCTGCTGGTTCCTCTGCTGTCAAGCCCCGTGTAGACAGGACAGCTATTGAACCAGACAGGCAAAGAATTACTGTTCGTTTTGGATGGCTCCCTTATAAAGGGCAGAATGGCACCAAAATTACAAAATTGCTGAAAAATCATCTCCTGCATGTCTGTTTCTGAAATGGTGAGTTAAATTCTGTCTTTCTGTGCTTGGCTATCAAACTCACCTCTTGTTGACAGAAGTTATGAACATATGTAAAAATAACATCACTCCTGCTATTTACATCTGATTTGTTTGTAGTTAGAGAATTTAGTTCTTTAAAAGAGAAATGAGTGGAAGGTGGGGGAGTAATGGAAATTATCCACAGATCATAATTATCTTCAAACATCAATTTTCCCTCAAAGGTCAAAACCAAAAAATATCTACAGAACTGTAAAGTGCAAAAAATAATGAAGTCATTAATCATTAGAAGATCAACTAAAATACTGCTGGCCCATTTCACAGAATCTAGTTTCTCTTCTTCTGTTTGCTTGCCACCGAGGAAGAAACACTTTGAAATTAAAATAGCCCAACAAGTGCATGGCACCTCCTTCTCTGTACTCTTTCTGATACTTAATCCCTGCCATGCATGTGGAGCAAAAGGGAAGTGAAAGTCTTCCTCTCAAGGTTACCTTACTTGGGCATGAGTTCTACTGAATTTTTTAACCAGTAACATCTGAATCCACTGATGTCTCGATAGCTCCACAGTCATTTCAGTCTTTCCTTTACCAACCTCAACAAAAAAAAATAGGAAAGAGTAGACAAGCTAAAGTGCTCTCCACTGAGAGGACTAAAAATCTGAAAATCAATTTGTTGCAATATTACAGCAGTTGAGAAGTCCTTAATTTGAGCTCACAAAAATCAATAACACAAAACCAAGAATGGCAAAGGTGAACCCTTTTTCTCTTTCAGAGAAAAAAAATATTGAAGCATTTTATGAAAGAAAAAAAATGAAAAGAAAAACTAATACCAAATAAAAACTCTAACAGATGCTTTCATAATTTAAGTGTGGCTTGCTGTGCCTTGTGGTTCACTAGCCCACTACTTGCTCATGTTACTATGCCCTTTTCCCATTCTCTTAGCCCCCAGACTGCACTGTAAATCTCTAAGAGTTTAGGGCTCTGGTTGCAGTTGTTTTTTAATGACATTCTGAATTCTGTGCTGTCTTTCCTTGATCTCTCTTATCTTTTGACCAGTCCTGAACACTTCAAGCTATTAAAAAAATTTGGTAAGAACAAGACTTCTGCAGGTTGTGGCAGCATTTCTCCATCACAGGTGTATCCAAACTATGCCTTCAGCTGGATGAACAGAACCATGGAGAAGAACCCATTGCAGTATCACAGGTGTGAGAGTAAGATGAACTCCCAGGAAAGAGCTCCAGAGGCAGATTTTACAACTGAATGCACTATAATGTTTCCAGGCTTTGCAGCTACTTGTGCTGGAGTTGCACAGGGCCATGAGAAGTTCACAGTTCAGACTGGTGTCAGCTCAGACCTCTTCCTCCTGCCCTATTACACGCTACAGGCACACCCTGAGAGCACTTTGTTCTGCAAATTTAGGCTGTTTCCAGGCTTGGAGCATAGGAAGCTTGATTTCTGATTTAGAAAATAAGCTGCTTGGATAAATACTCTGTGAAGCACATCAAACTTCAGATGCTGCACTGCTATTTCAAATGCACTTTTAAAAAACTCATTTCAACCATTGGTTCTGAGTGCTTGAAGTCCAACAGACTTCTCGTTCCATTGTGCATGTTCAGGACCCTTAAAGAGCTGACTTCAGACTTGTGGACATTATTCTAGCAACCAGAAAAAAATATTAATATACTGTAAATGTAGTTATGTGCCTCATGCAATATCAGTGAGATAATAAATACACAAATAGACTTTTCTAAAGTACTAACATAAAAGTAATGCCTGTGTTATAATAGGAATTTAATAAGATTATGTGGAATAGCTATTCTCAATTATCTTTTGTCCTTGTATTTTCCAGTACCTGATGTCAGTGTAATTACCATCTATTTGTTTAAATATTGATTAAATCCCTAAGCATTTAATAATCCATCATAAATTTCTACCTGGCATCATTATACCAAAAAAAAAAAAAATTTAGGTCAGATTTTTTTAAAAATAGCAGCAATTTAAGTTATTGTTTTATATCCCTATTTAAGCTCAATACCTAACAGCTGAATTTCAAAATTAGTAAAACTCAGTAGCTCCTTTTGAAGGTCAACAAGAATTTATTGAGCAATATTAACAGCTGAGGGTTAGACCCAGAAGCTTTGGAGCACATAAACTGGTCTAAATCTGTTCCTCAGCTTTCTTTTGCTATTTGCAAGTCTCCTAATCATTTGAAGTCTTACCTTTGGTAAATTTTCAAAAATCATTAAATATGTATAAAAAAGTACATTGTCCACATGTGTAAACCTCTGGAAACCCCTAAACTCTCCACCTGCTGATTTCACAAGGTTTTTTATATAGCCAACATATACAGTCTGGGAGCAAGGATGTGATTTTTCCAAGGACACAAAACACAATTTGGAGTCAACAGACAGCAAAATCTGGCAAACAGGTACCGAACTCTGGTATAGTTTTGCAAACCTTTTCCTTAAGGCTCAGCCATATGTTACAGATCTAAAGGAAATGAATAATGAAATGCAGCCTTAGACCATCATTCCTTTTTTATCCCACTAAATTAACTTTAAGAGTATCCTTAAAAGAAAGTAATCTTTTCCTAAAAATTATTTTATTAATCCTCTTCTAGTCTTGGGACATAAAACTGAAATAAGGTCGACCATCTTAAGGCACTGGCACTTGAATATCTTCTGTCTTATACAGAAAGTCAAACTAAAACAACCAGAAAGAAAAAAAATCTAGTACTTCCATTGCATCAACTAAGCACCAGCTTTGATTCTGTTAGAGTAACCTTGCTTTTTTATCATCACATCACACACATGCAGGGAAAGCTCAGCAGGAATGTAAGTCAGGGGAACTAATGAACTTAATTAACACAGAGAAAATAAAAGAACTACCCTGCAGATGTGTATTTATAATGAAACCAGTCAGCAAATGAACAAGTAATCATAATGAATTTTTGTGTGACTTCCCCTTGTCATTGAGGTTAAAAGTATGAAAACTGTGTAGGAACCAAATATTATAAATCTTCATTCTATTTTTTTTTGTAAGTTTTAAGAAACAAAGGACAAGTTATTGTCACTGCTCCATTGAGAACTCCAGCATTAGTCCCACCCCTGAGCATCCACATCCTGTGACTCTGGAACCCCAGAGATAATCCAGCTCTGTAGTGGGGATCTCAGGCCTGCTGGGTTGGGATGGGAGCAACTCTGCACGTTTCTGACCAAAGGGCTCAGCCCCAGTCCCTGCAATGGCTCACTGGGGCCAGCCCAGCCCCGGGGCTGCACTGAGGGAGTTTTGCCTCCTCACCACCAACTGCGCCCGAGCAGCGCCTGGGCACACCTTGCTGTATTTTTACCCTACTAAATGTGTCCAGTTCCCAGTGCTTTGAGGAAATGTGGTGGGAGCAGAGAGCCTCTAAACACATGTGATTAAATTAACTGTAGTGCAACGAATTCTTAAGTTCATGACAAGGAAGAGTTTTCCACTTTAGAGCCTCTTCCAGGGGTCTGAAAATGAACTCCACCACAGTGTTTCTGTGAACCATGACAAGGCAGTTCATGGGAAACACATACACAAGCACAAAGGCAGTAAAAGATCAGGAAGTCAAATTTCACTTAGCAAGGGTTATAAGATATTTGAAAATTCTTTTTAACAGATTATCTCCTAACAGAAAATATTACCCTCTATTATCTTTCTCTAAAAATTTTTTGCTGGCAAACAATTAAGTCAGGAAAAGTATATGATGGTTGTAGAATCACTTCCAAACCTGAAAAATCTGATATTCTTGATGGGTGTGTGCGTGGCAGTTGACCTCTGTATTGGGGTTTCTTCCATCATGTTAAAGCCACAAAATTGGGAGGAATTGCTTTATTTTAAACAGAGGTGAGCACAGAGTCAGTGCCCTGTTTACAGAAAAATGAACAATTCTTCGTGCCTGTGAATATTTTGGGACAGGGCAACTAGCTGTAGCAATACAAATGGTAATTTATTTCACATTCTCAAATACATTATTAAACATGACTAAAGAAAGCAATTCCACTTACAAACTTGAAACTAGTATTTAATAACACAAAATAACTTGCAACCACATCCACCAGGTAAGAAAACCCTGGACTGGGTTAGCAGCTCAAACATGAGTAATATTTAGAAGGTTATTTCCTCATAACTTGCTACAACTGCAGCTCTTTGTTCACATCCCTAATAGAAAAAAAAAAAAAAGAATCTCCCAAAGCCCAAGTATTGTGAGGTAAATCTTTAAAGTCTGCTCTCACTGATTCGTAGTTGGGCCATTACTCAAACATTCAATATATAATGCTGATGAGTTAAAATCACATCACCCATTTTGTTTTATTTCTTTCAAATGTCTAGGAATTTTATTTATGGTTAAAGCTACAAGGTGTTTGTTGGTGATGTCAATGGATTCAGTCCAGGGATTGATGAGTGCTTGGACCATTACACAGCATTACAGTATATTGATTAGAATACCTTTGGAATAACTAAGGACAAAACTAATAATGTTACTAAGAAAAATGCCCAGAAGGGATCAGGTCTAGCCCAACTAAATGATACAGTTTCAGCATCGCTGAAGAGAATACCAGCAGTGTAAAAAGTGAACTCTTCCAGTTATTATTTTAAGTTGGTGCTTTTCTACAGTCAATAAAAATATTAATATAATTTTATTTCTCCCTTAGATCGTTTTTATGTACTAACACAATATTATCTGTACAGTCTTCAAGACATAGAAGGTGACATTGGACAAATAAAAAACACAAAAGGACTTTCTTTATGTGTTTTCTGAATTTCCAGAATATCTGAGCACAAAGAGCTCAGGCTGGTGCTGTATCATATATCACTAATTCAAGGCACTTAATCCTGTCTTCCACACGTCGGCCAAAGCAATACAAATGCCAAAAAATTCCTCTTTGAGAGCAGAATTGTATACACTGTAGATTATATAAGCCTTCTGTCCCCTCCACTTGAATGTACACTATCAAATCATCCTGGCCATTACTTTATATTGAGCAGATGGTATTATGAGATTTTGATAAAGAACAACAATCACCCAGCAAGGGTTGCAAAGGGGTCGCTGAAACCAAGATTAACAATTGATTAGCTTTAATGGACCGTGACAGTAACAAACAACAGAGCTCCACACAAAGATTTGATTGTCCTGTTAATGCCGCTGACACAAATGGCTTTTAACTGCCTTCCTCAGTGTTAAACCAGCAGAGCCTCAGCAAACGAAGGACTTCGACAGTGAGAACTACCCTGCAGTGAAGCAGCACTTACTGTAGTCCTCTGAAAGATCATCTATAAAGTCTGTTTCTGATTTATTCAGACAATTGTTCCCTTTTCTCCAAGGCTTAAAGTTCAAAAAAGAAAAAATGCAGTGCACCTCTGCAAGGCTGGAATGTAATAAAACCCTCAAGTACTTGATAACAGAAGCTAACACTCATCAATTATATAACAATAATGCAAATTATCAATTCCGGTGTGTTCATTTTATCCTTGTTCCAACATGGGCTGATAGACCTCAGTATCACAGCCCTCTAAACTCATTTTTTTTATCCTAGGTTGTGATAAATTCACCCTATTTTTTTTTTCTTTCTGCAAAGAAATCAGTATTTTGTGTCATATTTTCATTAAAATAAAAATATTTATGATCACTAGAAGTAACCATGGTAAAATCTGAAAACAGAACTTACAGATCTGTTCATTTCTTATGTTTATGGGAAGAAGTCTGTGGAAAATGTCTCTGTTTCCCTTAATGCCTAAGCCTAAAATTTAAATAGACTTATGGCAAATATTCACATGGAAGGTTTTAAAATTAATCTAGATAGAGACAAAGAAAACAAAACTCCACCTAACATGGGATTCAAGAAACCAAGGATATAGGAATTCATTAAAGGTAAGGAGGTATTTACTCATCTAAGCATTGAGAGTAAAGCTTTCTGTCAAACTTTCAATTTGAGGTTAAATTACCTGTTATTTAAATTAACTTTTGGGGTTTTTTTTACTTGTGTCTTATTTAATCCAAGGTTTTTCTTTTATAAGCTCATGTGAGCTGCCCCAGTGCTGCTCCCTCCCGTGTTATTTCCTAAGGCAACACACACCAAGGGGCAGCTCTGAGGGCTTGTAGGGAAGAGGAAAAGCAGCGTCTGCTCTAGACACAGATCCAAATGCAAACCATTTGCACAAATCAAGGTTGTACTAATCCCGTCCCTGTGGGTCCCACCCCATCTGCAAATGCAGGTCCCCACAGAGCAGTTCCTTGCCAGTTCACTGCAGCGACAGAACATGCTGCTAATTACTGGGTTTAGAAATCTTGACCTACACAGATATGCAAGGGAATTTAAATGAAATCCCTTAAAGAGTAAAATCCACCTGCCTGGTGTCCCAACACACAAATACTCAATACATAACCTGTCAAAACACTGAGCCAGCCTTCATTAATTCCATTTTCTGTAATCAGCATCCTTCTATTACTCACATGCTTGGCTTTCTACAGCAGCTCTTCAAGCAAGCTATTGTATAAACTCATATCAGAGTGTACTCTGATGATAAACAGTCAGGAAAATAATTATTAATTACCTGTAAGTCAGCATCAAATTCATGTTTCAGGTAAGCATCTTCTGCAGCTTCAACAAGACGCTGAAAGAAAGGGGGAAAAAAGTGCATTTTTGAAATAATGGATAACATCTTTATAACCAAGTGTTCCTTTATAAAAACAGAGGTTGTTTGAGTATTGTGTAATTTACCTGCTATGATACTTCATTAAATACAAATAAATGATTTAGAAAAAAAGACCACGCTTTTTAAACCCTCAGTCCCCACTGCTGGTGGTATAAAACTCTCCAAACAGCTCAAGTACTAGTAAATACTGAAATAGAAAGGTAACTTTTTCCAATAGTGCTCCACATCCTGCAGCTTGTATTCCCAAAATGATTTTTGAAAGAACACAAAGCTGCTTTCACACTGGACCTTATTTGAACATAGCAGTTCTTTCCAAAACTCACTTAGCATTAAAATAGGAGCTATTTCCTAAAAATGCACTTTATTTCAAAAATCTGAAATAAAAGGGAATTTCTAAATTACACATCAAATATAAGAGATGAGAAAAATAGAGACTAGGTTTGTTTATTAAACAGATTTTAAGTGTTTGTACATACTACCTCATGTAGTGCAAAATCACAAGAAGATTTTTCTGCAATTACAGAAGTAATATTTACTGAATAACAGCAATTCAGTAGTATTTTTGTTCTGGATAATATCCAAAACTCCCTGTAGCAGTTATTGTTCCTCAGCACTACCATCTGATGGGAAAAAAAACAAAATCACACCAAAACACAGCTACCTGAAATAATGAATTTCTATAGTTTTTTGCTGCAGATATTCTCTTGTGAAATGACATTATATCCTTCCTAAGGTTTTGCTCAGAATTCTTTAGAGTTCAGAGCATTTTAACAATGGAAGCAACACCTTCTAGTTTTTATTTAATCTATCCGAACACTCAGATCTACAACCTTAAATCAAACAAGGAATGATTCTCACAGAATAGTCTATATATTACTTATAGTTTCTTTGCTCTATGGGACACTGGTACACGTGTATATTTTCAAATACTTTTATCACGAAGCAAGTGAGGTCCCAACTGTCATTAATGACACCCAGAGTGGGCAGTGTGAACACTTTTTTTTTTTTCATTTTTCAGAATGGTATTCACATTTATCAAGTCTTTGGATATAAATCAAAATTAAATCAGAGTTCATATTGATTGCTCTACAGCTTGAGCTATAACAGAATCTGAACCAAGGAAAATATTTCTGGTTGCCAATGCAGAATAAATGGTTCAACCAAAACATGACTGACTGCAGCAGAGCCACATGGTTCCAGGTTTGTGCTCAATGGGCTGAGGAGCAGACTAGCCTGACCCCCCAGCTCTGCCTCCTCTCCCACCCACCCACGGGATTCTGCATCTCCCAACTCACCCCCGTGCAGGGCCTTCCCACGCCTTCTCCTTTGGGGCAGAATTACACACCTCAAACGTAAGATTAAAAACTCGAACCACACGTGGTGCCAATGCTGATATGGGAGAGCAAGAGAGAGCAGGGGAAGGTCACCTGCCAAAGCCCTGTGCTGGGGGGACATCCCTGACATGGGCTGGATCCACCTTTAAACATCCTGCCCTGTGAAAATCCAGCTGGTCACAGCAAACTCTTCTGACCTAAACTGGGATTGAGCTGAAACGGTTCCAGTGCTGAGGAAATCAAACCAAAACTGAACTGACAAATGTACCAGCTCACCTTCCCACCCACAGGGGTAAAAGGGCCCAACAGCAGAGAAGCTTCACAACAGGCTGCAGGAGGGTAAAGTAAAAAATAAATAAGGCTGAGGACAGGACTTCACCCAACAAGCCTGTGAGGTTTACGGTGAAGACATTTTATTACACACAGCACAGGGTTTATATAGGGTTAAAGCTACATTCTATTGGCTAAATTGGACTTCACAACATCAGGCCACAACTTTTAATTGGTTAAAATCCATACCTCCCAAGTCCAATGTTTAAATGAACTCATCCTAGATGTTTTCAAGTGCACCTCCAGAGTCTTGTGGGAGACCTGAGGAGTTCTCAAGAGAAACCTCCAGGGAGTTGCTAAGAACTCCCAGGGAGTGATTTCTCCTCCACCTGACAGCAGCAGCTGCAACTTTGTTTATTCTTAGCTGCTTTCAGTCTCACAGGGTCTTATATAGATCTGAATTGCTCACCTTTGATTTTTCTGTACCTACAGGAGGGAACCCATGGAAAAAACATTCCAAATGAAACACTGTGTAATCATTCCCACTACTCCTATACCATTGGAATAGCAGTAAAAGCAGACCTTGCAGGGTAAAAGGTTAACAAACTTTAATTTGACACACAAATTTTTTTTATGTTTAGAAGCTAAAAAGGGAAGTAACACAAATTAACTATCCTGAGGGGGAAGCCTTACAGCAACTGAGACAGATTCACACCCATTGGAACACTCTCAGAAGAGCATCTTTAGCACACTCGCGACCTGTTGGAAGGGTTTCAGAAATCTAGCCCTCATTTTTCAAGCATGAAAAAGCATTTCATGTAAAATAACTACCCTAATTGAATGCATTTCTGCAGGTGTGTCCTCCTTTATATTAAAACCATAGTTTCATTACTACTTTGTGCTTATCTAATACAAAAGATCATGACTGATGAGTTTGAGAGGGAGAAAGTGAAAGAAGGATCAGGAAAATTCTTCATACAAAAAAGAATACAAGGAAAAGAGAAATGTGTTTTTCTTTCTGTGCTGAAATATTTACTTACTCATGGAAGAAAAATTATTACAGCATTTCATGAGATACCAGTGATATTAGATATTAGTACCTAGCGGGCTAGAAAAATAATTCATGGCTTTTTATACACTTTGTATTGATCCCAATGTGTTTCAATTACATTTTTGCCTCAGTGAAATAAATTTAAACTAAGATTTATCCCCACATGTAAGAAATAACTAGAGAAGCATAAGATGGGTAACAGTAGAAACATCTGGTAAGGAGGGCAGCTCAGAAATGAAAAGTGCTGATTGGTACTTTATTGATTTATTCCCCAAGATTTCAGTTGTTTTTTTTATTTTTTTATTTTTTACAAAAGTGTATTTGAGCAACATTCTCTACAGGAAACTGAAAGACAAAAAGAGTGAACTGTTTACTGAGTGACATTTTTCCTTGAAGAGGCAGAAGCAAATATGTGTGTACACTCTGTGATTTGCCCTCACAAAACTAACAAGGAAATTAAAATTTTGGTACACCAAATGTAAACAAGACAAGCATATACTGCATTTTCTATGTATCAGTCCTTGAACACAGTTTGCTTTATGTATCTCAACACTATTAGGAAGGAAATCATGAGAAATCTGGGAGAGCTACAGAAAAGGTAAGCCAGTAATAACCCCAAATCCATAAAATGACATATTAGTGGATATACACAAATTATATCAGAATGAAGAAATTGAATGCAAATGTTTCAGGGTGGTTTTTTGTTGTTTTTTTGGGAGGGGTTTTGGTTGGATTTTTCTTTTTTTTAAAGAAGTCCCCAAAGGGATTAAGCATTATGGAAAAAATTCCTTAATGTTCTGAAGGCAAAAATATAAAAAACACATGTAATACTGCAACATTTTTATATGGAGGACAAAAATCCCTTTTAAAACATTTTTTAATGACTGAGCAGTTATCTAGCAATGATTCCCAACATTAGCGTGATTATGATTTTAACTTCATAGTTTATAATGACACTCTTAATACAAATGCCAATATATTTTCATTTGAGCAACCATACTCTAAAAGCCTTGCTGTAGCAAGTAAATGCTTCCCGAGCTGTGGTTATCATGAAGGGAACTGTGAGTTATCCCCATGCATTTCCATGGATTGAATTATGGACATAGAGTGAGCACTGTCAGAGCTACCCCACTGTAGAGTGGGTTGGGAGGTATTTGGCACTGTGTGTGGAGAGGTGTTTGTGTGCAGGCACAGGCAGCTCAAGAGCAGCACATCCAGAGAATGAAAAATTCTAGGGAATGAAAAATTAGATAATTAAAAATTTTAATGTTGTATGGAACAGCTCAATCGAGATTCCCCCAGTTAAGGAATTAATCCTTAGAATGTTCCCAATGCAAATAAATCTGAGAAAGCTGACCTGACTCATCCAGCAGGTCCCAGTGCAGCACAAAGCAAAGCATGAGCCAGAACACAAGCACTGTATCAAACCTCCCACCCAAAGTGGCCACCAAAACATCCTGTCAGTGTTTGGTATTTTCAGTGGTACGGGTATCACAAATAACAGAGGAAGAAATTTTGTTACCTTAGAGTAATATTAAAAAAAAAAATCACTGAGCTATCTCTGAATAGGGTAATTTTCTTGACAAATGATATTATAATTTCAGGGAACTGATGTTCCCAGATAAAGTCTCTTTCAAGTTACCTTGTTATAGAGAAGGAAAGGCAAAAGAGAATGGGGGGGGGGGGGGGGGAAGTACGGGGGGAAAGGACCAGG
>JAWWLZ010000025.1:13694494-13746272 GCA_035041345.1 Poliocrania exsul
AGTAAGGGGGGAAAGGAACAGGCGTGGGCAGAAAGGAGAAAATAAAAGACAAAAGTAACAATTTCATGGAAAAACATCACAAACACCCAGAATATAAAGTTCCCTTTTTAGCTTCTGATATATTTTCTTTTTCATGTACCTTTTAAGGGTTTCAGACTACTTTTGAATGATTTCTCTTCATTAGAATCCCATTTTGAAGTCAGATTAAATAAAATGATCAGCATAACAAAGTTTGAAATGGTTTCTGAACTGCATTGGGTTACTAACCTTTATCCACACATGCTGACTGAAGTTATGTCTTTCTCTCTGTTTAGGTGTCAAATCTTGAAGAAGAACATTTGTATTTCATTGTTTCCTTACTATTTTTCTAAACCAACTGCTACACACAAAATCAGAAATGCTGCTAGAAATTGTTCTTTTCCAAACCAAATTGCAACAAATTTCAAAAAAGGATAGAAAACTGCTCTACCTTAATTATAACTAATATCAGCTAAGTACAGGTGTCATCTCAGTCCATGAGATGAATAGCTTATATTCCGTAATATCAATGTGATTAAATGTCATCTCAAAATAGCAAAAGCACTGGGATATCACATTTGTTACAAAGAGTGTAGATAAATCTGTAGGAGGTTCTTATATTGTAGCATCAAATGTATTCAACCAACAGCAAAAAAATAGCTCTGAACCCTAAAGAATTTGCTCATTAATTTCCCCTAGCACCAGATTTGTTTGAGATTCCTTTAAAAATATTGTGTATAACTTCAGGTTTGAATTGGATGGGAAGTAAAAAATATTTCAAAGTCATGTTTATTAAAATCCAGTGAAAAGTCTAAACCTGAGAAAAGTGTATGAATATACTGCACTGGAAAAAAAACTCGAAGCAGCAAAACACAAAAATATGTAGAAAAAAAATAGCACTTTGTGTAAGTTTAAAAAGCCAGTGTCCCAGACTCCTACATGTGGAATTGTCACCAGGATTTCCAGTTTAATCAAAAATAATGAACTTTGTAAAGAAAAACAGCAGATTAAAAAAAAAAAAAAGGAAAACTTTTCTCTGTTTTTGAAATCTTATTTCTCTCATATTTTGTAGCAAGATTTCTGGTACATGACTGAGTAAAAGACAGCCATTTCCTGTATACAGAAAACACAACTACCAACAGTTACTCTTCTTCAAATGAAATATTCAGTGCCATTTTAATAACCTTGCTATTGATTTGAATATGTAATTTCAAAAAAATTCAAAATTTATAGTAATTACACTACAAATATGCCAAAAATATTTCCTAAAGTGCAGCCAGATAACTGTTTAAACATAGCTCAGCAGTTGAGTGTATTCCTGGGAGAGGAACAAGAACTTGTGTTTCAATCATCAGAGCAATTTTCTGCGCTGGCTGCTCGGTGAGGAGCCCACGCTGTGCCTGTGGGAACACTCAGCAACAGATTCCCAAGCTTTGAAAACATTACCCAGGTACCTTCCCATGGCTTCCCCATTCTGGGGTTCATTTCAGAACTGAAAAAGGCCTTTCCTTTCCAGGAAATCTGTAAGGCTGCAGGTGCTTTGAAAACTGAAAAGCTTGTTGGGGGAAAGAGGAAGATTTATTAGCATTAAGTGAGCTTAGGTAATATCCTGGCATGGGTGCAAATTCTGCTGTGGGTCCTCCTCGCTGCCATTGAGCTCTGGGGGTTGCTGCTTTCACAGCTCATTTAGTGGACAAGCTGAAGAAGCCAACAGGGAATATCTGATGTTGGTCATCGGTATCAATATTATTTCCTCTGCTCAAAGACAGTGTCACATAAGCCAGCAATGAACACACCAATGTGCAAACAGGCCTCTCAGTCTAAAGTTTTATTGCAAATAGCTTTGCACAAGTTTGCTGTAACCAATGGTAGGAGAGACTGATGCTGACCTTGGAGGAATATTTGCTCTTCTCAGAAACACAGGTGGTTTCAGACAGGGCAACGACAACAGACTGGCAGTTTAATCCTTCAGGATGGGGACACACAAACAGAGGCAGTTTTGGGGTTTTTTTTTAGAAAGCCTATCAGCATATTTTATTCCCCACTTTGTTCTCCTCAGCCATGAGGTAATCTCTAGGAAATTTTAGCACTAAAAACGCTATTGCTGCGACTAAGACACACTGAAAATTATTTAGTGCCTATTATCTTGATAATAGAGTTCCCAGTGCTTGTAGCTTAAGATTGATATCAATCTTGCAACTAATGCCATACAAAAAAATGACTGCTCTAAGACTGCTATCAAATTCCACTGCAATCCAGCTAGACAATGCTCAGCCACAGTAAGAGCTGCAAAGCACAATCAAAGCAGAAATTATAAATAAAGGATAAAAATAAATTAAAAGCTTAGGATATGCAATTATCGCAAATAACTTCAATTATCCACTTATGTTCATTCAAAACTGGCAGATTTTCAGGTTGATTGTTGTTAGAGTGCTAGCTGGCTTTTTTGAAGCAACAGAAAGTTCAGCTTGGCAAAGAGCTGGACAAACAGAAATGAAACTGTAAATGGATTAAAGTACATGAAACTCACATGTTGCATAACCATGGCTAAGACAATCCTGAGTAATTAGATGCATTTCTGACTTAACTAGGCCAACACTATATTTAATTATGGCATCTGGAGATTGCCATGGCATGGAAGGAAGACTCCAGATGAAGAAGGTAACACATTTGTCTTGTACCAAGTTCTTCAGTGCTCAAAAGGCCGCACAAAGCCAATATATCAGATACATAACATGCAGATTATCAAACCTGCTCCTACCACGTTATTATGTCTAGCACAGAGCAGAATGATGTGCTAAATAAGGTTTTATTCCATACTTTTAGTTCCATATGTTCCAGACATCAAGGAATCAGTTCAGCTGCAGACACAACTTAGAGCTGTTCCAGGGATATTTAAAATGTGATTTGCCTGGCTGGGGTACAATCAGCTCCTTCAGCCACCTCTCCTGCCTCGGGGTCAGGACAAGAGGTCTTCAGCATTTTGCACCAACCAGGTATTCACCCAAGGTTGTGTAATTCTCTGGAAATACCTTCATGCATCTTTTTAATTTCACTTGCAACATGGGAACATAGTTTTTGAAGTTTTGCTTTCCATGAATAATTCACAACTGGTACATTGTTCCCTTCCACATAAATTTGAAAATATAATCTAAATGTCCCTTTGCAGAAAACCTTCCAAAATCAAGTAGGCCTGTGTATGTATCTAAATATCCATCTGTGTACGCACACATTTAAATATATTTAGTCAACACTAACCTGTAAGCATCATTATTATCCTTTTTCCTCTCTCTTATTCTGAAATTGGTAGATTTAATAATCTGATTTTGTAACTTTCTTCACACATTTAAAGTGCCACAGCTCATACTCTTTACCTGACTGCCACAATTGCTGTCCTGTTTAGATAATGCCAGACTGTCTTTTCTGCATTTGAGGACAGTGGGGTCTTACATGTCTGAGCTTTCCCTCAGCTCTGACAGCTCTCAATATCATTGTTGGGTGCTCAGCAGATATTGCTTGAGAAAGATTTGGGATAACTTTCATGCAAATTCATTTAATGCAAAATTCTCCATTAGCAGGATTTATCTCACCTTTCCACTGAAGTTACCTCAACATCCTTCATATGTAAAGACAGAAAACTCCAAAGGTGTTGCACATCCCCTTCTAAAATAGGTCATAAGATACAGGAAGATCTTTGCAGCTTTTCCCTCACTGGATGTTGAACTTTATATGAATGAAGTTAAGGGAGATGAATCCCACACCATATGTGCAGCATAAACGAGCTAAGGAGAAATGGAAATATTCCCATCCTCTTTCAACAGGGAAAAAGAGACTTGAGACCCTCTTTTGTCCTGACAGCAGTCCTGGGACAACTCAAGGTATTGCTGTTCTGTCTACATTTAGAAGCACCAAGTGAAACCAATTGTCTTTGCTTTGTTCCCTCACTCAGCTTCTTCCTCACCTGTGCACTAAGGCTCATTGTAACAAGTTAATTCCAATCCAGCTTGTAATTTGCAGTCTAGTTCAACCAAACCAGTTTTTATACACTGTCCTTCTTCCAGTTTCCAACCAGATTACTGTCACACAACAGCAGCAAAAAACCCTCAAGATTTATTGCTCAAAGCAAAGGTCAGTTCCAGAGTTTGCAGGGACTGACTTCCATCATCCAGCCCAGCACTCAATCACCACACACTGAGCCTTGTTCTTTGCTTCCAAATAGAGACAAGTCCCTCCCATTCAAAGTCAACTGGACCATTGTTTTTCACTTCCTGCAGGATCAGGATTTCAGTTGCCAATAGATTAATCAAGGGGAAAATTTTAAAAAATTGAAATGAAAAGGAAACACTGAGGTTTTACTAAAACCTTCTCAACTCTCTATTGCAGGTAGAATTTTCAAAGCTAGATATTGCAACAAATGGAGCATTATTGTGAAGATGTGAAGTTGGTATCCATTTCTATATGCATCAGTAGTGGATTTTGCAAGCATTTATCTGAGATTTAGAAATCCAGTTACATCTCAAGTAGTTACATGAATTCTTTGGGCCAATTCAATCCTGCAATGTACCAAATTCAGCCTTCAAACATAACAATGGCTTATTGCTGTTCCTTCCCTAACTGACCACGGGCACATTAAGGTCAAATTACATGTCCCAAACTCTAATGTTAAGGGTTTTCATACTACACTTCTTCTCTAGCACCTACCAATTATTCTTTCTTCTTCATAACACCCTTGGGTGTTCACACCCCCAGGCATATTCACAACCAGTCTTTTCCAGGTCCCTGCCAATATGTCTTCATTCCTCATTCTGCCAGCTTTTAGTTCCAATTTTCCCTGTTCCCTTTACAATCTCATTGAGCCCATCTTGAATATCTTGCACAACTCATATTGCTAAATCCCAGACCAGTTGTCTCTTTAAACCATCTCATTATTTTCCAACTGCTCTCCTTGTGGCAGCACCTTCCTCAGCCTCTCCTAAACCCATCAACAAATTCCCTGGGCTCTGACCCTTCCACTTTCCAGTGCCCTGACATGAACACAGAGGTGAGACAAGAAAACACTCTCCTGGGTCCTGAAAGCACATGAATGCACTGACAATGCCTCAGGAGAGAAAGACACCGTTTCCCCTCTTGCTGCTGGCTCAAGCAATGAGAAAGTAACGGTGCAGTTGCAGAAAAATCTTGTTCAACCCTGCACTGAAAAATCCCAGTGAAAAGAATTGTCAAAGATTTCACTTGCAGACAGCCTTGCTCTGATAGGTTTCTAATGGCCATATGCCTCTCTGTGCAGAGTTTCCAACTGCTAACAGCTCGATCCAGCTGGAACAGAATTTCAAAGAAAACCTTGTGTCAAACCCCAGCCCTGCCAATTCCAAGAGCTGGTTCCCAAGCACAGGAGTGCTCCAGTCTTAATGAAAAGATCAGTATTATGTTTAAAAGCATAAACCAATGCATTCCCTTAGTTTCTTTTTGGGAAACAGCTGAGGCTCAAAGATGAAATGCCAAGCTCCTTTGGTCTCCTGGACCATACTTTGGAGTTCTGAAGACTTAACTGCTGAAGTTGCTGGAAATAATTACAAAATCAACTTGCAGACTAAGTGATCATTTCATCTTTTTATGGCAGGTCTTGTACACAAAAAAAAAAAAAAAAAAAAGCTACACTGAAACTCTGCAGTGACACATTTGTCCACATGCAGTAACTAGACTTCAGTTCCATGTACCTGGAAGGTTTTTCTGGTACCCTATGAATTAATGCCAAAGTCACTCATAGTACAGGAGCATCACTTTGCCAAAGTCATGCTTATATAGACTTAGAAGTCCATGTATATGTACAGACTCCATCCCACCCATTCATTCAATATTTTTTAAAATAAATATTTTTTCAATAATAGTATTTTTCACTCTATCTTAAGAACAATATTAAGCTGTCCTTGTAATTAAAGGAAAATTGTGAATTCCCAAACCCAAATGAAAGGCTGCATTGCATAGTCAAAACCTTATCTGCTTTACTTTGTGAAGGTAATGAGTTCAAATCCAGTGGGTGTTTTGTTCCTTATTAAGAGGTCTTGTAACTTGTATTCTCCCAGTGACTAAAAGATTGTTGTACTTTCACCTCTTAATTAGTTTTTATCAACTGGAACATTCAGCATTTAATTATGATATGCAGATTTATTTAGAAAACTAAGTAAAATATGCAACCCAGCACATCATTTCCACTAAGTCTGACACACCTCTAGATTTTGGTATGACCTAGGGAACTCATTTCATAAAATACTCCTATTTTTCATATTAATTTTTTCTTTTGACTCTCAGAGTACTTTTAAAATGCACTTGGGGAGCAATATGAGTCTTCACAGAGCTAACCAACACCTGCAGGTTCAAAAAGTGACAACCAATGACTGCAACAAGCCAACAAAAACTAATACCTTATGTTTGCAGAGGCAAATAAATTATAACAATAGTTTTCCATTCAATTTTAGCTATAGGAGAGTTGTCAACAACCCCACACTTCTGGCAAGGCTTTCTCTATTGGCTGAACAATTCCCCCAGCCTCCACCACAGGTTCTCCAATGATCCAATTATCTATAATCAGCAAGTGTGCTCCAGCCTTCAAAGCCCCAACACAGAAAAACCACCAAGGTCACCACTGTTGCTACAAGCAGTTTTGGCTCTTGGTCGACTCTGATCCTGAGAAACATGTGCAAAACATTTCTTTTCCATGAACAAACCATGAAGCCCTAAAGTCCTGTAGCTGCTGATGCTCCTTACCTTCTCTGTTTGTTCAATCTAAAACCCACACATTAGTGTAGGACAATTCTCAAAAATAATAGATGCAAAGGAGAACAGAAAGATCTAAGCCAGCCCTCTGGTTCTGTGTGGAGAGAGGTTTCTTTTATTAAATTCTTATTCCCTGAAGCTGCCTACACTTTGCAGGCTGAAGCCTCTGTGAACACCTTGACTTTGTACACTGCAATAAATCTGTACTCAGCACTGGCAACAGCCAGGGGTGAGGATGGATGACAGTTCCTCCAGCCCAGGGTTTGGGGGTGACAGCAGGAGACTGACTGAAGCAATCACACAGGGCCAGTCTTAGACCTCACCTTTGGGAATCACCCCCGAGGACACTGAAAGGGGTTTGACAGACCTGATGTCTTTGTGAGATGTTACCCTGTAAAACTCAGCGTCTATTGGTTATTAGATCTGTTGGGCAATCTCTCTTAAAGACTTACATATTAGATTTGGCTTTTAAACAGAGTCCTTCATAACCTTTGAGCAGTTACAACTCATTCCAGAGTAATAAATGGAATAAAGTGATTTGCAATATCTGTCATGAAAAATATATAATACTAAAATACCTAAAGAGGCTATAGGAGAGTTGGAGAAGGATTTTTTACAAGGGCACATAGTGGTAGGACAAGGGATCATGGCATTAAACTGTAACAGGGCAGGTTTAGATCAGGTGTTAGGAAGAAATTCTTCCCTGTGAGGGTGGCAGGGCCCTGGCACAGGTTACCAGGACAAGCTGTGGCTGCCCCATCCCTGGAAGTGTCCAGGGCCAGACTGGAAGGGCTTGGAGCAACCTGCTGAAGTGGAAGTTTTCCTGCAGGGCAGGGGGGGTGGAACTCAATGATCTTTAATGTTGCTTCCAACCCAAACCATTCTATGATTCGACTCAAAAGATTAAATTAAATATATTTTCTATGACAAAACCATTATAATTATTGTTTTCACTGTATCAGGATACAAAAATGAGTCAAACATGCTCAGTGATTAGTCTTTCATCATAGGCCCTTGAAAAAATAAAGAGCAAATTGAAATGGAGAACACTTCTGTGTAACACTTAAATGGTTCAGAATGAGTTCTCACCAACTGGATTTTTCTATTTCTGTTACATGACACAATTCATATAAATGATATAAGACCTCAATAATGTAAGTGCCAATAAAAAGTAATAAAAATTCTTAAAAGAAAGAGCAACGACTTCTTGCATCTGAAAATTTCTCAGTGGTCTACTGCAACTATTGGCAGAAGATCTGAAATAAAAACCAAGTGAAAAATCTTAGGAGAAATATTCAGATAATTCTAGACAGAGCATACCGATATAGTATATATATAAAAAACATAAATATTTATAAAAGAAATTATAGCTCAATTGACACTCTTCTTTCCACGGCTCTGTAGATTCCTCAATTGGTTACAAGCACATTTTTGAATTCAAAATATTACACTGGCAAGTTCTCCTAAAATGTCTTAGTCTTCCTCACTTTTGACTCAATAACATAATAAATGTTGGCATGAGACAAACTTTCCCAAGCTTTCTAGATTACTCAGACATGTCCTGAACTAACCAGAAGAAGCCTTTGCTTTAGGACAGTTCTGACAGAGCCCTACCCCAACCCATCCTCTGCACACAGCCTGAGCAGACAGGCACCTGTTCAGCATTTTCTCTGTGAGGAGCTTCCAGTAAAACACTCCTGAATGCAGAGGATTTTTCCAAGTTTTGCTCTTTCAGGAGTACCTCAAGGCACAGCTTTCTGCACTCGAGGCCACTCTGGGGCACTGCAGGGCTGCTGTGACTGGCCTGGCAGGAGCAGGGTTGGATGCATACACTGTGCCATGGGGGAAGGAGAGAGCTGGGTGGGGCCTGGGCAAGGAGCCAGGGATGGAAATGTGTGCCCCCAGCTGTGACTGCCACACAAACATGATGTGTGACAGCACAGCCCTGAGCTCCCCCCAGAAACAGGATGCAAGTTTTACCTGGAACCATAAAGACAATAATAGCTCCTTGTAAATATTTGGCTACTTTCTATTCAATGATTTAATGTGGCATCACAGATTTTAAAATGTCTCTACAGATATGAATAAAGGTGCTTAAATATGACTGCAAGGGTGAAGTCTTTCTGAAATGAATAAAATCTTTTTGCTTGATACTCTCTCTCATTATATGAAAAGAAATCAAAACCACAACTACAGACACCAAAGAATTAGTATTTAAAACACAAAATATATAAAGCCAAATTTTTGCACATCTTTAGCAAGGCTATCATTTAGTATCAATTGCTTTTATCAGACTGACTTTGTAAGAAAATCGTCTGTGCTTTGCTGGGATCTACCTGAACACTTGGAAAGAAAAATCAACAACTGCACCATGAATTTTTATGGAAGTGGATTATTTCTATGCATTTCATCATGTTGATTGATGAACACAGTAACCTACCGATCTAATGTATCAGACTCTAACAGCATCTCCAAAACCTGAAGTACTTAAGGCACTAACCAAATCTGAAACCTAAGTTGTTCTTGCTCATTAGCAGTCTACCTGTGAAGTGCTCTTTCCCCATCACTGCTCTCTTCCAAGGCTTGTTATTTAACATTGCACTCTCAAAACAAAATATAACTATAGCTATGTCACTCAAACTTTCAAATATAAGGGGTTTTACCCTCTACATCTAGTTGAAAAATAATTTTTATTATCAGGTGTAGCAAGGAATAAATGTTTGCCATAGGTACCTGTTCCTAGACAGCACAGAATTTTGGGGACAAAGACTGCCACCTTTTGGCGATAATCTGTAACAAAAAACTCACCTGTTTTCTTATGTAAATTATACTGTTCTAGTGAACCTTTTATTATATTATTTTAGCATCTTCTATCCAGAAAACCGAAGAACAAAACACCGGGTTTGACTGCAGCCAACCTGAGAAAGCATCTTCCCTTCAGGATTGCTGAATCCAAGGGCTCTGAGCACATAGGCAGAGCCAGGCTTTTTTCCTGGAGGACATTACAAGCAGATAACCCTGGCACAAAGTAATGTATTACATGAGAAAACTCACTTATGCACAATTTTCTTTCCCACACAGCATTGATTTAACCTTTAAGTAGGTCTGCTCTATACATTGGGGCAGAAGACCTAAAGACAAATTAATAAATTATTAAAAATTGTATCATAATATAAATAATCTATTAGCAACTTAACTCTGGTATATTCTACTTTTTCAGTACTTGACCTTGGAAACAATAATTCTCCATGTGGTGCTTTGAGTGTTTGGGCTTTTTTAGCAGCTGAAATAACCAGATTCCATCACACAGCACAACTGATCCACTGACATGGGTTCAACAGAAAGGCCTTTCTATCAGGTGATGTACCTGATGGAAAAAACCATCAGGAATGGTGAAGTCACCACCCTTGGAGTTATTTAAAAGATGTGGCACTGAGGGGCCTGGGTTAGGGGAGGGTTGGCAGTGCTGGGTTAACAGCTGGCCCCTGAAGTGTCTTTTTCAACCTAAATATCCAAGTTTTTATTTTCATCAGATAATGTAAAAGCCAGAACTTACACAGAACAGCTGAGATGAATAAGATAATACTGTCTTACAGAGCAAGATTAATTTGCAGCTTCACTACATGAAGAAATCAAAGTTAAAGAATGAACAGAGAAATGCAGATATATTTTTGTTAAAACAAATGCAATTATACAAAGATCAAAAGAGTATTTTACTGAGTTTCTTAATGCTGAAATTCACAAAAGCAATCGGCCTTTTTCCAGACAGCTGAGCCATCTGTAGAAGAATGAAACTGAAGAGCTGCAAGAGGCAATCAGAATACTGAGGAGTAACAAAAGCGCCAGGTATGAGTAATCTTGGCACTGAGTTATCAATAATAAGCAGAGGAAAGGATGTCTTTGGATGGCTATTTGGTTGGTTTGAGTTTGGGGAAAATTTTCCAACATGAAAAAAGATATATATTCTGTATTTCAGTTTAAAAAAATAAGAACAACAATCTACTAATTTCACAGAAATCTACTCTTACATTGGAAAACAGAATTTTGAAACTTGAGTTTAAAATGCCATTTTGAAAATCAGTTACATTACACCATCATGTAAAAAAACTTGAACAGTACTTTGCTTCCCACATTAAGACCCTAAATACCTCCACAATTAAAAGCTCACCCCCTTTAAAGACTGGCTATATTGAAAGGTGGCAGAGCACAGCAGAGCCCACTACCTGCCTGGCACCGCAGCCCTCCTGCCCAGCTGGAAGAGGGACATGGCACAGGCTCCCAGGCTTCCCCAGCACACAATTCCCAGCCCCTTGGAGCAGTAGAACAGTACATGCTGCTCAGAAAGTATTTTGATTCTGTCAGCAGGACTTCCACATGGGCCCTGCCATGTTCCCACTGCACCAATTGCACCACTTGCTAAAGAATGTGCCTTTTACAGTCTTTTCAAAACCATGTCCTGGTGGTCAAGGTTAATGTCTGTAATATCCTTGCCTTGAGAGTTTTCAACTGACTGAGGAAGTCAAGAAAAAATTTTAGAGCTTAGGTAAAAAGGCTGGGCTTAGGGGTATAGAACAGGATCATTACCTTGACATGCTGAACTCTGAATTTCTTTTGGTGTCAAATTTTGGAAGAGGTTTTTTGGGGGGTGGGTAAGGGGGTATATTTTGTAGTTGTTTGGGGCTTTTTTTCCTTGCACGTCCCACTTAAGCTGATTCTCAAGTTATTTAAGTCCCTTTTTTAACCCAGTAAATGTTTGAACTGCTTCCCAAACGATACTCAAATAAAAAATGTGTAAGATGTTTGCCATAAATCTTTAAGAAGTATGAATGATGGCTAAGTCATACACTAATAAAACTTGCAAGGTCAATTTTATTACACAAATGTGTAACAGACCGTGTAAACGGCAATTAAATCCTCAGTTTTTGAAAGTTGGGACATTGCTTTCTTCTTCAGGCACTCAGTAGGGATTTCCACTGAAACTTATATAAGAAAATATTTCAGTTCCTCATTAATAGAAACAGCAAAACAACAAAGGATAAGCTCTTACACCACAGTAAAATAGTGCAGTACTAATAAGTACCGTAATGCAACACATAATGCATAAACATGGGTATTGATGGATTAATTCAGATCCCATTTTGATATAAATCTTGCACTGACCACCATGACTCTTAACAATCCAATGACATAAGGCACATGGAAGAACAGCATAATGCCTTAATTTTACTTGTGATATGTGTGTTGTATATATTAACTTTTAACACCTGCAAAAAAACCAGTCAGGGCAAACTGCAGCTCCAGCCCTACCCTGCCTATTCCAGCATCCCAGAGAGGAAGGGTGACCTCCAGAGTGAGGATGGCACTGTCCTATAGTACTCCACCAGACAGAGCCTTCATCCTTCAACCTACTTCAGAATCAATGCAACAAACCCACCTTAAATAAGGATTTTGAGGAAGAGAGCTGGGTTAGAACCTAATAGAAAGTCCCAGTATTCTAATTCTGACCATTTTCAATCCCATAAGCAGTTTCACAGATAACACTTCCATTTATGCAGACTCTACTGACTTGAGTTAGTTTCCCAAATCATTTACATTGTGATACGAGTTTGCACTGCTCTGAAAATAATTTTATCTCCATTTTAAAAGACTGCAGAAAAGCTAAAGAAAAATTTGCCACACTAAGTGAGCCAACATTGTAACAATATTGTTTTGTTTATGAGTCCCATCTTTACTTTGGTTTATGTTTATGTTTTTTCTGATGCCATGGAAGTATGAAAGGATATGCTAATGATAAACCATAGTGGCAGTGACAGATAACACTTTAAAGGTGAAATGCATAATTCTCCAACAACCTTGGTAGTGTAGTCACCTTCCCTGAAACACACAGTAGAAAGCCACTCTTTTTGCATCACATTACTCGGCCTCAGAAATTAAGAAATAAACCTCAGGTTTGGCAGTTTTTGTTGTTGTTTCTCTTTTGGGTTTAATACATCTAGATCTAAAACTATTTGGAAATATCACTTCTTTGAAAGGGATAGGATTTTGTCTCAAGTTCAACAGTTAAAAGGATAAAAAAGAGACCTTAGCAATGCCAGACAGCAAATTGTTTGCTGCAGATATAATGGTAGTACTGCACAAAAATAGCTGTTCAGCCACCTTGCATTGCAGTATTAAATTCTTGAGTTCTGTATGACAATTGCTATATTCAAATATAGTTTATGTATAAAGATCAAACCTTGAAAAATTATGTGTTTTGCTCTGCTGAGATGTCTAACTATTTACATCCCCAAAGTAGCTTGGACTCATTCAGTTGTCAGCTCATTTAACAGGTTTTACACAAATTTCTTTCACTACAATTAATATTGTCTAAAACATTACAGATTGTGAAATTTTTTCACATTAAAGACAAATCAAATATTAGAAACATTTCCAACCAACCTGCCTCTAGCAATTATTACTTTTACATTCTGAAACACCACATACTCCTTACATCACTTCATATTTTGCAACCAGAAGGAATACTTTATTCAGTCTACTTTGTCTTTGCATATTATTGCAAGGCAAATGTTTTAAAAAGCTTCCCTCTAAAAATTCAAATGCAGAGGAACTTTGTGTTTTCAAGCCATATATTAATATTACTATAGCACAGATTTTTGAACTGCAGGAATGAGCATTTTACACTTCCTGACCAGTTTGTCTTTAAATAAACAGCCCTACAAGGGACATTAGTAGGTAACAAGCTAGCTGGCTTTCCAGTATGAATAGGCTTGAACTGGATATCCCAAACCTGAGTCAGGATATTACACCACCCCTGACACCAAGCAGGAATGTCAGCACATCAAGTGCCAGCAGCACAGAAACCTCCCACTTGCCTCAAATAGGCCCTTCTTGTCCCCAGAGGTGATACAGGAGCAGGTTCTTTTTAATTTTAGTAGCGTTGAGTTCATGTTGCTTTTCAGCTGTTACTTTTCAGTCATTCATAGGCTTTTTATCCTACATATCAATATTGCATGCAGAGGAGAGAGCAAGGACAGAGGAGTATGCTCGGTATTTGGAGTGGCCCAAAGGAACATGGGAGTTTATATGCTATGTCTTCCTTTTAGACTTCGTTCTACTCTTGTGAAATGGAAACTCACCTCCCACAGGCTTTTATTGTGGAATGTTCCACTACACCACAGAAATGAAGCCATTAATGATGCTTTTCACAATGGAATGTCATATTTACTCCTATCCATCTGCAAATCTCCAATAGCAATGTGAAAGCTACTTTTTCCAGGATCCCAAGTGTGGAATTCAGTCAGGGATGTTGGCAACTGTGTCTGCCAGAACCGAGATTTCTCCATCCCCAGAGTTTAGAAAGCAAGGAAAAAGTAGTCAGTATCAGCTACAATACACATTCATTCAAGAAATTCAAATTCATATTTTGGCAAATCAGGATTTAGGAGTTTTGGAACACCAGACAAAACACCACCAAGAATCCTCTAGCCCTGGGATCAAGAGAATGAGTTCCTTCCCCTTATTCACATTGCCTACTGATTAAGAGTCCACTCATCACTTTCTCAAAAATGATTGCAAATCTTTGTTTTTATGAGTTCCAGACTGCTGTAGGGTTACAGTGAAGGGACTGGCCTGACAGGCAGCAAACAGCTCTGTCCCACCAGGGCTGTGCAGTTCCTGGCACAAGGGAGGCAGCGGGGGCTGTCTGAGTACACAAACTGCTGCCAAGTCTGTTTGGAGAATGCAGTGCTGTTGGGGTTACTTCATTCATTTGGGTTCCCTAGGGAGGTGATAAGCAAATAAACACTTAGAGATTTCAGAGTAGTTTCCATGAGCTACCAGGATAAAATCATCCTCTGCACAGAAGCTTTAACAGCACGGAGAGGAGCCAGTTCCATCTGAGATACGGAAATCATTCCAATTTCAATTCTACATCAAGTGCTAACAGAGGAACTTAGAGCAGCCATATGACCCCACCAGTGCTGCCCTGGTTCCAGAGTGATTTGGCTTCCACAGAGTCTCCTTTTCCCAGCCACTCATTGCAAATCTCTTCTTCAGAAATATGGGTTCAGAAACTTCAAAGCCAATTAAATCTGTCCTTCAGTCTGAGACAAAAATCACAGAGCTCACAGTGACTACAGCCTGACCACAGAGAGAGGAAAACAAAAGCAAACAAGTTGCTCCTTCAGACAGCAGAGAAAGTGCACTGTGGAGGGGCAAGGTTTAGGAATAGAGTGCCTTACTTATTAAAATGCAGGAAGATTACTATCCCAGGTACATCTTCTGTAGTTGCATTCATTGAATTATCAAGAAGGAATGCAGAGATCTGTAGATCCTTCCTGGATATAACAGGGCTGAGATCAGCCAGAGGAGAACTACAGAGAGGGGAGAGGCCACAGCTCAGCAGCCTCTCTCCACAGCAGGCTGCTACCTGGGGAGGGCTGCACAGCTATGGGGGAATGCTAATTCTGGCTGGTTTATTGTCTGCTGGAAGTAATGAAATGAGCCAGGGTGCCATTTCATCCTAGAGGTTTAGGGTTTATTTTCAAATCCAAAGAAAATGAATCTCAGGGATATGGTGAACTCAGACTGGCAGATTTCACACAGCTTACCCCAAAATTAATAAATGCCTTGGTCGTATTCCTTTCTTTCTTTTTTAATTAAGTGATTTCCAGATAGAGTAGACAGGAGTATTAAAATTAAGGGATACACCAAATCTTATTACTAGTTTTGCTGTTTCACAATTCCAGAGAGAATTTTACCATTTCCAGAAGCTCTGTCTAGTTCTACTTAGTTTTTGTCTTGTTCTGAGGCAAAATTGATGCCAATTCCAGAACATGGGGAAAGTGCCATACAGAATTAATTTCAGCTGCAATTCCTATTTTAAAGTATCTCTTTGAAGCTCGCACATGAGCAGATTTCATATTCTCAGAACATATGCATTCACTGCATATCTACTTTGCCTGACAGTTTAAGGGAGACATTTAAATCCTTTCTCTTGATTGCAGCATTTCACATTTCATTTGAGTCCCACAAAGTCTCTGCTCTCACCATTCTCCTCCTACATCACACAGTACCTATCACAACACATTCTGAATTGTAAGGAGCACCCTCAGAGCAGAAACACTAGGTATGCCCTATGGCAAAAGGCAGACTAATCTCTAAAATGAGCAAAAGATCCAAAACATTGCTTGGGGACCACTTTGCAACACTATCTTTTGCCAAAGGCAAGTTTCTGAGAGGGAAAAAAATAGTCCTTTATGAACCCACAAAACTGTCAGTTCAAGAGCTGCACATACATCAAAACTAAAGAAAATTAAATGGCCCTCAGGTTTAAAAACAGAGCTTGATTTAAAATAGAAGCAAAAAAGCACAAAGCTGACTTTTGTCAAAAATTAACTAGATTAAAAATTTGTCAGGTTTTTGTGCGTGTGTGCAAGAGGAGAATGGCATTTCTAGTGCAGGTGAGCAAGAGCTCTGAACACGAGAGCCAAGCACTGGATTGTCTTCATGGACTCATAGCTGGGTATTATGGGTTCTAGATTTGAGCTGACCTTAAAAAACACCCTTCCTGAAACAGAAATTATTGAGCACTGAGTTTTTCTTACTTTGATTTACTTTAAATGGCTTTCTGCACAGAAATCTATCCTCTTGCTAGCAAGCTGCTGAGCCTGACCTCTTCAGGCTGTAACTGCTCCAGAGCTTGATAGACCACAGTTGCCTTTCTGCTCCTGAGGGCAGGGATGTGCCCTCAGGTCATGGAGTCCATCCACACCAGTATTCAGTCTCAGTAGTGGCCAAAATAAATCCAAGGAAGCATAAAATAACAATCTAAGTAGACATGATAATGCTCCAGGATACCCTGTAGCTCTGGGACCTCCCAAGAACTGAGTAACCCCCCCTTAGGCTTTGCACTGGAAAACAGAGCAGCTGCTTGCACTCCAATTCTCCCCACCATTCATGATGCTGCTGACTCATTTTACACACCTCACCCCTCAAGTCTCTTACTTTCAAGAATGAGGAATCCACACACATATAATCCACTTGCAGTAAAGACATTCACACCTATAGTTGCCTTTACTTCCCTTCTCTGAATTCTTTAAGTCCATTATTGACTTCCTAAAACCTGAACCACGCCCTACTGAAGTTGCAGCAATGCTGTGAATTATGGTGTTGGCAAACAGCTTAATTAGAGATTCACAGTGGCGTTTATCACACCCAAAATACAAGGTGAAAAGCCTCAACATAAATCTGAACACAGCTACCAAATTATAAGTGAGGCTTTGAGGTCTCAGACATGACTTGATGAAGCCTGAAGGTTGGACACCTGAGCCACGTGGCTGCCCTTGCTGCACTGTGAGCCTGGACAATGAGACCTTGGTCACCAGCAAGGGAAAGCTCATGCTATTTTCTCTTCCCTCACTCTTTCATCAGGATGCCATTCACTACAGCACAACACCAGTCACACTCAGCTACTAGAAACATACAGATTTTTTTGATGAAAAATAATAATCTGTATTCTGGGACTTGAAATGTCTTCCCTGGGTTTCTACTTAAATGAGAATGAGATTTTCAGTGTTTTCACTTTTTAAAAACATATCAAGCTTTCTGTTTTCTATCAGCTGAGAATTCCAACATTTTTCAGGTAAAATACGTTTTTTTTTTTTGTCTACTGTGCTACCCATTTCGACATGAAAAGGAATTAGAACAGAAATACTGAAAGTGCCATCCAGCATTGCAGGGCAAGGAGGAGAAGCAGCTGCAGGAGAGAGCACTGTGTAACACTGCTGAGGCACTGAAGGGTCTTCCCACACCCCAAAAGTGGATGGGGAGCTCTCCAGCTCTGCACTGACATACTGAATGTTAAGACATGGAAATGAGTTCCTTTTCAATTGTCACACATAGAGAACATTTTAAGTTGTTGCACCTTACATTTTATAAAATAATGTCATTTCTCCATTCTCTTCTCCTAAAAAAATGCATAGATTGAAAACTTTCAAGTTTACACCAAGCCTTGAGATCCTTAGGGCTGAAGAGATGGAGAAGCTGGTTTTAGCAGAACAGCTGAGGACATTATAAAAGCTGAGAACATTACCTGTACTAATAAGATCATATCAAGTTTACAAAGTTTAAGTCTAATATAACTTTTATTTTGCATTTATTATTATTTTATTGTTATTATAAGAATCACAAAGCTTCATCTTACTATGAAAGTGCAGGGAATGGCCAAATTATCTCTGCTAGAATTTGATAGGACAATGGAGCACCTACTCTGAGACTGCCAAGTTATGATTCACTAAGCAGAGTCAAGGTTAGACCCAGATGCCAATAAAGATTCATTAAGTATGAAATACAATATCAGCAGTGTCTTTGTAATGACCTGAACGCTAATTTAGGCTCAGAGTACTCAAATTCCCCAATGAAGGAAAGGGAAAATGGAGCAATTTCACAGCTTTTAACCACAAATGTGATAACATGGAAAACATTTGAAAATATATTGGGAGCCATATAAAAATGGGAGTAGGCAAGTGAAATACAACGTTGCAAATTAGTAGTGTTTAGTTAGATTTTTCTTTATTTCTTCTAGTGAAAAGAATGATTCATTTTCCTAGCTATTTTAACTACCTTAGAAGACTTTAACTCCAACAAATTAAAATTAACCAGAAATCAAGTATACCATGTACGTTGGCACCCACAAGGGTTTCAGCCTTGTGAGATTTGTGTGAACAACATGGACATATCTTGCATGAGGACAAAGCAAATGCATGGATATGCCAATGGAGCTTCTGTCACAGCCCTGGCACTGAGTTCTCCTTGAAGAAATGCACAATGTTTATGGCTGCTTAGAAATTGCATGTCTTCACCTGCATTCTGGAACATTATATTTCCACCTTACATGTTGTGCATCCCCCTGAGTCCTGCTCTGGATGAGATCAGACCAATGGGAGCTGAGCGGTCTCTGTGACACCAAGCACTGTGTTATACCATGATCCTTGTCTTCCCTGCTCTGGGATGAAGCTGTTTAAGACTTCATTCATTCATGCATAATATATGAAAGGCTTCGAAGCTTAACTTAGCTCTGCCATTTTAGATGAAATATTTCAATTATTTAATAAAGAAAACCTGCAGTTTGTGTTGACTACATCTGATATCCCTTTAACGTAAGGAATCCTCAGCAGGAGCAGCTGGACTTTCATGATTTTGCAATTACAAGATAACTTTTCTCCTCTGCCTGTCGTGCACTCTAAGACAGTAGCAGTAAAAACATCTATGTCACAATAATACGTAACATAAAAATGTTTTAAGAACATGTAATACAAAAGCCATTGTTTTGTATTACTTTACTTTTTAAACATTTTTAAAATATGTTCTATTTCCCTATTGGTATTGCAGTAAACCCACATTCTCTTCTGTGCCACCACCTGAGTGTATCACCAGGGATCATGCTGACACAACTATGATTTTTAACTTATTTCACTTTCACATTCCACACATTTACAGAAAGACAAATCTTGCAAAACTCATTCTGGATATTCTGGAACCTTCACGACAAAATCCAACCTCAAATCCAGTCATTAGCAAATTAATCTTTTAAGATATTCTGATAAACTCCACTATTCTTCCTATAGTTCCTACAACACATTAATTCCTAATCTTTCTCCATAAGAAGTGCCTTGTTGCACCAAAAATTTCAGACTTGTGGTGGCACAATTGTTAAGTAACTGATGTCTAAATGGGTATTGATAAACTCAGAGTGCAAAAAGAAATTAAAGTAACCTTGTTCTAGACATGAGGAGCGGCTGGAACCATTGCAGATTTCATGGTGGCTCTCTTAGCTTTCATAGTTAGTCCGTCCCTTAATTCTACCAAACTAAACCAAACTACTATACCTTCACCTTTAGTATTTTTTATAAGAAATACTGAAACCCCAAGAAGCTTCCATTAGAAATCCAGTAGCAATCCATGGTGTCATTTCAATCATCATTTCTAGCATTCTGAACAGGTAGAAGCATTCTTTTCAAACCCTAACTTCAAAACAAATACCTCATTTATACACAAAATGTGCCTTGTGACTTTTTGTTATTGACAGCTGTGAAGCCCCAGTTTGTCCTGCAAGTCATGTCCTGAAAGCATTGAGCACCGTAAGGGCTTGTGGTCATGGGTTCTTTAGCAAACAGCACACCCAGACAAGAGAAATGAAAATTATTCCTGGAATTTCACCTCACGGTAATCACAAAATAATCACTGTGTTTTCCTTATCTGCTCACAATGGACATGTAAGTCTAATGAAATATGTTACAGTCATAAATGGACAGATGAAAGATGAAATCAGGTCAATGCTGATTTAATTACATTTACAATGGCAATGATAAATAATTTGTTTAACTGTGGGAGAAAGGAAAAAACTACTATCACAGTTGAAAAATATCTACAGAGCAAGACAGTGGGTAAAGATTAGAATGTAACATGAAGCAGCACATGATGAATAACCCAGCAGGACAAGCAAAGTACAATTACACATCATTAAGGAAAAATAATTTAGAGAGGATTGAACATAAAGAGATAATCAAGAAGTAGTCAAAAATTAAAATATCCAATAAAATATTAGAAAAGCAGGAGAAATTCTTCAAAAAGTACCAAACACTGGCAGGGAGGCAGCCAGACCACAGAGGATCAGGGAAGGAAAGTGTCAGTATTGATACAGCATGGGACAAGCCAATTAATTGCCTCAGAGTTCAGCACAAAAGGCACAAAGAGTGATCAGGAAATTTATATTATTTTTTGAATGAGAACATGTACTTAAAGAAAAAAAAAGAAAAAGAAGAGCCAAGGTAATTAAATAATTTCAATGAAACTCTAAAACTAACAGTTACAATAGCTTCTGGTTTCACAACAGCTTCAAGAAGTCTATCAAGGCACTGATAGACTGCACTTTGGTGCAGACTGTCACTAGGAATTGCCTAAAATAATTAACTAATGTCCATTGCTACAGCTTTCCAGCCACACAGGCCATCTCCTTAGCCATGAAAAATGACCAGCAATTCTCTGAAGTGTTTATTTGATATATTGTGTTATAGCCATCAGGAGAGAAATGGAGTTATAAAATGTATTTCCCCCAGTTAATCATGTCCTCGAAGGGAGATTGGGGTACTGGGGAAAGGTTCAATTCAATTTAATTCTGAGGAAGTTTTGTTTCACTTTTACCGTGCAATACCCCAGTTTTGTCCTGAACATTGCTTTAGGTTTACATAAAGCATCCTGGCTCTGGGCAGCAAAGTGAAAGCTGAAGATTCATCAGGCAGTTGTGTCTGACACCGTATCACACAGATCTGAGCTCAGAAAACAAGCTGATGAATGAGAAGACAAAAGCTATAAGCATGCAGCACTTCTTCAGATAAAATACCATTTTTTAAATAAGAGTACAACAACAGCCAAAGAACTCTATTGTAAGCTTAAACTACTTAGTTTTTCAAAAACAGCAATAATCTAAAAACTTCTGAAGTTCAGCTCTTCATGTTGCTTACGGGATCACAGCAATAAGTTTGTTATCACACCATATAATGTCAACACGTAAGAGACACAAGACAGCCCCAAACCTCTGCCCAGCAGTGGGAGCAGTGTGTGCTGCAGAAAACAGCTTAAGAAACAGGACTAAAGCCTTTGGCTTGGGTTATTTTTTAGTAAACCATTTTAGCTTATGGCAATCAATGTTTTATGGGCTTCCCAATTTAAAGGTTGTCCATTAGTATATTAATTAGCCACCTATGGACTCATCTTTTATGAATTCATCCAATCCCTTATTGAACTTGAAAGATCAAGAGGTTATTGATTTAATTTCTAGATCATGAGCATGGATTTATCTAAAAGTAAAAGGAAAATAACTATTCCCATTTCTAAAACGATTCATAGTGACATTTAAATGAAAATTGCTTAATTCACAAATCAAGGCAAAATTTCCCTTTTTATATGTCAAAAATATTTGCATTAAAATAAGATAATTTAGTCTTCTTAAATCTATCTCAAAAAAAAACAGCGTTTTTCAAGTGTAGAAAAGTAAAACTCCATAAATATCCATAAGTGTAACACAATTAAGATAAATGCAAAATTAGTGACTCAAGAATTACTAATTTACTGGCACATTTACAAAGTGCTAAATTACCATTTCACCACAAGATATGGGGAATGAGGGATAAAAGTTTGATTTTACTGACAAAAGTCAGGTTTTTTTAATATAATGAAAAATTATAATAGAAGCCAATCTTTTTGAATTGCAGATGTTATTCTTCTCTGCTCAGTGTGTCAAAGAGGACAAAACCCCTGTGCTGTGCAAGCCCCAAGGAGTATCAAAACCAAAACACCCACTGGTGAAAAAGTGAGCTCTAAACTAGCAACCAAAGATTTTGATCAGCATTCTCCTTTAACGTGTTCCCTACCTGTGCCAAAGATTTGCCAGCTACAGTTTTTAAACACTGTATTATCCTTACACTTAAGAATTAACCTCTCATGTCCCCAGATTCTGTTCTGATGTATAAAATGTTGTCCTGTAATCCTTCTGAGGAGGCTGAGGTGTATTGTCAATATTACAATAAACGTGGCAAGGGTGATCAGAAGATACATGAAATCTCTAAATGCTGCCTAACTCCTCCTTCCTGCAGCACAGCTCATGCCTTCTGCTGCAGCATGGCTTGCTTCTCCAATTCCTGCTTCCTTTTAAAACAAAGACTCACAGGTACAGGGCACCTATTCCTTTTTTCTTGCATATACTGTTTCCATTGCCTTTTTTCTTTGCTCTGTAATGACTCACAAAAATATAAGGCACAAGATTTTTCTGTAACATAGTATTTCTGTAGTGCTTTGTGCCACAATTATTGCTGTAATTTAAACCTTATAATAAAAAAACAGATTAATCAATAAAATTTCAATTTATAGTATTAGTTTGGAACTGTTTATTTCTTCCATGAAACACCTTTTTTGTTATGATTTACTCAAGCAGTTTGTCCTCCTGGAGTACTTGCACAGCATGGCCAGCAGCAATCAGCCAAGATATGCTGCTTAAACGACAGAGAAATACATTTGGTGCAAGAATATGTGGCTGTATCTATTTATATGGATAGTAAAATAAGGTATGAAGCATTCTCTTTGATTTATTGGGTTTTCCCTTCAGAGTAACTAATTTTAAAACATATACCAAAGTAAATGTGGCATAACTTCATGGCACTGAAATCAAGATGCTACCTAAAATAAATGGCTACATTTGTCCTTACTGTTGCCAAGCACCAAAGACAGAGCCAAATGACACAGTGCTTAACAGAACATGAGCTACACAATATTCTTCCTTCCAAACTTAAAATCCACAAAAACAAAATTCAAACTTATGCTCCCACCACCCAGGGATTTTTAGCTTTGTGTCACCTCAAAACAGAAGAGCAAACTCAAGGCCAGGTGTCAGGCTCTGTGCCTGCTCTCACCCAAGTGCCCTGCAGTCCTGCCTTACAGAGCTGGCAGCCTCAGCTGCTCCTTCCACAAACTCAAATTTTGCAACAGGAACGTGTCAAGATGCTTTTGGTTTGGTCCATGGAAAGCATCACCTGGACATTTTCATGAAGGCTCACATTCAGAGTCCATCTTTGGAAGTAATTTGAAATCTGTTAAATGTTATTTTTAATCACATTTTGATCAATCAGTAAAACTAAAACTGCCTTGCTGTTGATGGGTAAGATTCTTTCCACCCTTCCTATGAGCCCTAATCCTGGTTGATCTCCAGTGTGGAGGACTGAAGCACTAGCAGAATCTGAGCACTATGAGGCACAGTCTTCACTGGGTTTATGTTGTTCCTGGGATGTTGCCCTTTTGCCCAGCAAAATCCTCAGATCTCTCAATCAATATGTGCCATGTATGAGCCACTGTGCCTTATTCCCTTACAAAATGGAAGTCTGAGTCTTGCTTATATTTATCTAACGCTCTAGAGATTCAGGTTTCTAATTTGAAACATTGAGACACCTACAATTTGAGCTGAGCTTTCTACAGCTGCCATACACAAGAACTTGCACATCCAAGTCTAATGTTAACAAACCAAACTTGAGCCTTTTTCTTGGTATTCATCAGAAGGAAGATTAGTTTTAAACACTTGAAATTCTAGTTGCACCATCAAATCTGATGTTTTACTGCAGCTGCATTTCACACAGCTGTTAAAGTACCATCCAAAACAAGGACACATTAACTAAATTTTCGGTTAACTCACTCTCAAAATAAACCTCTGCTTTTCTGAACAACAACAAAGTCATCTCCTCTCACTGTTGGTCTGGTTTTGCCTCCCCAAACTTTTTCACACAGCACCAGTCGTGGTAATCTTGAAATACTGATTAACAGCATTTGTGACCACTTGAAATTCAATGCTGCTGGGAAGGCTTTCTTTCTCCCCACCTTCAGCAGCAGCTGCCTAGAACGATTAGAGAGCCCCAGCACTTAAAAAGGACACTGCTACAGTCTGTACAGCTTCCCAGTCTTGGAGAAACTGGAGAAGGAGCACAGTGGGTTTGTTGCAGAAATCTAGAAAGCATAATTCTATTCAAACAAGAAGATAAAAGTAACTAGTGTCCAGAGGAAAAAATGAGATGAAGCAAAATAACTTTTGAACCAGTAAAGTGTTAAAAATCCAAAAGGTGAGAGAGAAAGGAACTGTGCTGACCAGTGCTGGGCACGTTTGGAATACATAATGAGCTGTTGGACACATAACAAATGGACTAAGCTGGAAGTGGTTTAGATTAAGCAGGAATCTTCCCACCTAATTACACTAAAGTCAAATAAACTCGAGAAAGGTGGGAGTGAAGAGGATAAATGGATATTTGCCCTCAGTTCTGTGTGTAGGAGGCTGTTCCCTCCTAGTGGCACTCCCGGGGCAGGGCAGGCTGAGCGGGCACCTCTGAGCTGGCACAGACCCCGTCACGGGCAGGAGGAGCAGAGAGAACAGTTCATGCTCTTAAAAAACACTAATGAATTCTCTTACAGCTCTTTTCATTGAAATGCATCTGAGCACTTCAAAATGAAGAATCACACAGAGATGATAGTCTCTCTCCCACTCAAAATATTGATAAATGACCATTCATTAAAGCCCTCCAAGACAGCCATTAACAGGCTCTCCTCACCATTGCCCCTGGTGCCCTCTCACGCTCCACAGACCAAATGCAGGAGCTTGGCAGCATTTGGGTAATGGAAAAAGAAGGCAGAAGCTTGAAAACCTCTCTGTTACACCAAGCTGAGCATTCTCTTTAAGAAGATACCTTTCTTAACTATCTAAGCATTAAATTGAATGAACATAAGTTTGCAGAAAACAGGCTGATGTCTCATGAACAGCAAGTAAGCTACAGTGCATCTTCTCAAGAGAGTATTTATAGTGAATTAAAAATAAGTATTGATAAACCCTCCAAAAGTGAGCTGACACTGAACAGCTACCATTTTTCATAGCAAAAAAGTAGTATTTTTACAATATCAAAAAATAGATTCAATCATTCATATTTACAACATAAAATAAGAATTAAGATTGAAAACTGAACAGGTGACAGTTGTGCAAATGGAATTAAGTTTTAAATAAAACACATGATGATTTGAAAGGACTAGTTTAAGTCACACATTGAACAGCACATTGGACAATATGGCTACTTCTGTTAAAATAACGAATGTTAATATAAAATATGTTAATAGCCTAAAAGAGTGATAAGAAAGAAGGATAAATGAGGCTAATTTATCCTACTTCTTTCTTCCAAAACTACTTTACTGTTTTCTTCCTGCTGACTGAAGAGTTATTTGATGTTGAGGGCAAAGACTGAGCGTTATGTACTTTTGCAATGAAGTCTAATACAAGAACTAATCCATGAAGTGACTGGATTTTCTCTCTGTCTGTATTTCTAGATAAGTTTTCTACAGTTGAATGCACGATCTTTAAATAATTTTTGCTTTTTTTTCCCAGCACTGAAGATGAAACCCTCATAATTGTCTCCAGCAGCAAATGCTTTTAAGTTTTCTCTACAAGTCTTTATTTTCCTCCTTTTTATCCTAAGAATATTTTTTCTTTTTTTTTTTTAATTCAAACTTCCAAAAGCATTCACTAAATTTCCTAAGACTAACTAACCATGGACTATTTTTTTTATTTTTACATACAAACATGCCAGAATTTTAGACAGACAAAAGTCAAAGATGTTTCAAGTTGCTTTCTTTTTGTAGCTATTCATTTCAAACTGTACTAAGACAATGAAAGCTCCACATTTGCAGAGCAATGTGCACCACAGCAGTGATGATCCAGGGAGAGGAGTTCCTGGATACTGCCCAGACCAGGTGGTGTCCATGACTCCCTGGAATTCTTGACATTTAGCAAAAGCAACAATCAAGTCCAGTGGGAATAAAGAAGAAAAATATTTACCATACCTTTAAATAGTTCTCCAAACTATGACTGTCAAGGTTCTGTGTTATGCTACTGAGCACTCCACTGACTGTCAGTGAGTTGCTAACCATCTTTTAATTTTCCAGTGTAGTCTAACTTGTAAAAAAGTAAAAGTAAAGCTCTTAGTGCTTTCAAGAAAAGACATTTGTCACTCACATATGAAGGAGACCACTGGAACTAGAAGCAAAAGTTAACTGACACCAAAATTAACTAGCAACAATTATAGTTAAAATACTAGATGTGAATACCAAAATATTGCTGAAAACCTTTAATTTGTCAGCATAATTAATACAACTGTAGCCATCTCTCCTTTATTCATTATGCCTTTATTCTGTCAGTTAAACCTATTTATAGTAATAATGGGTTGATTCACCATAATTTCCCTCTACCCACAACCATTAATAATTCTTTTCCTTCAGCAATTTTATAAACCTAATGTTCAGTTGGGGTTTTTTCCCCCCCATGTCCATCTGCTGATTAAAAAAACCCCAACTTTCTTGCTATATTTATTAAAAAAGTACAAATCAGGGGTCAGTATAGCCCCTACTGAGCAGCAGTTTTAAAGATTGCACACTGATATTCATTTTCCTTCTAATTCTACAGATGCACATTAGCTCAATGAAGGAACTGGGTGGGTAGCAGGAAAGTGTTTATTCTATATTGTGAAATAGTGAGCCTAGAAAAGTAATAAGTTCTGACATTTAAGATCTTTCTATTTCTATTACATGAATATAAAGTATGAATGATTATTTGCTTCTCTTCTCAAGAATGCCATTCCCAATCTAGCCTTGATCAAAGTGATAGAAAATCAGAATAAAAATACAGTGCAATAAAATACACAGTGGGCATTCTAGTCAGCGTACATTTAAAATAGACTGAAAAAAAAATTGTTCAAAATTCACCTGGAATATTTAAAAAATTCACCACTGTCACCTCAGCTGGAGAAGAACTTACCACTAACTTACACACTAAAAATTAGTTAAAATCCAAATACACTCCAGAAAAGAGTAAAGTAGCTGGTTTGTAAATAAAAGCTATATTAATTGACTACAATATTCAGTATGAATTCTTTACTGAGCTTTCATAAACTATATAGCTGGAAATCTGAAAATATCCTGTAGTGCTCTGAATAAAGAAAATTCTTCTGTTTAGGAACTTTCTCAGCTTTGAAGTACTTGCTGTGATCTCTGTGTTCATCAAGCCAAGTTCATTTGCACTCACCAATATATCACTTTATTTTAAATAAAAATTTATTGGCCAGCACACCAATTTACCAGTATTTGCTTGGAAATATCTGAAAGCAGTACATATAGTTTAACACTTTGCTTACATACATAGGTACGTGTATATGCAGAAACCAAGCAGTAAACCCACATCTGCTGACATTGCACATGTAACCCCCAAAATGCACCTGGCCAAAGGTCTGTGCCCTCATGGACTGGTAGCCACAGATTCCAATGTGCAAACTACACATGCATAGGAATAAGCATAAACATTTCAAACACATACATTACTTTAACTGTGCATAAACAGTACCATCCTTATAGTATCTGGAAACAGCTTAAAGACTGGTGTAAAAATCATCAGTGGAAAAAAATCCATTTCTCTTCATTGCAAATGTTTGTTAAATGTAAATGCTGATATTCTACTCCTTAGAAGAACATTTGTCTGCATGTGGAATTTCATGATAAAAAGCTTTAGAGTCCCAGGTTTCTCTAGATAAACCCCATTGGTTTACTGATGCATGAATGCACTGAAATTGAATTACTGTACAATAGCAATTACTTTTCACAGTACAGTTATAATGAGAATCAGCTTCACAATGAACAGAGGTAGCTACAGTAGGAAAAGTTAATAAAAAGAAGTCTCTTATTTGCATTTTCCACTGCAGCAATGGTAGTTGCCTTAAAGAAAAATAATCCTTAACACTCTCTTTGCCATCTTACCAGTAAATCAACAATCATTTTTATAGGACCTCTTTATTTGCAAAGAAAGACTAATGAAAATAGAAACTTAACTGCACAGCTAAAGTATTAATAATAGCTTTTTGAATATTCCTTAATACCTTACCTATTTTTAATTTTGTTTTCTTTTTCACTTCCATCTAGCCTTATTGGATTTTTTCCCATTATATCAATAACTAGGAAATGTTAAAGCACCAAATGAGCAATTTTAATTCCACCTCTTTCTCACTATCAAGTTTATTGGTGTAGTCTTTTGTTACTGAGCATTGTGTCACAGTCCTCCAGTCTTGTTCACTTTCAAATGAGTGGAGTCACTAAAGTAGCATAAAACTTCTAAAAAATTATTTAAAATATAAAATCACTGGTGACTTTGAAGTAAGTACTCTTTAAAGTGCTCAAGCACTTTTCTTACAAGTGAAATCACTAAGAGTCCAGGAGAAGCAACTGCAGCAATGCCACGAGTGACAGCAGGTTACACAAGGCTCTCAAAGGGATTATTTGTGCTTGGCTGGAAAATTAAAGCACCTGCTAAACAGCACAGGAAACATTTTCGTGTCTGCCACCCTAAGGGCACTAAGATTTTTCCCAACTCAAGTGTCATAATCTTAAAAGTAAACGGATACATCTGCCTTTGTCACAGATAGAAACAAAGCATCAGCAGCACTGAACCAAACCCACTCTGCAGTGATTTTAACTTCGTTCATGTCACAAATACCTCAGAATAAAATGTTGCCTGAAATTCCATCAAGTAGGGCAGTATTAGGGAGGAAATGGTTAACAAGAATATCCTGAAGAGACATAAACCTAAGGTAAATAGTGAACACTGGGGAGGAGGGGGGGAAATTTGCTTGCAAGGGTTTCCATCAGTAAGTAAATGACAAAAGGTTATATAATTGGTTTAGTACTTTCAGTTTTCCATTTATCTTATGTATCTGACAGCATAAAAATAGGACATTCTGTGATAGGATAATTGCATACTGAAGGGTAATTCAAACAGGGGATGAATATGATAAAAATCACACCAAACCAACTAATCACTATGAAAAGCGATGAGACAGAAAGATAAAAATTCAACCAGAATATTAAGAGGAAGGAGGGAGAAGAGAGTTCAAATGTGATAGTAGCTTTGAACAAGTTAATGTATTTGAAAGCATAAAGCAAAAAAAACCCAAACCAAACAACAACAACAAAACCCCCAAACAAACAAACACACCTGAGGCCTTTCCAAGCTTTCCTATTTCTCTATTTCAAGGTCTTTCTTCTTTGCCCTTTCTACAAATCAAACATTTTGTATAGTGTGGCTTGCTGAATTTTTGTCACAGATTTCTGTATGTGCTGAAACGTGAAGAAGTACATTGATTAAAATGTTTTATCTCAAAAATACTTAGATTAAATCATGGATATTGTTGTCTACCTGAAGCTAATCCAATGCGTACTGTAGGGTGACAATTTGGGCTAACATTGGAACATGCTTTCTGAGTCCTTGGATTCAAACCCTCACAATGGAGACAGTGTTATTTCTAGGGCTGAGAGATATTTGTAAGGTCCTCTTCATTTAGTATTTATCCCAATATTACCACCAACATATCCAACATATCACTCTGAAATCTATGTTTCAGTGCTCTTGCACAAGTTTCCATCAAAAGCTAATATTAAAATTGTATTATTTCAGACACAAGACAATCCAGTATCAGATTGAAACAGAGATCTTAGGTCCAGAGGAGTTTTTTAACTCCTACCTCCCCTCCCCAGATATAAGAGGAAAATTAGTTATGATGTATCAAAAATGAAACTTGTGCAAAACCTGCATTGTACCAAAGGATTTTGTAGTTCTCATGAGGTAAAATACTAAAGTACTTACTACCAGAACATAACAGGTCACTCACTACATCTCTAGCAACCAAGATGGACCACTTTATGGAATCATGCAAAAATTAATAGCTCTATTGGAAAGGACACTAAACAGATCATTCCTGAAAAGAAGGGACCCTGTCCAAACCAAGCTTTAAGCTTCCTTTCCATGAAAACCTTCCAAAAAGGCCCTGGATTTTGGTCACTAAAATCCACTCAATATTATACACTTGCTTTAACTTCACAGAATTTGGGCCCATTTTCACTCAGAGCATGGTGGCCTATGTTGAGGCTATGTTTTTTCCTCCTTAAATGAACACACCATCTGTTTGAAGAGACCACACCTGTTCTAAGCATTTGTTAGGAAGCTCTAATTGAGACACAAACTGCTGTTCCCCATCAGCACTCCTCACTGATGGAACTCTCTTCCCTCACCAGTGTGCAGCTTGCCGGGCACTTCTTGCTCTAAGTGAGCGCTGCTCAAAGAATGGTTTTTTCACATTGTTATGATCTCAGGGGAGCAGTTTTCTCTGCTAAGGAACAAGGAAAACAGCTCCCCTTGAGTCAATTTTCTGCAGGCTTCTGGAAGCTGTTGCACACATATTAAAGTGGAGTTTTTCCTCTGAAAAACAGACTGTAAAAATAGCTTTGCGGGGTTCCATGTTTATTGTCTTTCTCTGCTTCCCTGCCAAGTGTGCTCAGTTTTACAAGCTGAAATATGTTTTACTTCACTGCCAGCCCAGAAAATTCAGCCTCTAAAATGTAGCCAAATTCCTTCTTCCCTTTTGCACCATAACAAATAATACAAGACTGAAGGCGAAATTGTGTCTACTGTTACACAAATGGGATCCCTGTCCTCGGGTGACGCTTTCAGCTCTGCAGTTGAGACTCAAATGCCTTCAGCTCAATTGAGCAGACACGCCTGGCTGGAACAGAGTAGCTGGTGCTAAACAGCAGCACCAGAATGTCCTTAGTTTGCTGACACAGGTGATGTAACAGCAACTAGTTCTGGACAGGTACCTCAATTTCCAGCAAAGAATAATGCAAGATGAAAACTGCAACAGGATGATCAGTTACTCCTTAGGATATGCAAGTTACAATAAACTCCTATTTGACATAGTAAAACACAGAAGTCCAAACTTTTTCCTTTTTTTACGGTAAACATAATAGGCACCAAAACTACTGCAAAAGGAGGATCAGAATGAAGACAAAAAAAAAAATTAGAAGAGGGAACCAAACAAAAAACAAACACACATTCACACAAATGCTTACAGATATACAGAAAGCTTCCTAGTCACTTAAGGATCATTATTAGGCTGCCTGCAGAGTGAGTTAGTACTTACCACAATTAAAAGAATTTTAGATTTAGTTGCATTTGAAGTCTTTGGATCTTTTTCTCGATTTGATCTAAAGGACAGTTATTGAACACAGACATTTCCCTGCATTACTATTTTTGTGACAGTGAGCAGTGAAATAAAGTCTGCTTTGGTTGGATATTTTGAAATCTAACATTTTAACACACAACCATATGTAGTTATGTTTTACTGTGCACAAATGATACCTTACAACTCATATCAGAAATTGGTAGTCCAAATCTAGTTACACTCTCTTGCATTTATCCATTGAAGGTATAAATAATTTATGCCTATTCTCTTGAACACTGTTCCTAAAATACCTCTGATGCTTTAGCATTTCCACTCCAGCACCTTCAATTGCTAGTACAGCCTTGAGAGCAAAGCCTAAATTATATACTTAGTTTTACATCAGAGAGGGAAATAGCAGGCTGATCTGCTGCTTACCCGAACAGCTTCAGACTTCTTGTGAAACATTTCTTCCATATTCTTTGCTAACTTTTTCACAAGCTGAAGGCCATCAATTTCTTCTATTGCAACATCCTTCTCATATTCTTTGTATTTCTGAAAGAAGAAAAAAAAATAAAAACAGGGAAAGTTATTCACAGGGAACCAGCTGAATTTTGTACAAGTAATTATTCATTTCATATTACACTTATGCTGACATTCTTCGTTTATTTGAGGTTTATTTGTGTGACAACAGGCTGCCTTGTGCCAAGATACCATCACAGGGAGAGAACTGGATTAGAACCAGAACTCCATTAAAAATAAAAATATTTATCTCGTGCGCTGTAGGAAAATGGTAATTCCTCTTCACAACATTTAAATTACTCCTCCCCACAATTAAACAACAGCCAAAAAAAAGCAGCAAAAAATCCTTGTATCCCATCCAAGAGCCATTTAAAACCAGTGAAATGCTTGGCAATCCCTGGCACCTTAGCAGTAAAGAATCCTCCTCCTGAGTGAAACTTCCTGTGCACCTCTGTTTCACAGGCTTCATGCCATGCTTACATTATCAATATGTACACTATGAGCTTGTCAAGACATTCTCAAACTTCCATGCGAAGAAAACCCCGAATAAACAACATGAACATGAGTCCCCATCTGAATGCAAGCATAAAAGCATCCTTTATGCAATATGGATGAGCATCACCTCACAGTCTCCTGTCATGATGGGAATCTCTCTCAGACTGCCTTGGCACTAAAAATATATTCAAAACAATTTTTATCCTCTATTTTCTGCATATCTAAAGTTTTTCTTTATCAATGCTTATAAGGAAGCTTGCAAGAATAAATTACTTTAAAAAAGTATTTAATACTGAGAACATTTTTCCTCCCCATGTCATTCCAGAATGGCCTGTACTCCAGGAACCAATGGCTTTCAGGCTAGTTATTGCTTGATTTCAGTCTAGTTATTGCTTGATTTCAGTCTAGTTATTGCTTGATTTCAGTCTAGTTATTGCTTGCTTCTCTTTCTAAAACATTTGTGATTGTGTTGCACTAATCACTGCCCATGACCAAACCCTCGGCCTCTTCACAGGCTGCCCTTCCATGGCACTCCAAGGAAGCAGAAAGGCAAACCTGGCTTTTTTGTGAGTTTTATTCCTGTGTGCCAAAAATATCTTCCAAATCCTCTAGGGCAACCCACAGCACAGAATTTGAGTCAATAAAATGAAGTGGTATTATTAAAAGGCTTTATCATTAAAATTTGCCTGCAGAATTACAATTATCTCCAAACCTTAAATAACTCCAGAGAGAGAATAAAGAATAAGACAATCAAAAACAGTGGTTCAAAGTTCCTGGATGAACACTAAAATTATCAAAACAATGAATAAATCAGAACCAGTCATGTCCTGGCTGGTGATAGAGGAAAGGATTCTATCTTAAGAGAATGCCTACATGTTGTACCCATTTTTTCCAACAAAACTAATTTTCAAGGTAGAATGACTTTGGACTTGCTTTAAATTTTATACTTATCTGTGAAAACTTGTGTGAGTGTTTAAATAATGAAACAATATTTGATAAAACATCATTTACAGATGATTTTAAAATAAAGTTAAAAATACAAAGTTTCAGTAAGTATTTAGAGCAATAAATATTTTATGTCCTCTAATTTAGTAATAATTTCACTTTTCCACAATCTCCTGTGATGAGTCTCCACTCTGAGACTTTGATAGCAGCCTAAGCAACCTAAGAAACCTCAAAGCAGACCACTTGTGTTCTGCTCCCTCAAGGAAGGAGGGGAGAATTGGGGTTTTGCCCTTCTTGGTCTGCACTTGGATACCATAGGCAGAGTTCTGATTTCAACTCTGCAAGTCCATTTATGCCATTGAGACAAGAGCAATAGAAAAATGTATTTTTATGATTTCCTGAAGCAAATACAAGAATACAATAGACAACAGAAAGGTACATTTTATTGTAACAAATACTGTGATAAATTGTAGTAAATGATCAGTAAATTGAAAACATTGACACTTAATTAAGGATGTCACAGTCTGTCCATCCCACAGGATTTGAAGCTTTGGAGAATTTAGAACAAATCAAGTACAAATTTGAATCACTTATTTCCAGCTGCACAGATCCTGTTCAACATATCACCTCCTGATGAAAATGGTTTCCTTCAGACTTGACCTTTGAGTTCCTGGAAAGCATTCTAAAATGCATCACTGAAGAGGCAGCTTTCAGGTCATCAGATTTATCGATTTAAGCTTTGCCATCAAGTGAAGAAAACCAGGCAATTATTCACTGTGTTTGTCAGAAAACTGAATGGTACAGCTGAAGTCCACAACATTTTCTAGCACACAGAATCTTACCACATACTCTATTGGGCTCTTCTGAGAGCATATTAAAAAGCTACACTTCTCAATCTTGATTAACTGATGCTTTCAAAAATTAAAAATAACTTGTACTCAAAATAGATGTGAATGATTATTTAACTGATGATTTCTGGTTTTATAATTATGTTAGTTCATACTACATAAATTCATTTTTCCTTAATTTAAATGCCAATGTTCCAAAATAAAAAAAAAGCAATAGGAGATATTATTTAGGTTCTATTAGCAAAGACCACACATCTTGCACGGTGCATGTCTAGACAATTGTTGGAAACCTTCAAGAAAATTTGCAACCACTTGGAGTGCTTACTTGATCTGCAGGACCCTGCCAGCCAAGAGCTTTACATCATAAGAGGTTTGCATAATATGTATTTTAAATTCAGTATTTCATTCCCATAAAAAGTAATTCTACTATTTTTTCAGCCATCAGTGGAAGGTCCCAAAACAGGAGAAATTACGTGGTTGGAAAAAACCCCCAGCTGTTTTTGCTTTCCTGGTGCTGCAGCAGTTGTCTCTGGAGGGAGAAGGTGGCAGCCCAATGTGTGGCTGTGCACTCAGGACTCTGCTTGAGGCTGGGAATTCTGAGTCAACCTAGAAAACTGCTGATTTTCAACAGCTCTCAATGTAAGAAACCTGAATCACAGGAGACAGTGAAAAAAATCACAACAAAACTGTAATAAAGGCCATTGCTAATGGATTCTCTTCCTTTCACTGCAGGGGCTGTCACACCTCCAGTTCTCATCACTTCCCCACCTCCAAAGTTTTGCATATTAAATTTGGTGTTGCATTAAATAAATTAAAACAGCAAAGTCCCTTCAAAATAAATTTGAATTAGTTTTTAAATGAATTTATTTTAATTTAAGACCATCTTGAGAAAGCAGCACTGTGCCAGTATGGCTGAAATTAAGCAAAACTCTACAACAGAGTGGTGAAAAACCCAACCTTCTGGGCCAGCCTGGCCTTTATCCTCCAGACTGGCAAACTAACTTGTAGTGCTGCTACTCTGAGGGGCTATTCCAAGCAATGCCTTAAAGTGGCATTTCCCTTTGCTGTAAAAATGATGAGGCTGATAATAAAACTATTGGTTTTATTTTTAAAAATATAAAAGTAAATTCTCGATTTTTTTCAATATTCCATAATTTTATTCCATTAAGAGACACTGAAAGATTCTCATCATTTGCAACATAAGCAGTAATACATGTGTACTGTTATTAAAAAAAGAGAAAACAAGTATAACTTTGCTATAAATAATTGACTTGCATAAACAAAAGTGCATGAAGAAAGTGCAATAGTGGATTTTCAATTGTCTAGAATATGAAGCAGATACACCTTCGATTTGTTGCATTATATAAAAAAAATAATACTTGAAATGCTGATTCTTTCTGCTTGCAAAAATCAGCATTTGGTAAGAAATTCTCCAGAGAGACAAGAACATTTATCATTTGAGAAAGCACACAAAAAACACATTATTTCTTCAGTATCTGTTTTACCAGATCATTTCACATAAGCACCAGGGAAAGACAGACAGTATTTCACTGTCAGAACTCTTAAAGCTTTTCATGGATTTAGGTGTGGGATTTTTTTTCTTGCTTAGTAAATGATCATCTAGAAATAATAAACCAGAAATCAATCTATACAAAACTGGGATCAGGAGCATTGAATGCAATCCAAGCATTTGGCAGCAAAACAACAACAAACACACACCACCCCCCAACAAAAGCACAAATAAACAAAAAAAAAACCAAAGAAACCAAACAAACCAAAACAAAACAAAGCTAAACCACACCAAAACCTCCATAGTCTGAGTGACCGAGGCAGGAAAAGAAGTATCCTCTTGAAGCAAGACTGTCAGCTACAGCTGGAATTTTTTCTCTTGATTTTAACTCCAAAGAGAAACATTATCTGTGCATTCTTATTTGTATCTACTTCTATCAAGTCTTATCAAAATCAAACTATCTCCCTTTATGTTATATATAAAATATTTTAAGTTACTTACAAGTGTGTAAACAGTCCTTAGTCTCAGTCTTTCAACAGCACTCTGGGTGCTTTGTACATCTGCAGAACACTACACCCATTTATAAGGAAAATTTTTCCCACTCCCTGGGATTTTCAGAGCCAGTAAATACCACTACCATCCTGATTAAAGAAAGGAATTCAACAGGAATCTTGTAATAATACTTTAAAAGTAATCTCTCTGGCTGCATATTTGGAACTGATACATCCCTGTGAGCTGCATTCATGGCTGTAGCTGTACAGACCTTACAAATGTTGCTGTTTCAGAGGTTTTGTCACATACATGTTCAATCTATATATGCATAGATACATTTTAAAGCAAAAAAGCAGAACCATCATGCAAATGGAAGATCAAATATCCAATCTATCCATTGTTTCCATGACAAAAATAAATGTATGTTTACTCCATGCCATTTCCAAAAAACCACTTTCAGATGTTCAAGTCTCAACATCGCAAATGTAAAATGATATTATAGGAACATACACTTTTGATTAAATCAGCAGCTTTTGATTTCAATTAATATCTGTGGCCCAGTAGAAAGGCTGTGCAGTGATGGAACTGTTTGAACTTGCTTCAGACACTGCCATGTGAGTCCTAACAGCGATTCCCTTCAGAGTGCGAGTGCTGCTCTGAAGGGCCACAGGAGTTAATCAGCTTATTAGAACTGTGTTAATTCTGCATTTGAGATTCCCTGCAATCAAACATAATCAATGAAAGGCTCTGCAAGGCTACAAAAAGCTCACAGCTAATACAACTTGCAGCTCTTATTGCCATTTCTTTTGTTACGTAGTCAAAAGTTATGTCAGAGTTCTCACTTGGTTAGTTCTTTACCCCTAAACCCATGAATGTCCTGACACTCCTAATCAGAGCAGCCTTGAATTTTCAGCTTAAGTTCTTCTAGATTGTAGGAATCAAAAGGTTCATAATACACTACATTTCTATTAAAAAAAAAAAGACTTTTCTTTCACTAATCTGTTCCTCATCACAACCTAACATTAAAGCTCATTCATTCTTTTTATGCTCTTCTTACAGTGTATTGATTTTTTACATGTATGTTTTTAGCACAACTGCACAAAATTTAAAATAAATATCATTCATTCAGGGTGCTTTAAAAACACTTACTCTTCTTTACACTTTATATAGATCTTGGTTTGCTGGGCTTTTTCAATCAGAAAACCCAAACCCTGCAATATACATGGAGCAAACTGAAAATGTAGTCTCATTAGTTGCTGCCTTATCCCATTAACAGTTCTGTTCAAATTAAAGGACCTACACACAGAGCAGGGACTTTAGCAAAATGTGGCTTTGAGCTTTTGAATCAAAACGAATATGAATAGCTCTTGATCTGGAAAATCTATTTTATAAGACAATGTTATTTTAAAACAACATGTGTTCAAATTGAGGGACAGAAGCGGCGAAGGTTCACGAGCTCCTGCAGAGCTCTGCCACACCAGCACACCCCTCTGCATGAGAGATGGTGGAGCAATGCCCAAGAGAAGATTTAAAATCACCCAGCACAGCCTCTAACTGCTCCATTAGAAGTCAAGGGTCGCTAACCATGCATGCACTGCCGGAATAAACTTCATCTGGAGCCAAATAAAAAACCATCTCCAGAATGACGTGTGCCTGTGAGTGGGAATCTGAGCATTTCCAGCGAGCAGAAGGGTACTCAGATGGCACTACCACAGCAGAGATATCAAATACAGATGGTGCACTCCTCTGATAGACTAATCTGTGAATCTCTTAGTCATAAAAGATTTTGTATGTTCCCGTTATCACTCTGACCCTCTGGTGGGGTGGTTTTATCAAACTGGAGTGCCACTGTTATGCTGTTATTTGGTGCTCCTGACTTGAAAATGCATTTGTTCAATGGAGCAATTTTAAGGCCTTAACAAAATAAGCAACTGTAAGGGGGTTTTAATTTTGTTGTTGGACAAAACTATTTTAGTTCAGAGTTCATTTAAAATTTTTCATCCCCCAGAGCTTAAAAGACTTTTTAAAGGACACATCAGTCCTTATCTCAATGTACATGAGGATATTGGGCTGTACAAACATTCAGTGACATGCCCAATGTCACACAACAGTTCAGAACTACAAAGAGAATATGCTCTCTCAGTTATTCTTCCAATGCCCTCCCAATAAACCAGAGTCAACTTTGTTAACTGGAGCCTGAGCTGCATGGCCAGATGAGTCACAACAGCACATTTCTCCTCACCTTGACATTAGAGAACTCGTCAGTAATTGGGAGTTTGTGTTACACCACATTACACACTCCTATTAACCTTTACTGAACCCCTTTGTGTTGATGAAATCCATCAGCAATGACCAGTGTGATGGCACACTCATTTTCTGCAGAGAAATTTTCACCCACATCATCAAATGACCCCAAGGAGCTCTACATTAGCCTGTCATGTTTGGCTCTGGCCACACCCTGGTGTCTGAGGAACTTCTGCAACCTCAAACTCTGGTTTAGCTACTTCACAAAATGCACTTCAAAATGCACAATATTGAAATATTTGTTGCATGCTACTTGACTGTGATTAGCTACTCAGTGCTGTACCTGGTGTTACAGCTGTCCTGGGAAATTTGTTACCATCAGCAGACTTGATAAGGATAGTTACTGCTTTCCTTGCAAAATAGTTTGCACATTAAAATCACTCCAAGGGCACTATATCCCCAGCATATTTAATCTTTACAAAGATATTTACATCTGACCTATTTTTACCTCTGCTACATGCAAGTGCTACAAAACCAAATGCATTAAAGCATTAAGTTGAATGGTAATGAAAACCAACCAAACCAATTCCTGATTTAGCAACAGTCCTCTGGCCTGCCTGTGAAATGCCTCCACATAAGGTGTTTCCTTGAACCCCTGCACAACTACATGTGTATAGATATGCCACACAGACAGCACTAATTGGAAGAGTCTTCAATACAAACCTGGTTAAAACAGCTGAGCCAGTGTGGGAAGGTACAAGCTGCCTTACAATACAGAGTATTTCTGATCACAAAAAAAAAAATCTAAAAACACCAGTCACATTGGTGATGCACAAATTAGAATGTTCTCTAATAAACAGTAATACAATGAAACACACTCCAGGAGGTTCAAGTGCTTGCTATCTAAAATTAATGCAGTATTGTAATTTTTACTTGAAACAGTAAGTCTCAGCCTAAATAAAAAAATCAAAAATAATAATCACCACTAATGGGTGATCCAAATAACACTCTAGTTAGGCAATGTAATTCCAAGCAGTCAAAATGAGCTCACAGATCCATTCCTATGTTTGCCTTTAGCAGAGCTGCTCTGGTCAGTGCTAACCAGGGAACAGCACACTCTGAGGAGCTTTGCCTGGCTGTGCCTCCAGCACAGGCCAAGGGGACTCCAGGCTCCTGTTACAGGAGGGTCAGCTCACCAGCTCCCCTGAATATGAACTCAACCGTATTGACAACGGTTGGAAAAACAAATTTTGTCTTGCAAATTCTTTAGACATCTGAAACATCTCCATGGACCAGCATGAATGTTTTAGAGCCAGCTAACAAAGGCTATTAAAAACTGCTTTAGAAATGCATTTCACAGAACTTATCTATGTAATTACACACACCTTTGATTTCATTTTAGAAAAAAAATCATAAAGCCCTATTTTAAACTTAAAAAGAACATTCTGGAACTCCTTCTTCCACAAAGATGCTCTTGATACTCTGGAAAACTTGCTACAGTATTTCACATGAACTGCTTTACAAAACAACCATTGGTATAAATCTGCAGAATTAAAATCTGACCCAGAGGGCATGTTCACCCAAGGCAAAGCCATCACTGTATTTTCAAGAGAAAGCAAGTCTATTAGGAACATGTACAACTAATCTGCTCCTCACAAAACACTAAAGGGATGTGAGAATGCAGCCCTTTCATCCTGGATAGCTATTCTAGGCCACTGAAGATTCAGTAGTAGGGAATCTGACAACTTATTATCTTCACCAATTCTCAGCGGGGGTGACATACAACAGCATTTGCTTTTGTACATGAAACTGCATTAGCCCTCTCTGAAAGGCTTTATGGTTACTGGAAACAGGAACAACCAAAAGAGACAGCTTGCTTTGTGCTGTAAGGTCCCAGGATACATCCACAGACTAATTCTTTCAATCAGATGTTCTTGATAATGTGAGTTTTCTTCTCCTTATACTCCTTTTATCACCGTGTGTCTCTCTCTCTCTCCCTCCCCCTCCTTATTGCTCCACCTCTGCAGACCTATGGCTGCCTTACACCCAGATGTTGTTCTGGGTTTCAGTATTTCTATCTACTTTTATTAGACTATGCTTATTTTCCATCTCAGAAAAATTACACAATTGTCTTCTCACCTTCCATGGTTGCCATTAAATGAGCAATAAAATAAAATGAGCAGCAAAGAAAGCTAGAGACAAAGGGGATTTCATGCAGGAAAAAAAAAATAAAATGCATTCCAAGATAAACCTTTGCTTAGCAATATGTATGTCTTGTGATGAGATTCAAAAGCACTGCTCATTTAGATAGCTAATGGTTTTTGTTCATCAGAAAAAGAAATGCTGTCTCATCTCCTCGGGACACAAGTTCTGTTTTGCAACGTTCTCTATCACTCACCTATATCTGCTTGGATACTGCCTTTAAACCTTCACCCTTTGCTTTAGGTGGGACCTTCACCAGTAACTCCTAAATGGGTTTTATTTCACTCTTTATCACTATGAAGGACATGGCACTGATCCCTGCTGCATTCTTCTGTATGCACCTGATAAAAGAATTTATATTTATTTAGAAAGGGATTTAGAAAGGTATCAGAATTATGTACCAAAGAGGGCCCATAATAATAAGAAAAAGCATAACATCTGAATATCTGGACTCAGGCACCTAAATTTAGTCTTCCAGTTCCTCATTTCATCACTGAACTTGAAAAATTACTTTGTTTTCAAAATCTAAACTCCCCTCAGTCACATTAAAGCCAGGAATGTCAGTATATTCTCAGCATCCCTGAAAGTCAGACCACCTGGATATGGTCCGAGTGCAGATGTCTTGAGAAGAATTCAGCAGACTAACCATAAAATAAAAAAAAAAAAAAAGGATTTGGAAACCAAACTATAGCATTTGGCAGTGCCTGGAAGTGTGAAAACACATTTGTGGTTTTTGCCACACAGCTAATGCTTTTCATTTCCATATGTGATTCCCAGTCACTCGTAAAACTTCACAAGGAGCAGCAAAGGATGAACAGCCTTTCTGTACATTTTGGGAGAGGAGCATATTCATTGTGAATTCTTTCAAAGCCTCTTAAAACAAACTGGTAAACACACAAAGAAAAACAAAGGGTTAAAGTTTCACTGCCAAACCACACTTAATTCAATATTTAATAACTACCTTTGAAAGACTGTAATATGATCCAAACTACTGCCCTGTACAGCAGAACTTGCTCAGCTCCTTTTATCTTTGGACCATTTAACTACGTTGTACGTATTCCTAGACTGGCATCTGAAATACTGGCATGCAGGATCCCAATATTTTTTTTTTCCCCCCCAACATAGCTTTTTCTCTTTCACACTTTTAAAAAAATGAAGCTTGAAATCTAGTTAAGGAAAACCCCAGTGCATCAAAATCACCACCAGAGAGATGTTTGTAGCTCCTGCTTAGGTTTGGTTTTTTTGCTTTGTTTTTGTTTTGTTGCATTTTTTTAAATTAAAATTGCATGAATAATCTACAGAAACCTTTGTGTCATATGCCTGTGCTACACCATACACAGGTATTTCCAAACATCACTGCAAAGAGTAAATAAACATATTGAGCAATTTCAAATTTTGCAAAGGACTGAAGTCCAGCAGCCTCAACCTCGGTCCTTATTTCCCTCTGAAACTGAAAGCACAAGACATTTTAAGCAGAGTACACAGCTCCCTAATGATACACCCTCACCAAAACCTACGTCAGAAACTCATCAGATTCAGAACCTCTGCTCAGAAATTTGTTGTCATGACTGTATTACACTCCTGTCTTTTTCTTCTGTCTCAAAACAGCCCAGGAAACTAAACAACAAAACAAGTTGATTACTAGGCTAGGGTAGATTTACTTTTGTGTACTTACACATCAGTATTTGATTGCATTGGAAACATTTCAACAAATCATCAATTTTGTGGTGTTTTTGAAAAATTAAAAGACTTTTGTCCAAATTAAATCTGAAGTAAACCTATTTCAAGTTAAGTGCAGGGCACATTCTTGTTCTGTTGTTTAGATTTCTGTGTGCAGTTCCCTGTATTATATGTACACAAACATGGAGATGCTTATTCAGCTTTTTTTGATTCTCAAAGGACCAGGATGTTTTTTGTAATTTAGGAATTCATTAAATCAACAACAACATAGTTCATCTCTCAAAACAAAAGCAAAAGAATATCACGTAAAGCATCACAATAGGTCATTGCCATAGTGTGTAGAAATAAACCATCTGAACTCCAGAGTCTATAATAGAATGCATAAACTAATACATTTATCAGAAATAGTCAAGAGCTTTGGCACTAGAAAGGGCCCAGCAACAGCTTTGTTTTGCTTGGTCAATAAACCACTCTTAATGATAATGTATCTATGAATTAAAGATGCATCAATCTGCATAGCAGAGAATGGAAGCCGTGAATAACAGCCAGATCAATACTATGAAGTCATAAAGAATACAGTGTGCTCTCCTTCAGGCTAATGGTAATTAATTTACTTTTGCTCCCTTCACACATGAGAGGAAGCAAGTAGAAGAACACGTTAATCACATAGAAGTTGTTAATTAGAAAAAGAACACATACTGTTACCTCCTTACTGAATCTTTTCTGGTCATATGCTTAGAGCACTTAAAAAAATATCCCTTTATTTGCACATATTCAGAGAAAACAGCTTGTGTTTTGGAAGCATATGCACATAATGGTTGATAGTTTCAAGGATTACAATTTGAAAGTTTGCTTCTTAAATAAAGGATTTGTTCTGGTTGGGATGTTCTTTAGTACAGACGACCAATGCCTGAAATTACATCAGCACTGAAAACTTTGCTTATGCTGTGGCTCAGTTTCTTTGAGTCAACTGTACTAGTTAATTAGATAATGGCAGTGTTTGGGTTTTGTTTGTTTGTTTCAATAAAAAAAGACCAGGTTTAAGTGATCAGCATTTAACAGAGGCATCCTCTTCTTAGGAAACACAAAATGTTTGGAGGTCCTGTTAATCTGATGGACTGGTCATAGACCAGTAAGCCTCTAGAAGAAGAAACAACATAAAGCTCCTGGTTCTCTGGTTCTAAAGAGAGTGCAGTTACTTTCTGAAGAACAGAATTTTAATATTCACTGTGTTTGAATTCTGCTAAGTATTGTCTTGGAACAAAGTAAACCCTAAACTACTAAAATTAACAGTACATTTCCACAAAGACATCTAAATTAGAGCTTCCATTTTTAAAATATATTCTTCATGACAGTGTTCAGCCAACTGCCATCAGCAGACTGCTACTGTTTTACTGCTTGATAAAAATACCCAATTTCACTAAACCTCAGAACACCAAACAAAGGCACCAGAATCACAGGTTACTGCTACTGATAAATTCCACTACGAGCACGACAAAGCAGTGACCTCGGTGAACTGCACTGAGGCCTCTAAGCAGCAGAATAATTAACATACACTGCAGTTAAAATCACAAGTGGTCCTGCTGCAGAGGCAGAACAAGTCAGCACTTAAAGCTGTCCACACGTGAATTAGGGTCCCAGTGGCCATTTCCCGTCCTTGCCCAGTTCTGCTGAACTCCTGTCCCCAGCACAGAAAAGCTGACCAGAGTCTGAGCTTAACGCTGGGCTGTGAAAACACTCAAGGCAGGGTCACATCTCCATTCTGTGAACTTTCTGAGTTGTCGTGAAAGAACATAATGCACATAACCAAGGGCAGAATACCCTCAATTTCCAACATTTTTGCCCTGATAGACTACTGAAAATTATAATAATTATTTAGATTCATGTCAAATTCTACCCTGTATTGTAAACACCCTGAATTTCCTTCTTTCACAAAGACATTATTTATACCTTATTATTACAAACGCACAAAGAATATTGCACATCAATAAAATATAACTGTGGCAAGTGGCCGTTGTGTTTGCATTTGGAGGTACAGCAGAGCCTGTGCCGCATGCCCAGCACTGCCAGAGGCATACATCTGTTTGTGCAGTTCTACTTCAGTAGTTTAAGGAATGAAGTATCACCTCATTACAGAACTGCCATGTATGAGTGAATTTGTGGAGCTTGCCCTCCTCACAGTCAGACAGTTCTAATCTCCTTGCAAACCGCAGTGGCAGCGCAGAGATGAAGTGTTAAGCTTATCAGGCCTCATCTGTACCATCACCTACTTAGTTAAACCCAGGCCATCCATTTCTCTGTCATTTCTTTGTTCCTGAGGTGCCCGAATGCATAATAGCCACTGGCAAAAGATGCAAGATATCTTTAAGACTTCAATACACCACCGCCTACATTTTTTTTTTTAAACACAGACTAAAACCAATTCACAAGCACCATTTTAATCATAGGTTGCACTACCTGCATTTTTTTTTCACTCTAGAGTTTTCTTATACACCACCACATAACCTGTTACATAGAGCTACTAATTTATTTTATATTAACTTTCAATATTTCCATAGAAATTCCTAACTCTGAAAAACTTATGTTCCTATCGCAGGAGGGAAAGGTTCTGGTAATTGAAAGTCTTATGGCATAATAAACCCAACTTTGTACTCAACCATTTTTTGGGGGCATCAACAAGCAAATCAACAGAGCTTTACGCCACAAAATTGTTCTTCAGGCTTTAAAAAAGGCATCAAAAAAGGTTTCCTGTAATTCATTTAAAAGTAAAGTTCCCTTTTAATGACCTGGTTTTAGTAACACAACTGTGCTTTCAAAATCATGATACCTTATGAATTTTTATTTCAGTAGTAGGGCACCAAACTGTACAGATGAGCAACTGCACCCACAAGATCTCCTAAACTCTGGGCTAGCTGGAAGGCTTGCCCTCAGATCCACAGCCTGCTGCTGTTTCAGGAGCATCTGAACCAACACAGTAACCTTCTGGGGAGCAGTTTGACCCCAAGATGTTCCTGAGCACTTTCTGAAGCCAGGGGACTGAGATGGACTAATGTCCAAGGTTCCAAGCCACCAGCTGAAGGAGGCTCTTCCTCTCACCCCCAACTATGATGGAACAGCAAGTAAATCCGTTTGATGAGGGGAGGTAGAAAGACTCAGCCACCCCATCTCCTCCTGGTTTAACAGGTTACTGCTGCAGGTACACAAGTACTTCTGAGAGGAGACACTGCCACTATTCCAGACCCATTGGACAGCTCTCTGCCACAAACCTTGCACAGGAACTGGTCAAGCCTGCCTGCCAAACACCCCATTAATTCATATCTACAGAGCCTGGGTGCATTCCTGAGCATTAGTTGTTCTTTAGCGGTGACATCTCCCATCTCTAGATGTCTCTAGTCAGATTTAAACTGAATGAGGCCTTAGTTGAAAAGGGAATGTTTTCCAGCCTTTAAACCAACATAAAACAGTTCATAATTTCCTTTTGGTTCATTCTTCAAAATTTTGCTATTCCAACTGGAGATTAAAAGCCAAAGCACAAGAATGCTGCCAATCACTTCATCAGTAGTCCTTGCAAGTCAGAAAAATAAAATTATATATTTATAGGGGACAAAACAAAAGAGGATATTTATTGCAGTAAATTAGGTAATTTTGCAATAACAGATTACATTAAATAATGTTAATTTGATTCCTGCCAATTTTCCAGCTCTTCTGTCAATACTGCATTTGAGAAAAAAGTCATGAAATATTGACTTTCATTTATGCGAATATTCCAATCACATCCCAGCCCATTTATATATTTGGTTCAAACAAAGAGTGTTCAGTGATCATTTTAGAAGAGATTTGTTGTGTGGAAGCTCATTCCCAAAACAACAAACAGAAAATTGAATGAACCCATTGCTTAAATAACAATCTAGAAATCAGGGTTTAGATGCCACAAGGTGTGAAATAGGATACACTACACCAATATCCACTAGGAGCCCCTGACAAGACAATATTACTAAACAAAACAGTGGAGCAGAAAATTCAGAATATCTAAACAGAAATATGCTAAGAATATCTGATGTCTGGTACTCAGTACTAGAAGTGAAAACATTCTTCAGCAGACTAACCCTTCACCACACCATCCTGCTTCCCAGTAAAAATACCAGTTACTGGATTTAGAACTCTTTGATGACTCTGATAGCTGAGAAAACATTCTCCTCTCTGCATTAGGATCTCCTGCCAAAACAGACAGAGGATGCCCAAGCTGCCACTATGCATTTGCAGAGCGACTCACTTCACCACAGCAGTTGCTTTCACAATTAGTGGTTACAGAACTCGCCCATCCTCTATCACTTTGGGTGAACCATTAGCATCCCGTCAAGAATTCCAGCCCTAGATTATTTTTTTCTCCCCATCTGGTTCTGCTGACCCAGTGGGTAGGATTTCTTCTGGAAAAGAGAAGCCACATGGCTGAGATGAGGCATGTTTTTGTGGGGCCCTCATAAAAGCCTCTGGTTGCTGTGGGATGGCAGGAGGAGAAGTGCCAAAGCACACAACGGCCCAGCTGACAGCAAGAGAACGTCCCAGTGCAACCATGCCTGGATGTTTTACTGTTATTGCTCTGTAATCCTCATCCCTTTGTTCCATTAATTAGCATGTAGTGGCTATAATCCTGCCCAGAAAAAGTCTTTGTTCCCTGATAATAGTGTCACTAACAAACAGAAACATTTTACAAGTTTTATAACAACAAATCAGTAAAGGTTGTAATCAGCTGGTCATCTCTAGCTTTCCATGGAACTCTTTGGGAATCCAATTTCTAAATAATATCAGTTAACATATGAAAGGATCAATAAATTTGGAAAATATGCACAATTCCCTGACTATCAGGGCTTAATTTCTGCATATTTTCCATAAAAATGAGACGTTCCCTTCGAATTTAGGAAGTTGGAGGTGGGTTTAAAGGTCATATGTGCCACAGGAAAGGATAAATAGGCCCCTTTTTTGCTCAGTACACCCAGAGCAACAACAAAGCACTCGCTAAATGATGATGGGGAAGACACCCCAAATATCCCCAGTGCTGTGGCTGCCTGCCCTGCACTGCAGAGCTCTCCCCAGGCAGCTATTTGAACTTTGTGTCTTCACTTCTCATTCATAAAAAAAATTAGTGTTATAGGAACAGTTTGATGCTGAAATTGTTAATATTCTTCAATATCTTTCTATAGGAAAAAATGTATCAACATTTAAAATACATTATTCATTCATTCACTGAAATATTTACAAGATCTTCTTATGATGTTTGAACTTAAGATCTTTTCAATTACTTGCAAAGGACCAGGTATCAGCACATAACACACAGCAAACTGAATAGGAATGAATGAACATCCAAAAAGGCCATTACATTTATTTCTACCTCAGTAGGTATCTTAACAAACCAGATCTTTGAAGATGTATTGGAAAACTGAGTTCCCTTGAAAATATTTTCATAAACAGAAAGCTCACTTTTTTCCTAAAACAGCACATCTATTAGATATACAATATTTAAGGCTCATTTAATAGCCAATTTCTTTCCCAATGATTTGTACCATGCATGTTGAGACCTCTAATTATTTGTTCTTTCCGTTACTGGTCCTGGCTTGTCACCACTTTTCCAGGGCTGAATTAAAAAAAAAATTATAAAAAAAAATAAATTAAAAATTCCCATATTATTCCAAGCGCAGTTTCACAAGCTGAATTTTTTTTTTAAAAAATCATCATAATTTTGTTATATAATAAAACATCTAGACAGGCAGTCTATACTCATGCTTCATATTTCTGTCTTGGATACGATACTTTTAATTCTTTAAAGGGAGAGCTACAATATAAATCAAGTGTGATGTGAACTGTCCCTCTACAGAGGCTTTAAATTTTAGAACACTAAACTGTCACATTATTAATAATTCCTTCAGAATTCAGCTTTCATTTTTCATATAAATATATATTGAGAGAGAGAAGAAATACAGCAAAACTATGCTTTATAATTCAAATATTGCTGACAGAGACACAATCTGTCTAGTTTTGAGCAACAGTTACAGTAAATAATAAAATTATCTGTAATATTGGGTGACAGAAGAAAAACTCCAAGAAAGCATAAAAAGTCTTACTATTAAAGCTTAAACTTGTTTTCAAACGTCAATTATTTCACCAATAAATACAACTTCATAGTAGTCAAACAGGCTTTGCAGAAGCAGTTTTTAAGTCCCTTGTTACTTGAGAGTAACTATGGAAAATTTAAGTCAAAGGGATTTTGGTTTTGCAGTAAAATTAGCACAAGTGAAATTTTGGGTTATAATGAAATCTGCATTCATTGGGGAAGAATAATCTGGTAGCTCAGATATTAACCTTGGACTTGAAAGAACTGGGCTCAGGTCCCAGCTTTGCCACAGAGTTTTGCACAACCTTGAATTAGTCATTTAATTACTTGGTGCTTCTCTTCTCAAGGTATTAAACAAGGATCATAATGTTTCCATAGGCAGCTTCACCTTGCTCTTTGGCTTAGTCTTGCAAATTGGGAAGGAAACAAAATCTCTGAAAAGCCCCAGTAGTTTAGCCCAAGAACAATTTGTTTCAGAACTAAGAATTTGTTTCTGTTCTGAAGCCTTGGCATCAATTTGCATCGTGGAATCCCAAACACCAAAAGTCCTAGGAATAACAACAGTATTCCAGTAATAACATTTGTATCACATTTACTGGATCAGCATAAAAGGCAAAGGCTTATTATACTGATTGCTAAAAAACTCTTAACAATCTAACTTCAAATCTAATATAAAAAGTCAAATAAATATTTTGGGGTTTAATATATTACTGTATTTTCAGCACATATACTCTATGAATGTTTTAAAAGTGAAAAGAATATAGAATTTTGAGTAAAACTTGAATCACATGTAATAAAATGTACTTTTCATGATTCACCTGCAAGAAAAATATACAGAAAGAAGCAACACTGTTTTTGCAGCAAGAGAACAGAGTGCCTGTCACTCTGAAGTACTGCCAGAGACTCAAACATAAAAAAATCTGTCTATCTACCATGAAACTTTCATGCACATGATCTGTTACTGAGTTTGTAGAAATAGTTATCCACTTTCCAGCATCTGATAGATAAAGCATCACAAGTACTTATCACTTAAAAATAAAAACAGTTTTCAATATAAATTCCCTATTTTTATTTTCCCCCAAGAACTCTTTAGAAAAGTACTGCATAAAAAGTTATTTTTAAATCATTAGTTAATCAAAAACAGCACAACTCCACAAGAAATTAACTGCAATTAGAACCACAACACACTTACTTCCTATTTAGATTCCATAAAATCATGCACATATCAAGCTACAAGCTTTATCAAATACAATGTCAAAGAATTTAAGCTGACTGTGAGCAACTTTGGACATTTGAAAAATGCAATAATAAAACCATTCCAACTAGAGCTGAGGTGTCAGTTTGCAGCCGTTTGGAAATGAAAGCTCTTACTCTTCCTACCCATAAGCCTGCAAGAGCAGGAGAGATGTCATGAGAGAAAGATGTAGAGACTCACTATTTAAAATGGTAAAGAAGGTGAAGTTCACATGTTGAACAAAAGAAAACTACAGGAATTTGGAGTGAAGGGCCAAGGATTAATTCTCTTCTGGGCTCCATTGGTAGAGCACCACAAACCACCCAAGCTTTGCAGTGGAAGTTTTTGTCAACCCCAGAATTCCTCAGTGGAATTACAGGTCTCTAATTCCCAGTGTCCCTGTTTGTTCCATACATTATGGTTCCCTGGGTTTCATTTGCACAAGGAGCACACACACACACTCATTACCCCTGCACCATTAGGTACCACATAAATCATAATTTCTTTGTTCTAAAGTCAAGTGTGTAATCCATCCCAATGGAGAAACAACAAAATCTAACTGCATAAGCAATTTTCTTGTATGTCAGATTTCTCTCGTCCAAAAATAATAGAGAGTTCTACACAAACTATTTGCTGCTCCTAAGAGTGCCCATTCAGACACACACGTTGTTGAACTATATGCGGTTTCTTGGAGGTTAAAATAAACAAACCAAATGGGGACAAAAGATTCACAGTCTACCAAATCATGCCACAATATTAATAGAGCAAATTTTTTTTATTAAACACAGGAAAAAAACAGGTACCAGGGTAAAGCTAATGTTATTAAGACAGCCTGAAAGAAACCATGACTTTATTAGCCTGTTTCATAAAGTTAATGTGGGAGAGAGGGGAAGGGACATGAAAAAAAAAATAGATTTAATCAGCCTAAAAAAAACTTCAGGTAGGAGTGGATGAATCTTTTTTAGGTTGGGTTTTTTTCCCCATAAATCTGGAGAGAATTACCTAGTGCATTATATGCAAGTGTTCTAAATCATTTGAAACTAAAAAATTTGCATATGATACATGATACATTCCTGCAAACCCTCCTGCACCTACTTGATCAAACCATCAGCACAGCTCTCACTTATGTAAAGAGTATTCACAGGAGAAGCAACTGCCAGAAAGACCTCAAACATTAAAGCATATATAGACAGCATGAAATAAAAGGCCCAAAATGCTATAAAATTAGTATGAAATACAAGAACGTGCAATCCAAGCAGCAGCAAGAATCAAACATATACAATCCAAATGAAATATCCTACAAAGAGCAAAGTACTACTGCAACTAAACAAGTGCTGGGGCTGGTCTGCACCAAGCCCCGGAGCTGCAGAAACACTGCAGCAAACAGCATTCCATGGCCCTTCACAGAGGATTAGCAGGAATGTTGGATACTGCCTTTATTCGATACACATTTATAATTTAATCAACCCCATTTGAAGTTTGTACTTCCTGCAGCTTATGGAAAAGGTGAGAGGTTTCAAAACACAGTTATCCTATAAAATTCTATAACCAGAGGACAATTCAATATTTCTGCTAAGACTGAAGGGGTACTAAAGAGTGCCTTGATGTAACTGCTATCAGCAATTTCTATTAGTCTAAAAACCCAGCACTGTAAGAATCCTTCACTACCTTTTTTTATTTTTGCATGTGTTTATTTCATCAAAACATAAAATACAGTTTTATCACTACTTTAAGAGCTCACACAACAATTACAAATCATGAGTGAAAGTTCTTTTTTGGGCACTGATGCTGTACTCCTCATGGCTACAGAGGCTCCAAGACTCTCACTGGCAATTTTGAAGGCTGCAAGTGTGAAAGGGTATCAAACTCATCTTCTTTCTGAAAAACCACTGAAAACACAGATTCATAAAATTCTAGCTTGAAATTTCAGTCATCTGTATCCAGGCCCCCACCTCTATTTCCTCTGTGGAGTATTGATCCAGACCCAAGGAAGTGACTACTTTACCATGACAATTTGGCTCCATAAATCTGACACTGAATTTTTTGGCTGGAAACAAGTTCATGCACAGGCATGATGATTCCTTCTCAAAACGT